>JALGQZ010000010.1:19203606-19748606 GCA_023105745.1 Austropuccinia psidii
AAAAAAGGGATGATCATTTGGCATAAGAGTACCAAGCTCTCCCTCATCTGAATTAAAAATTTATTTCTATAGTGTCTTTTCTATTTCCATAATAAAATGAATAATCAAAATAATTGAAATAAAAAGGATTAAAACCTTGAAATTACATCTTTATATCCCAAATCTGAAAACGCAATATGGATGATAAACTATATATTTGCTGCTTCTTAATTGAAAATGAAATATACAATTCCAAACTTTTCTATTATGTATGTTTTTTCCATTGGGTTAAATCAAGTTTCTCAATGAAGAGAAATATTCAGATTTAATTAGTTTCTTGACTTGGGTTAATATTTTGAGAAAGAGGCACTATCTAGCTCTTCCATTCTGTTCATTTTTATTCTAAAGGTTTCCTAAAATGACATTATGAAAGATATCTCTATAATTTTATTTTCAACAATTAATTCTCTTATTTATAATTAAATTTTTTCTCATTGGTTATCTCAGTAGATGCCATGTTGAGAAGAATATTTGTTATTTAGTTTAATACATGTTTCTGAATTACTTACTGTAGGAAATTCTTATTTGAGAGATATAAATAAGCTTAATATTTTATCATCAAGAAAGTCTTAGCGAGTTCATTATTGAAAAAAACTCAAAATCTACAAGTTAAACAATTTTCCATCTCTCATTAATATTTGAGCTGAAAGTTGAGGTAATTCCACTGGATCATACACATCTTGTTATATCTCATGATATAATCCTAGTTTCAATTTAATGAAAAGAATTTTCATTTCAGTATTTGACCATAAAGTCAACCTATTTCATGAATGAAGAAAAATCCAGAAGCATACTAATTTCTTGTAATTTTCCTTCAAAATAAGAAAGAAATTGATTGAGAAATTTCTAATTATTTTTTTTTGGAGACTTTCAATTATAACAAAAGCCCCAAATGTTTTTTTAATAACTCTTCCTATGAAAATTTCTTCATTAAATTTAAAAAAATACAATCCTCATTCTCACTCTTTTTTATCATTCAAAGTAAAGCATCATTACAAAAACCCCTTTTCCTTTTTTTCACTCTTTGACTCTTTTTAATAGAGATTAGAAGCTATTTGAAATGAAATAAGCTTTTTTTTCTTTCGGGAAATCAAAATCTGATTGAGATAATTAGAAATCATTAAGCTCAGTAATTTTTATAAATATTCACTTGAAAAATGAAAAAAGTATCTCTTTAATTTTAATTATAATCAATTTTCAAATCTAAAAAACATGATTGGTTTTTGAGGAAAGCCCTCAATAAAAGCAACAATTTTCAATATGTAGCCATTCACACCTCGCTCAAAAGATAACAAATAATTTAGCAAGGAGAAACAGTTGGAATCCAAGAAAGGAATAATCTTGCTTTTCTCATACTTGTTAATGTTCTCCGTTTTTACATTTCTATACTAAGTTCAAAATATAGTTTCTTCTATCGATTCCAACTTTCATTTCCAAATTGAAAAACTTAAAGAAGAAGGAAATATTAAGTAAAATAATAAGATATATCTTAACATATTGATTTTACAATCATCATTTATATATGTAAGCACTTTTGGGAAGCTTTCTCATAAAGCAAGTGAAAAAATTGGCCCAAAATTAGATACATCTATACCAACATATAATAATGTTAAATATTCCTATATCCTTCACCTTTTCTAAAAGAGCTCAAGTTCCCAATACTTTTAGAAAAATTGATTTTCTATGCACCTGGGACACAGGGTCAGATAGCTTCAATTATATAATAGAAAATTTAAATAGTAGAGAAGCTATCATTCACAATTAATTCTTTCTTACAATAAGAAAATGTTTCAAAATATTCTATTAGAAAAGAATTATTTAAAGAATTTTTCCAGAAAAGAATTCAAATATTATTCTTTGAGAAATTGAACAACAACTTTGTTATGAGCTTCTACTCAATCCCTTCTTTTCTTTTGTCCAAAAAATCTGGTTTTCTAAACTTAATTTTTTTTAATTTTTCTATAAAAATATTTATTGCCAAAGTATTAAAATTTAATTGATAACAAGATAAAAAATTTAAATATTCCGTTTTGGATAGAAATTTGATTTTCTCATTTAATTAAAAAGAGATAAACCTACAAGTTATTTATTTAAAATGATTTTTTTTATAAATAGATTCATTATCACAAACAAACAAGAAGAATTAGTTTAAAATTAAAGCTTTACATTACTGAAAAAGGAAAATATTCCAAAAAAAATATTTAGATAATTTTTAATTATCCATACTTCATGTTAAAAAGCGGTATGAATCAATATTTCATCACTTTTCCCATAAGTTCCGAAGCCAATTTTTGAGAAATAATTAAATTTTCTGTGAATATTCAAATATGGTGATAAAATATTATCTACAATTACTTATAATCTTTTTAAGGAAATTTAAAAAAATATGGAATTTTAAATGCAAGTATGAAATATAAATAATTAAGAATTTATAATTGGTTTGAAAACACAAAGAAGAATTAAAAAATTGAAAATATATTCAAAAATTAAAAATCAATACATCTAGTATTGAAATATAAAAAAAGGAAGAATTAGAATTGGAAAAAGTTATTGAACAATCAATATATAAACAAACCAATTTATCATTATTATTTTCTAATTTTTAAATTAATTTTGATTTAATAAGTTTACTAATATTAAGTCAAACCTGATTTCATATCGAATGATAAGTAATCTCTCTTTTCAAATTTAAATCAATAATCAAACAAAAGAAATTCAGCTATATAATCAAAGTAAAAAAAATGAGCTTGGGAAAGTGTTTTGGTTTTTTTATTTCAATATCAAAATATATTCATATTAGAAATTCTCAAACATAAAAAATGCCAAATTTCAGTTATGTGTTTTGAAGAAAATCTCAAATTGAAAGACCCTAGTTTCTTAACTACAAATACCTATGTTTTTTAGCCAATTGAACATGTATTTGGCTTAAATTTCAGGTTTGTGGGAAGTTAATAATGTCAAATTTGAAACCTAATTGATTTTTCTTTTCTAATTTCTGATCTTCAACAAATCACAGACTTTTCTTTAATTTCTCAGCATAATGTGATTTTGAAACCTTTCCTGACAACATCCAACCCTAATCTTATTTGGGCCTTCTTTTTTGAAAAAATTATATTTATTTACTTGTCAAAAATATTGGTTCTCCTTCAATTATTTAAAATTGTCTTATCTCCTTTGAGGTCTCTTTGGAGATTCCTAATCTAATATACTAGAAATCTGATAATTCACACAAGTCCACCTGATCATGGGGCCACTTGATAAGTCTTTGCTTGAAATTTTTAAATAATTAAGTTATCCTATTAGTATTTGACCCAATAGCCCCCTGAATAACCACAAAAAGAATTTCAATCTTTCCCCAAGGTTCACCATTTCCATTAAAACCAAAATAAGAAAAATTAATTCCTGATTCAGCTTGAGAATCAAATTATTTGTAGCTTGAAGAATTTTGACATTTTGGGTCATTCTGAATCATATTAATTATTATTTATAATAAGGACCAACAGTCATGCTTAAGTCAGTTTATATATATTTATGGTTCAGGATTATATTTTTATGAAAAATGTAGCTTTTTTAATAAATTTTCTGTAAGAAAAAAAACATATTTGATTTTATTATATGTTTCATCTTCACAAAAGTATATATTATCCAAAGCTTTGAAATTATTGAAAAGATGATAATGGATTGTTCTTTTATAAATTACAGAGGATAGATTTAAAAATTTATTAAAGCTTTAATTTTGTGTTAATGACAGAGTTTTAGATCTTAATAAGAGTGGATAAATCTATTGGGGGATTTGGTCCCAAAAAATCATATGTTTTTTTGTAGCTGAAAAACCATGGCCAATTTGATGTGGGATTCAGCAGGTTTAAGACACCCTCCCTATTAGAATTTATGTTTTTTTTATTCCTTGAATCTATAACTTCAACTCCTTATTGTTCAAATTTAAAAAAATCAATTTGATAAACAAATATATTTTTCATCTCTTGGTTAAAACTCATCTTCTTAACTAACTAATGCAAGATCAAAATGAATTTCTGGATTTTTCTCAAAAAAACAGTATAATTACAGTCCACTTTGAAGTAATATTGAGTGTCAAAAAGAGCTCAATTCGATTAACTGTAAGTATGAATTTTTTCCCACTTAGAAGAACAATAAAAACTAAAGTATATTAAATAACTTTCTTCCTCAAAAGCTGTATTCATTGCCTTCGAATTTTAATACCCCAGTTCTTTCCTTTTCACTTTCAAGAAATTTTTCAAAAAAAGGATTCCTTTCCTTTTTTGATTCAAAACCAAAAAATGGTGAAGAGAGTATTTTTCTCTTAGCATGCAGATATATACATAAAAGATTGTAAGATTGAAGTTTTTTGTTTATAATGATTAGAAGACATCCTTTTTTTCATTTCATAGTTGTATGATTTTCAATATATTTGATTAATTGTAAGTTTGATCTATCAAAAAAGACTTTCAATTGAAAAAAAATATCACACATTATTCCATTTCAATTGAAAAAAAAATCACACATTATTCCCTTTCAAGTATTCAGGCTTGAAGAATTTTTTTAATGGAAATATAAACTCAGAATTTCATTTTTTAATCTTACTGTTTTAGCTAAAATATAAAAAGCTATGTAGATTTCTTAAAAAATTGATTATAAATTTTGAATATTTTTTCAATTTTTTTTGATTCATTTTCCTTTACAAAATCTTTTATTTTTCTTTTAATAAATAAATCAAAAAAAAGTTTTGTTAAGAATTCTTAATTAATAGTTCAAGTCAAATTGTTTTAAAAAAACTAACTTGAAGCTAAAAATATAAAATATTTTATAAATCAAAACAGAACAATTTAAATATTTTCTCATTTTTCTCAACTTGATGTTTATTGAATATCAAAATATTTTTGGAAAAAGAAACATTAAATAAAAAAAAAGTTATTTTTTAGTTTCTTCATTTGTTTATTCACAAAAAAATAATCAAGTTAAGTGTTTTTTCTGGAGTGTCTTATACTTTGGTTTTTAATTTAAGTGTTCAGAAAAAATATAAGTATTTTACTTCTTTCAAATTGAAATCAAAAATTTAAAAAGATTCACGTTAAATATTTTAGATTTTATTTTTTATTATTACCTTTTCACTTTGAAGTTTTCTATACATTGATTTTTTGATAAAATTGGAGTAAATTTGAAGATTTATTTTATTTATAGAAAACAAAACAAATTTCAACATGATTCACAAAGCCAAACCAAAGAGATCATTATTATATCAAAAGGAGGAGTTTCATAGAGTTTTATTAATATTTATCGATTCCTTTTACTTATCCTCAAAAAAAGGAGACCCTTTGATACACTCACCAAGGTTAACTATTCTGAATGAACTCAGGGGCTTTCATTATTTCAACTTGCACATTTCCCTTTCTGTATTCATTTTGGACTTTATGATCGATAAACTTCAATCAATAAGAAAACTTCAAAGAACTGTTTTTTCCCAAAAAGTTTAGGTTATGTACTTAATAAAGCTCTTTCAAAGAATATCCAATTTGATAATTTTTTTTTAAAAAAAGCTGCAGCAATCAAGCAAAAATAAGTGAAGTTTACAAATACTTCTCATAGGAAGCTTTACCAATTAGTAAAATTAAAGCCAGTTTAGTAATAACATATTAAAGATATGGCATAGATTCTTCAAAATGATTACCGGGTATTTGAAAAAATTGGATTTGGTTTGCAAAAAAAAATCACACCAATTTGGTTACTAATGTTTCTGAGACAAAAGTACAGCTACTGAACTGGGAAATGAGGCAGTTAGATTTCTTAAAGATTCAAATCAATTTAGTTAATCTATGAAAAAATATAGAATTCAAAAAATTATTCTTTTTTGAAAGCAGTGTCATTTTGTATTTGAGAATTTATATGCCTGGGCCGCAGGTCCAGGCAGTGATTATGGCCCTAGTAATGTATTCAGGAAAACTCAATTACAAATTTAGGAGTTCCTAGAACTTTGAATTTTTAGGTAATTTTATGAGATTATTCAGCGGATTTTAATTCAATTTTGAAGTTACTTTGTTATGACTTCAAAATGTTAGTGATTTGAAACTTTTAACTTTGGAAAACAAATCAAGCCAACTCTTTTACCATTACTCATCAGCTTTTTGTGGCTAAATGTTTAAATTCATTGGAAATCCTCTTATTAAGCTACATTGGAGGAACCAACCTACTTTACAAAGATTGCATGAAAGACTTTAAAGGAAATGAGCGGAGGATGGTAGCTAAGGGGTTATGGCTTTCTTTCTCAGTACTCAAGATGGAGGAGTAGCTAGACAATGTAGTGAAACAGATCTATGATGATTCGGATTCTTGAATTCGGTTGTGTTTGAGCATTTCGAAATTTCAGAGTGGTCCTAGCTGGTTCTTGACGAGCCGTACAGTCTTAGAAAAAATGTGAAGGATTACCTTCAAGGGCTTTTGAAAGCCTTAACCATAAGACTCCCTGAGTTTTAGCCCAGTGGCTACCACCAACGGGAATCCACCATCTCTCAAGTTCCATTCGAAAGAACTGTTGAAGTGTTGAAGTGATGCAGTGATGAAGTGGCACCAGTTGATAATCACCCAGCCAGACTTAGCAATGCCTGCCTGCCAAATTCCAAACACAGGACAACCGTCGAGAAGCCCTGAGCCAGGTGAGCTCAGCGCTGTACGCGGCTGTACTGGGATCGCCACCATACGGGATTCGCCGTTGCCAAGAGCATGGCAAGGGCCACAGTCCCTTTGAGATTTCTAGAATCATATCGAGTACGCCCCATTGCGCAAGGAGTTCGACGCCCCAGAAGGCACAGGCAGCCAGAGCATGCGCTACGTGGGTTCCAGCCAGCTCACCAACGCAGCCCGATCTGAGTGAGTATACGCTTATTCTCTCGGTCGCAGGCTTGGTAGAGTCGCAGTCCCATGCAGCCTGTCTGGGAGCAAGGCAAGGCTAAAGATGAGGAAGCTAGTTGCTAGACTACCACACTGGCACACTCGCACACTGGCACTGGCACACTCCGCCGTTCAAACTTCAGCCTGAGGCCATCTCCTTGCTCGGTTTGCATAAAGAAATCTACTGTACTGTACATACAGTGTCATAACAGCACATGCGGAGGAAGGAAGGCGTTCCCATGGGTTACGTCCCCTATAAAGTCCTCAGCTATCTCGCCCTGCCCCCGCAGAACCCAGCTCAACTCTCTTTATGGGTGCATGACTCTGCCTCGTCGAGCCCTTGCCTCTTGAGGTGTCCTAGTCCATTGCTGGTGCATAGCACCCTTCTCTTATTTGGCTTTCAGCAAGCTTGGAGCCCTACTCGGAGCCAGTGCTTCATAAGAAACCCATATCATTCCAACGCAAGCCTTCAAGCAACCAGCACTGGTATGTCAGTCTGCTCAGCTCACGCATTTCGTCTTTGCTAACTTCATGGTAGGTGATTACGCCGCAAGCTTGCTCTACCGCCGCCTTCCTTAATCATATTGCGTACGCTTGCTTGGTTTTTATTTTTTTTGGCTTTATATTGAGCCACTCTAGCCCTGGATAGGCAAGAAACTTTGTACGCAGGCCTTCTTCTACAAACACATCCTTTAAACCGTTTGGATTTTGTACACTCATCGGCCCCTCCGACCCTCTACATTATCAACTTAGAAATTCCCACGAGTACCACCAAACTGACACATGTGTATCTTGACAAAATGGCGTTTGTGTGTCTGGGCAACGCCTAATCGTGCCGGCCCATCTACCGATGCCAGAAATCAGGCGGAAAAAGTAAGGCCTCTCACTCCTCGCGAAGGCCAGCAGTCTACTACAGCATCTCAACTTGAAGATTTAATATATGACCCAATTCTTTTGGACGATGGCTCACATCCCTACTTTCCTGGTACGCCATGGAACCAATTAGAATTGACAGGACTAATTGACGCCAAACATCAACCCCGCCGAAAAAGAGTCAGATTTAAAAGGCGACCCAAGACTGATGTCCAACGGTTATTCTTCCTTGAACCCGTCTCTTAGTCAATTTTGAACGTTCTTTCGCGAGAAATTTTCATTTCACTTTACACAATATTTGTTTTTGAGCTTTGAAAAGTAATTTCACTTTTACCCTATTGAGGTTCTCATTTTTAGCTTCAATTTATGATTATTTCCTTAAAGTAAACTAAATTCAAATTTAATTCTACGCGACTTTCTTGTGTTATTTTTTTAAGATATATAAATACATATTGTAAATTAGAATCTAAGGCGCCAGATGAAAATATACATCAGCAAGTAAAATCAATCAGTAATTTTTTTTCTTTTTTTATAAATTCAAATTAAAACTCTAAAAATAAATAAAAAAAAGTGTCTTGTAAATAGGCTATTATATATGAAAAAGTGTTTTATTTCTTACACAACTAACAACTTGCTTTTTATGAAAATGATTTTTTTTAATGTTAAGTAAGAGTAGACATTTTGAGATGATTAGATTAGTCTCAATTTCATGCCTATTTATTCGTTATTCAAGTGGCTAGTCATAATTGGATATCTATTGTTTCATTAGCATTATAAGCTGAAAATTCCTACCATAAGGGGTTGGATCTTAATAATAGCTTTTTGCCATGATATCTTTTTTCCGTTTTATGTATTAAAATATTGATTCTTCATTTCTTTTCTTTGAAAAGGAAGAACCTAAGCTCTATTTAAACAGATATATATATATATATATATAAGAAAAAGATACTTATTTTGCGAAATCCCTTCAAAGTTCAAAATGGACTTGAATTTTTCTCTTTTCTTTTTTTTCTGTTCTTTTACTTTGTTATTCATCTTTATTTTGATGCTTAATTCTTTTGAAAGAAGCAATATCCAAAAAATAATAATAATAAAAATAATTAAAAAATACTTCTATTTTTTTTCAATTTAAAAACAAATAAAACTGTTTTTTTTCGACATTTAAAAGATTGGGAAAAAAAGACCTTAAAAGAGGAAAAACTTGATATATACTTTTTTTTGATCATTTGGAATATTTTTTGAGCTTAAAATATAATTCAATATTGATATCCATATTTTCACAAAATATGAAGAATATTCATTGAAATATTAATATATATAAAGAAATGATTGATGATTTAATAAGTTCATATTTCGAAAATTTCAACAAATAATAAGTAATTCCAAAGTAATTTTTGTAGTTATAATATTCTTCAAAATTTAAATTTGCAGTATGAAAAGAAACTATTCCTTATGATTTGACTGGAAACTTTGTATATTCCATTTGATCTTAATGGAAGATTTTTGAGGAAATGTTAAATGATAAATTCTGTCTAATATAAGAAAAATAGATTCTCCTATCTTCATTTAGGCTTCTTAAATTACTTATCACAATATAGCTTGGGGAACTAGTGACGTCATTAATAACTTATTTATTTATTCATCACTCAATATCTATCTTGATTTTTCATTTAATATTACTATGGTATTATCAAAAAAAGAATTAATTTAGGGTGTTGGTAAATCCATGTAAGCAATTTGGTAAAAACACATAAGGGGTTTTTCTAATTGAAATGGAGCTAAAAAACACCTGTATTGGGTAAAACCCCCTTTATAGCATTATTGATGCCATTTATGACAGTTTTAGTGCCATTTATGGCATTTCTATGTCAATGTTAATTCCATTTATGGCACTTTTAATTCTATAAATGGAATTATTATGTTACTGTTGATGCCATAAATGGTACTGTTAAAACCATTTATGGCAGTGCCATGTCATTGTTGATGCCTGTTAATGCCATTAATGGCATTGTTATGCTGTTTTTAATGACATAAATGTCATTTTCATGCAGTTGTTGATGCCATTTATGACAGTGTTAATTCCATAAATTCCACCATTAATGCCATAAATTGCACTGTTAATGCCATAAATTGCATTGATAATGCCATAAATTGCACTCTTAATTCCATAAATCACACTTTAACTTCTACTAATTCCATAAATTATGTTTTTGATTACATTTATATCATAAATGATATTTTCAATTTACTTACAAACATGAACAAAAAAACAAAAAAAGAACTTTTTGGGCCTACAATTGTCCCACCCAAAAAGAATCACAAAATGTTTGGTTTCTGGATTTTTGATTTTCAAGGTTCTTCCCTTTATTTCAAGGAATATTATGGAAATTCATGAGTGGTAATTTTTTTAATTTTTTTTTAAAAAATAGGCCATTTTGCCAAATTGGCCAAATGGGATAATTTGGGCCAAAAAAAAAGGGGAACTTCAAATCCCATGTCAGAAAAAATGTGGAAAAACAATAAAAAAATGTCTAAAACTAAGCCTAAGGAATGTTTTATTGAAAAAAAGACCACTTACATGTTTTTATCATAAAATTACATGTTTTGGCCATGAATTGGTAAAAAAATGTAAGGGATTACGTTTTTTTACTAAAAAGATTATGTGTGTTTACCAACACCCTTAATTTATATAACATATTAACAATAATTCTGTACAATAACTTCTACAGTTCTTATTGAAAAATGATAATAGTAAAATCTAGTGGATTTTCTTTAGTGAGGACTGGTAAATAACTATCAAAAAAGTGAATGACTATGATTGATTTCTTATTTTTCTGGCTCTAAGCCACTTTTCCAAGGTGAATATATGAGATAAATATATATGAATAGTGAAATAGCCTTTAAGATATTATAATTGACATATATGCATTATTCATAAAATAGATTCAATTGATAATCAATATTATAGGAGATCTTCTTAATCAAAATGTGAGGAGATTTAGGATAAGAGAAGAATAAGCACAGTCAAACAAGATGAGGAAATAAGAATTTTAGAAGAGCATCATTATTTATAGAAGAGTTTTAATGGTGAGATCCTATTTCTCCTCAGATAGACCAGTGATATTTACAAGGAAATAATTTAACAGTTTAGATAAATGTTAAGAAATACAATGTAGGAGAGAAAAACAAATATTCAGATTAACCAGGTTGGTTCAAACAGTAGTATAAAAAAATTAGTTTTTCTTTGGTTCTTCCCAACAAAATGATGGTGGTGAGTCTATTACTTAATATTGTTACAATATCTAACTGGTAAATGATCTTTTTCCATCAGTGAAATCATCCTTTAGGTATAGTTATCATAATAAAAGAATTCATAATACTTTTACTTGAGCATTGATCCTACTTATTACAGTATGAACCTGGATGGGTAAGTTTGGTTTTGTTATAACAGCCTCTTTTTATCTTTTTATTAGGTTTTTTGAATTTATCTTTCCTCTTCAAATTTAATCAAAGTAAAATATTTCATTACAAAAACTCAAATTTGTGATAAAAACTCAATACAGGATTAAGTTTTATCTCAATTATGGTTTGGCGCCTACTATGGGTAGGGAACTTTACTTATGTCCAAGCCCGGGTTAGTATTTTAATTTTATTCAGATAAAAAGGTGTTAAGGGCTATAGAATTTCATTATTTTAAAACACTACCTTAGAAATGTGGATTGAATTATATGAGTCTCATGCCCTTTGGCAATACCCTTTTTGAGCTTTTTGGGTGATGAAAAATGATACAGATTGTTACCATTCCAAAGGGTATTTGAGATGTTTAAGCCCAAATACAGGCCTCCATCTTGATGAAACAGAGTTGAAAAGGTGATAAATTGATATAAACTCATTTCATCTTCACAATTATTTCCCATTTGGAATCCTTTTTATAAAGTATGGAAAAGATATACATACTTCAACTTCTTTATTTTCATAAAATATGTATTTATGTTATATACTTTAAAGCAAGTGTTATTTTGAAAGACTTTTTGACAAGCGTCAATTAACTTAAGAATTAAGCAAGAAGGGGAGAAGCAGTAAAATAAGGATCGAGATTACATAAAGAAGTGCTAGGTAGATAAGATAGTCTAATGGAAATTTGCAAAGAGGTTTTGCAAAGTGTCAATAACCATAAGAAATAAGGCAGAAGGGGAGCGGCAGAAAACCTATAAAAACAGCCAGAGTAAGAAGGTAAAGTAAGGATTGGATAAATACAAACTACAAGAGGGTCTTTTATGACTCATCTATTTACAAGAGCTAATGATGAGCATGATAAGGTAACTGTCTAAGTGAGTCTAAAAAAAAAGTAAATAATATTTGAATATTATCTGCGCATTTTCTATAAAGTAACTTCTTAATAAGGTATGAGTACCTTATGATAATTTTGGAGAGACAATGACAACTGACAGCACACATGCTCAATAAGGTATTAGTACCTTATGATAAGCTTGGAGAGACAAAAATAAATGAAAGCACACCTAGTGGTTTAAGATAAGAAATATTGTGAATCAATGGGTTGACAAGAGACATCCTATAAACTATTTTTATTTTAACAACAGTCCCAGTTACTATTTACAGCATGATACTGGTTGGGGTAATTGGGACACCTATTATATGAGGTTTTTATACATTAACTAATCTATAAGTGTTTTATAAGATGTTCACACTGGATTTTTGAGGAGGTTGTGTTTTTAGGGTGTGAATCTTTCACAGTGCTGTACCTAGTAGCTATGTTCAAAACATAATTTTGAAGTTCTCCTTCTCTATTAATTTTGAGAAATTCTTTTTCAATGAGTTAGGAAAAATGTTGTTTGTGTCAGGATACTTAAGCTTAATTTTTATTTTTTCAATTAGTTCCTTAAGAAAATTTAATCAAAACTTAATGTGTATTGTACCATGATGGTAGAGGCTATTTGAAGAGATTTCAAGGGAGCTTTGGCCTTCAGAGTGTAATATACTACTTCATTTTACTTGAGTTACTTCATAAATAATCTATCTTGTCCATTAGAGGTCTTGAGAGTATTCAGTTAGATAATTGTACTCTGCTTTAGCAGATGATAATGCAGCAACCTTTTTATTATGAGTGCCACCCAATTCTTCCAAATTAGTAAATTAAAGATCCTGAAAACAATTTCCAATCTTTGGTTCCTCCCCAATCAGAGTCAGATAACCCAAGGATGCTGGTTTCTTGATGTAGAGGGAAATTTGCTCTCAATTTCAAATTGAAGTCTTTGGTTCCAATTAAGTATTTGATTATGTGTAATACAGCTTGAAAGTGACTGAAGCTTTAGATTTCTAAAGCTTTATATAAGAAAATAGGTAAAAATCTAGATCTGGTCATGTATATTGAACAAGATACTGCAGTAAGCCTATAGCACATTTATTGTTGAATGGGGCTTTTTCTAGTCTTTCTTTGGTTTTTTTTAAAATATTTTATATCTTCTGGTAATGGGTAAGTAATCTTCTTGGAATCAGTGAGATTAAATTCCTCAAGTAATTTATTTAAAAAGCTGTCTGGAACAAGTGAACTAGAATTTTTTTCTTGAGTAATTCTGATACCTCAGGCATATTTTTTTCCCCTTAGATCTTCCATGTCAAAGTGTTCCTTGATTTTTCATTCGGATTACTTTTTCCAAATTAAACAAAAAAGTAAGTCATATACATGAATAAACTACCAAATTGGTTTGTTTTCCATTGTTGATACATAAAAACAAGAATAAGTGCTTCATGGAGACAGCCCAATTTTGATAAGTATATCCTTGAGGGCTTTGTTCCAACATTTAGGACTTTGTTTCAGTACATATAAAGATTCATTAAGCTTAAAAATTTCACAATTTTCATTTACTTTGTGCCTGCTTTGTTTATAAATGTGTAATGGTTTGTCTGTAGTAACATTAACAAAAGCACACCTGACATCCATTTGTCTGAAAATGAATTTTGACTTTGAAAAAAGAGTGAGAAACAGTTGAAGGGAGGTTAGCCTCCCAGTGGAAAAAGAAACTTTTTTTAATCTATTCCTTCTCTTTTATTGAAGCCATAAAAACATAATATAGCTTTTAATTTAGTGAGATCACCTTTCTTGTCTGTTTTTTTCTTGAAAGCCCAGGAAGTAGTGAGAGGTTTACACTTTAGAGGTTCATTGCATGGTAACCAACCAGAATGTTTAGCCACGTTTTGAGGTTCTATTGAGATTGCTTCTTCCCACTTTTTGCATTCAGTGCTATCTATTGCTTGTTTGTGGTTTTTTGGATCAAGTATGGTTAGTTCATAAAAATTGGAGGAGTGATGTGGTTGCCTTGAGTTACCGGGTATATTTATGGAGGGTCCAACTTCCCTAGTAATTTCTTTTGACTTGTTGATAGGTTCATTTGTCCAAATGTACCCTTTTTAACCAGGTAGTGGAGTGTTATTAATTGCATTACTTTCTAAATAAATTGATTAAATTGGTTCATCTTGATCAAAATCTTGAGTTGAGACTTCATTAGCTTCATTGGCCAAAGTATCACTAGCATGAGTTGGATTCTCCTCTTTGGTTGGGTAGCTAATTGTGAGCCTTTGAGATATGACCACATACCCAATAAGGTCACAAAAAAGACTCAGAATAATTATACCTTTAATATAATTATATTAAAATTACTTAGAATAATTATACATTAAGAATAATTACTTAAATATACAAAAAATACCATAAATTGGTACAAAAATTGGTTTAACTTAAAAACCAATGAATCAACATGTAAAATAAATTGGACCATTGGATTCCCCATGGAAAAATACACATATACCATTTTTATGGCATATCTGTAAAGTCAATATTCAAGGAATTATAAGGTATAATACCTTATAAAAACCATAAAACCTTACTGATCTCAAGAACTAATGAAACAACATGTAAAATAAATTGCACCAGTGGATTCCCCATGAAAATCCACACATAAAACAATTAATAAGCTAATTTTTAATGTCAATATTTAAGGAATTAACCTGAATATATGCACTTTTTTGGTCAACGCATATATTCAAGGATCATAGCTAATATCTTCTAAACTATACATGATAGAATGATGAACCAAAAATAAAGTTACCACGTAATTACTGTAAGAACACAGATATGAACTTTATTTTACAAATTAGAAACAAGGTTAAAACCTATGATGAAATATTGATAAAAATCAACAGAGCTGTTGACCACTTTGTTGTGAAAGTGTTCCAAACTTAAAAAAAAGTATACAGTTTGATTCTACTAGTTCATTCGTGAAGAATGATGTAATTTTTATTATTAAATTCAGGGTATAACCCCCTGAAATCAAGGTTTGAAGTTTAAAATATTGAATTTCAACAGAAAAGATGAGTTACAAGAAAAATCATCAAAATTAGAGTTTTGATGATGTAATGAAAAGCTCTTGGAAGCATAATAAGGTTATGCCAGGCTGTCAGAATTCACTCTCTGAATTGCTGTAGCGTGTAAATCTTAAAAGGTATTGAGGATCAAAGTTTGAGCTTAATTTGAGCAGTTATGATCACACACTGTAACCTTAATTTAAGTTTAACAGTCTTAAGAGTGATAGAATTGGTGAATACTATTAGTTTATGATTAAAACTAATAAAATCCACGAAATTTGGGGTTCTTCCAAGCCTCTGATGTCATCAACTTTAGAGTTATAGTGATAACTCTAAATAATGGTGTAATAATGATGTAATCATCTCCAAACCTTAAAATAGTGATAAATTCCAGTGGATATGATCAGTACACGTCTACTAGAAGCCTGTTGGACTCTAGGAGGGAGGTATTTACTATAAATAGAGCTCTTTTTACTCTATTTCCCCCTCAGACCCATCAAAAACATTAAATCAATTAAATAAAAGGTAATTTCTTTATTCTTTATATATAAAACTCTTATATTATTAAATACCAAAGACCATCTTAATATTAATCACTATTTTTACGTGATTAAATCAATTCTTTAATTGTTTTTGTCATAAATCTCTCTAGAAACTCATTTCCACGTAACATCAAGAAATTTAGTAATTTTCTTTATTTTTTATTGTAAATACAATTTGAAAAAGTTGTATTATATTCTTTTGGCGTAAAATATCTCAAAATTATTATTTTAAGTGTTAAAAGTAGGTTATTTCATCTTATTATAATAGCTTCTCTCTTATCATTACTCTTAATAATTCTTAATTAATATAAAATTTCAATTATAAGGACATTCAGAGTACAATAAGTAATAAATTAGTAATTTTTACTTATTGTTTCATAGTCAAACCTTACATTTGGGGGCCTGGCCGTGATATTTACTTAAAAGACCTTTAAAAAGATTCTATTTGGGTTTATCCAATAATAAATTATATTTATAATCATAAAACTATATAATAATTTTATATTTTATTGATTTTAAAAGCTATTGAGGCATTTGGAAAGCAATTGTACTGTCTTACACGTGGTTTTTCACATCCTTAGACTTGCAAGAACTTTCTTTGAGTGACTCTAGTGATTAAAAAAGATAATTTATAAATTAAAAATAATTTTTATTATAATTTAATTTTATAAAGAATCATATTAATTTTTAATTTATTCCTTAAAAATAAAAAATATAAAAAATATTAAAAAATATTAAAAACCAATAAAAAAGTTATTTTTATTCATTTTTATTCATTTCTTTATTCATTTCAAAGTTTTTAAAGATATAAAAGCAATTTCTACGTGGAAAATTGCCATATCTTGCCAAAAATAACACTTCTTATAAAAAGACTTATATTTATTTGTCTTTTTTAGTGTTTGAAGATAACCCAACAGAAGACAACCAAGCTACTGTTGAGAGGTTGGTGGAAGAAACTTGTCAAAGTTCTCCAACACCAGTTATCACCAAAAGAAAGAAAGCTAAGAAATTAAACTTTCCAGGACCCACCATTCAAGACTCTGAAGGTGAGCACCTCTTTTTAAATTGCCATAAAAGAATTTTATTCTAAAAAAAAAAAACTTTTATTTTTTTTCTTATTCTTTAATTATGACTACTAGAAGAGGTTCCCAATACTCCATCCAATCAGATGGAGCTGGACTCAGAGGTAGAACTGATCCCTCAAAAGGGAAAAGAAAGGGCAATATCCCCAGTGGAACAGAATCCACAAAAGGAAGTGCCTTATCCCAAAGGCAAGTCCCAGAAATGCCCATGATATCTGAGCCTGAATTGGAACTAAGTATGAGTATCTCAAACAGGTACAAATCACATTCAGAAGGCTCAAATAGACATCTACATGAGCCAGTACAAGCAGTATTGCACAGTGTACAAGGACAAAGATTGGGAAATGTTGCCTCAAATACACCAAGGAGTGATGAACTCCTGGCACATCCTGAAAAAGTTCCTCAAAGAGGAGGAGATAGTGAAATACTCCAATGGATGGAATCCACTGTCATCCAAACCTCAAATCAAAAAAATCAAGGACTACCATGCCAAAAAGAGGGAGGCAACCAAGGAAGAAGCCCCAGTAGCTTCTACCAGCAAGCCCCAAGCCAACCCGCTTCCCCAAGAAGGGAAGAAGAACAAGAAAAAGCATTGGAAGAAACCATATTCCCCAAGCTACAGAATCCCAAGAATCCAAAAGGATGCCATGGACAATGTTTTCAACATGGCCAGAACCTTGATGGAATTCAAGGACAAGGAAGAGCAAAGAATGAGACAACCTCATTTCCCAAAGAAATAACCTTGTCCAAAGATGTTGTAAATACTTTAACAGAAATTAAAAATAGTATATTACCTCTGAAAGAAATTAAAGATAGTTTATTATCACTACAAGAAATAAATAACAATTTATCTTCTTTAACAAAAATTGTTGTGCAAAACAAGAAAGAAATTGACAACATTAAGTTTATTGTTGAAAATAATAAACCAAAGAATTTAATTGACAATACTCAAAAATTAATACAAGGACAACAAGAACTGTATAAATACATAAAAGATATTAAAGACAAGACTTTGACAATCAATTATGATGTGAGTATTGACAATCTTACAGAAAAATTAAATAAATTAAGTATTTCTGTAGAAAAATTTGAAGAAAAGACTTCATCACACCAAAAATTACTTTTGGACCATGTAGAAAAAAGTGATGAAGCAAGAATGCATCTGAAAGATGATATTCAAAGTGAAATAAGGCTTATTACGGAAAAAATGGATAAAATTGATGAGGCTAATTTAAATATGCCAAAGTTATCAACACCATTTTCTCATATAAGAAGCCCTGTTAAAACAAAAGAGGAATTGTCCAATCCTTTCATAACAGACTTAAGTCACCAAGATAATAACCAAGTCTTAATGAAAGAAGCACCTCAATTAAAAGAATGGCCAACATTCACAGGAGAAGGTGAATATGACCACATGTCATTTATTAAAACAATTGACATGTTACAAGAAGACTATGCCATACCAGATGAATTAATCACTGCAAGATTACATTAATTGTTTGAGAAATCTGCAAAAAGATGGTATTATGGCATAAGACAAACAAATGGTAAAAATACCTGGTCTTGGTGGAAACAAGAAATAATCACCAAGTGGGCAAATGATGCCTGGAGGTATAAGATAGAAAATGCATTTGAAAACTCTTTCTTTGACCCAGAAAAAGATAAACCTTTAACTTGGTTCTTAAAACAAGTTGAAAGGCTTAATGCACTGTACCCAGAAATGTCACAGAAGATGGTGCATATGAAAATACTTAAAAAATGTGGAGGGGAACTAGAACATGCCCTAAGAAGCAGGTGTATAGAACCATGCTCCACAGAAGAGTATATAAATGCACTAGAAGATATAGTGACAAGAACAAAAATTGGCAGGACTTGGAAAAAATTGGACATTAAAAGCCCAAATAAACCATTTATCAAAAAAGATAAATCAAAAGAATCCTTTAAGCCCAATACATCCAACAATAATGAGCAAAGAAAATGCCATAAATGTGGAGGCATTGGACACTTAGCCAATAATTGCCTTAAAAAAGCAAAGATTAATGAAATTGTGGAAACAGATAACCACAATGACAAAGAAGAGGAATCTGACTCTGAAAAAGAGACAGAAGATTCAGAAAGCTCTGAAAGTGATGAAATCAATATAATTAATGCACAAATTAATAATATTGATATAATTTATGAAGTACTGGATGTTAATTCAAACTTGCCACAAGTTGGAACATCTGACACAAATCTGACAAACATACAAGATGCCAAAATGTATAGAACCAAACCTGCAAAAGGAATGGGATATACAGCTGGAAAATCAAGTATAAGTATTGTTATGGTTGATAACCAAGAAGGAAAAGTTAACTTGGATACAGGAGCATATTGCACTTGTGTTGGCAAAAGTTATTTAAAAACCATTTTCCCAGACTGGCAAGAAAAACTTATGCCAATACAAGGTGTCAAATTTAGTAGTGCAAGTGAGAGCATGAAGCCCCTTGGAATAATTGATTTAACACTAATTTTTCCTCATCCCTCACAATATGTCAGAATTAAAGTAGAGTTTGTAGTAATGGACAACTGTACTAGTAATCATTTCATACTTGGGAATGACTACTTATCAATTCATGGTATAGATATATCCAACCAAAAGGATAGATATTTTACCATAGGAGATAACAAAAGACAAAAGTTTGGATTCTTAAATAACAAAAAACAAATCACAGTTATTAAGAATGAAGAAAAAATTCCAGAAAAGGAACTTTTTATATCTGAACAACTCAAAGAGGCAGAATTCAATCAAGAATTAACAGAAAAAATGAAAGAGAAATTGATTGACCTCTTATTTAAGTATAAAAATGCCTTTGCAACTGACAAAGAGCCACTAGGTGCCATAATTGGACATGAAGTGGATATAATTCTTAATGTAGAAAAACCTTACCCACCTTTATTAAGAAGACCTGCTTATCCAGCCAGTCCAAGAGCTAGAGAAGCCTTGGAGGTGCACATTAAAGAATTGATGGACCTTGGAGTATTAAGAAAGGTTGGACATAATGAACAAGTAGAAGTTACTACACCTGTCATTATAACTTGGCATAATGGAAAATCAAGGATGGTAGGAGACTTCAGAGCCCTGAATACCTATACCATTCCAGACAGATATCCAATACCCAGAATCCATGAGACATTGACCCAATTGTCACAAGCTAAGTTCATCACAGCTATGGATGCTCTTAAGGGTTTTCATCAAAATGTCTTAACAGACAATGCCAAGAAACTACTAAGAATAATAGTCCATTGTGGAATTTTTGAATACTTAAGAATGCCATTTGGAATAAAAAATGCACCTTCCCATTATCAAAGAATGATGAATACCATATTCCCTGAAGAATTATCAGAAGGATGGTTGATTATCTATATTGATGATATCATAGTTTGCTCAGAAACTTGGGAAAATCACCTTACAAGACTAGAAAGGGTACTACAAAAAATAGTCCAAGTGAATATGACAATTTCCTTGAAAAAATGTCATTTTGCATATAGTGAATTAAAGGCACTAGGACATGTAGTATCTGGCCTTAGTCTAGGCATAGACAAAAATAAAGTAGCAGCAGTACTACTTAAACCAATGCCTCAAACCAAAAAAGAAATGCAATCATTTCTAGGATTTGCTGGTTACTATAGACAGCATATAAAGGACTTTGCAAAGATTGCTAAATCCTTGTATAAGCTATGTGACCAACAAACAGTCTATGAGATGACAGAAGAAAGAGTCAAGGCATATGAAGAATTGAAAAATTCCTTAACAAATGCCCCATTTCTTCTGATGCCAGATTGGAAACTACCCTTCAAACTGTACATTGATGCTTGTGGAGAAGGACTAGGTGCTGCACTTCACCAAACACAAATTATCAATGATAAACCAGTGGAAGGACCAATTTGTTTCATTTCAAGACAGATAAAGCCAACAGAAGCAAGGTATGGAGCAAGCCAAATGGAATGCTTATGCCTAGTGTGGGCTTTAGAAAAACTGCATTATTATTTGGATGGCACAGTATTTGATGTAATCACAGACTGTAATGCTGTGAAATCACTATTAAATATGAAGACTCCAAATAGACATATGCTGAGATGGCAAATTGCTATCCAAGAATATAGAGGAAATATGACTATTGTTCATAAATCTGGAAATATTCATAAAAATGCAGATGGTCTTAGCAGATGGGCTCTAGCAAATACCCCTGACAATCCAGCATGGGTACCACAAGAATAGCACCATATAGAAGGAATATGTGTTACAGACATTGGCACAGAAATCTTTAACCAAGTTAAAGAAAGCTATAAGACAGACAAAAATTGCCATATCTTAAGCCAACTTCTAATGAAAGACTGCAAAGATCCATCACTTTCATCAAAACTAGATGAAATATGGAAAAAGGCATATGATGAAGGAAGATTTCACCTCCTTGATGGAATCCTTTACCATAGAACAAAACACACATGTGTTATGGCCTTAACAGACAGAACACTAATAAACACTATTTTACATGAGTGTCATTATAGTGTTGCATCTGGACATCTCTCAGAAGATAGGACACTAGAGAGGGTGAAGACCTGCTCTTGGGGGCCAAACTGGAAAAAAGATGTTGCAGAGTACTGCCAAACCTGTGACAGATGTCAAAAAGCCAACAGAGCCACAGGAAAGAAATTTGGAATGATGATCCAAATCCAAGAACCAAAATCCCCATGGGAAATAGTCCATATGGATTGGGTAACAGCCTTACCTCCAGGAGGAGACAGGAGTTATAATGCATGCCTAGTGTTAGTTGACAGGTACAGTAAAACTCCCATGTTCTTACCATTTCATAAAGATGACACAGCTATGGATACAGCCATAATGATATGGAATAAAGTCATTAGTCACACAGGCTTATTCCAAAATATTATAAGTGACATAGACCCAAAGTTCACTTCAGCATTATGGACAAATCTCCATAACTTGTTTGGGACAAAGTTATCATTCTCAACAGCTTATCATCCTCAAACTGATGGTCTAGCAGAAAGAATGATACAGACCCTACAGGATATGATCAGAAGATTCTGTGCTTATGGGCTAGAATTCAAGAATTCTGATGGTTTTACCCATGATTGGTGTACACTAATACCAGCACTTGAACTGGCATATAAGAAATCAATCCATTCTTCTACTGGCAAAACACCAGCAATGCTAGAGAAAGGTTGGAATCCAAGACTTCCTTATGATACCCTCAAAAAGGACTTAGTGGATATACATCCAACAGCAAGCAGTTTCAAGATAATGCTTGACAAAGCAAGACACCATGCAAACAGATGCATGCAAGATTCTTTTAAATATGCAAAAGAAAGATGGGATAAAAGTCATAAGCCACCTGATTTCAAAATAGGAGACTTGGTTTTAGTATCAACCCTTAATTTCGATAACATAAAAGGCCCAAAGAAATTGAAAGATTCCTTTGCAGGACCATTTATGATAAAAGCACTTCATGGACCCAATGCTGTGCAATTAGAACTCACAGGTGAACTGATGAACAAACACCCAACTTTCCCTGTAAGTCTAATAAAAACTTACAGTTCAAGTGACAAGGAGTTATTTCCACTAAGAAATAAACCCCCACTTGAAATTCCCCCCTTGGAAGAAGGAGAAGAAAAGAAAATAGTAAAAGTCCTTAAAGAAAGAAGGACAAGAAACAAAAAAGAAAGGGAATACCTTGTAAGGTATAGAAATCCAACTCAAGAAGATGAATGGCTACTTGAGAAAGATATAACAAATGCTGATAAACTACTAAGAAGGTTCAGACATGAAAGAAAGCCTGAAAAATAGAAAAGTTAAGCATTATTGAGCTTCAAGACTAACAAAGTCTAATGAGGAGGTAGGACAGTGGATGATAACCTAATCACACATATCAGATTGTGGTACAATCTTTTTTGGTGGTAGGGAATGTGAGCCTTTGAGATATGACCACGTACCCAATAAGGTCACAAAAAAAGACTCAGAATAATTATACCTTTAATATAATTATATTAAAATTACTTAGAATAATTATACATTAAGAATAATTACTTAAATATACAAAAAATACCATAAATTGGTACAAAAATTGGTTTAACTTAAAAACCAATGAATCAACATGTAAAATAAATTATACCATTGGATTCCCCATGGAAAAATACACATATACCATTTTTATGGCATATCTGTAAAGTCAATATTCAAGGAATTATAAGGTATAATACCTTATAAAAACCATAAAACCTTATTTATCTCAAGACCTAATGAGACAACATGTGAAATAAATTGTACCAGTGGATTCCCCATGAAAATCCGCACATAAAACAATTAATAAGCTAATTTCCAATGTCAATACTTAAGGAATTAACCTGAATATATGCACTTTTTTGGTCAACGCATATATTCAAGGATCATAGCTAATATCTTCTAAACTATACATGATAGAATGATGAACCAAAAATAAAGTTACCACGTAATTACTGTAAGAGCACAGATATGAACTTTATTTTACGAATTATAAACAACGTCAAAACCTATGATGAAATATTGATAAAAATCAACAGAGCTGTTGACCACTTTGTTGTGAAAGTGTTCCAAACTTAAAAAAAAGTATACAGTTGGATTCTACTAGTTCATTCGTGAAGAATGATGTAATTTTTATTATTAAATTCAGGGTATAACCCCCTGAAATCAAGGTTTGAAGTTTAAAATATTGAATTTCGACAGAAAAGATGAGTTACAAGAAAAATCATCAAAATTAGAGTTTTGATGATGTAATGAAAAGCTCTTGGAAGCATAATAAAGTTATGCCAGGCTGTCAGAATTCACTCTCTGAATTTCTGTAGCGTGTAAATCTTAAAAGTTATTGAGGATCAAAGTTTGAGCTTAATTTGAGCAGTTATGATCACACACTGTAACCTTAATTTAAGTTTAACAGTCTTAAGAGTGATAAAATTGGTGAATACTATTAGTTTATGATTAAAACTAATAAAATCCACGAAATTTGGGGTTCTTCCAAGCCTCTGATGTCATCAACTTTAGAGTTATAGTGATAACTCTAAATAATGGTGTAATAATGATGTAATATGGTTTGATAATGATGTAATCATCTCAAAACCTTAAAATAGTGATCAATTCCAGTGGATATGATCAGTACACGTCTACTAGAAGCCTGTTGGACTCTAGGAGGGAGGTATTTACTATAAATAGAGCTCTTTTTACTCTATTTCCCCCTCAGATGCATCAAAAACATTAAATCAATTAAATAAAAGGTAATTTCTTTATTCTTTATATATAAAACCCTTATATTATTAAAGACCAAAGACCATCTTAATATTAATCACTATTTTTACGTGATTAAATCAATTCTTTAATTGTTTTTGTCATAAATCTCTCTAGAAACTTATTTCCATGTAAAATCAAGAAATTTAGTAATTTTCTTTATTTTTTATTGTAAATACAATTTGAAAAAGTTGTATTATATTCTTTTGGCGTAAAATATCTCAAAATTATTATTTTAAGTGTTAAAAGTAGTTTATTTCATCTTATTATAATAATTTCTCTCTTATTATTACTCTTAATAATTCTTAATTAATATAAATAGTATTTATATTAATATATAACTTTAATATTGGTAATATTATTGTTATTAATTGTTTTTTATTTATAAAAAACAGTTTGTTACGCCTTTATTATTTGTTGGTAACAATAATAAAGAGCTTTATAATATATTAATTATTTTATATTAATATATTATTTACAATATTATAATTTCATATAATACTAATTATATTATTATATTTATTTAATAGTATAATATTTTTACGCCATAATAATAATATTTCTTTATTATTATTATTATTTTAATCTTATTTATTTCAATTATAAGGACATTCAGAGTACAATAAGCAATAAATTAGTAATTTTTACTTATTGTTTCATAGTCAAACCTTACACTAATAGTCTTGGTTTTATTGTTTTTTTACATTAGAGTTGATAAAGGCAAAGTTGAAGTTATCAGAGATTGTGAAGGTGTTAGTTTTAGTCGAGTATATATAGGAAATAGAAGGAAATATGTAATTATTAAATGTTACATGATGGCTGATTTTAAACTTACCTGTATCCAAATTCAATATTTGATATGTTTGATGCCTTTCCCTATATCCAATTAAAATACCTAACACCCCTTTTTGATTAAATTTACTGGGTGATGGTAATATTAAGGATGTATCTTCACATCCAGAAGGATTCAGGTATTTAAGAGAAGGAAGTCCCTCACGCGATTTGAAATAAGGGGTTTGAAAATTTATTGCTCTATTTGGGGTTAGATTTTCTAAATACAAAGCAGTATTTTCCACTTAAGCCCAGTAGGATAAGCTTAATCCAGGGTCTTTGAGGAGGCACTTGGATTTTTTGAAAGTAGTACAATTTCCCCTCTATGTAAAGGGGTTTTGCTCTGGTATGTAAGGAGCTGAAGCTAGGTGATTGATGCCTTTTTTTTCTGGAAGAATGAGTTGAGATCATGAGATTTAAATTCAGTTCCATTTTCAGATACAATTTGGGAAACACAACAATTCAATTTACATTCAAGTTTGAGGATGTGCTTTTTGATCAGCGATCTACATTCTGACCTATTAGCAAGAGAGGATATCCATCTACTATTCTTAAAAATTATTTAGATCCAGAAACTGATGCTGGTGATACAGGACTGCAAAGGTCCAGTTGTAAAAATTTGAGTTTTCTTTGACAAGCTGGAAAGGTTACTTTGAAAGGTACTTGAATAATTTCAATGGTTCTACAAGTGGAGAAATCAAGGTAAGAAATATTTTTGAAGTAATAATAGGATGGATGACCACTAGCCTGATAAATATGAATCATGTTTTTGGAGGTGGAATTAACAGAAAAGACTGTAGCTTTGTTTTGGGTGACAACAAAAGTTCCACTTTATGATGATCCATATATTATAATTTTGTGGTTGGGACAAATTACTTCAAAGTTTTTGGGTAAGATCAATTTATTTACTTTGTGATTGGCTTGGATGAACGCTTTCATGCTTAGTAGGTTAACTGATAGCTGAGCGATTAATAAACAATTTTTTACTTTTTGGTAGGAATGAGGTAAGTATAAACAGATGGTTCCAGTTCCAAGAGCTTTGATAGAGGAGCCATTGGAAAGTATAACTTCCTCTTCGCTAATATATAAATCAATAGAATATTTTGCATCATTAAGTATATAATTGGAAGCTCAGGATTCTAATACAATGGAGTTTTGAGTGTTCCCCTTTTCAGAACGAATAAGGGTGGTAGTCGGTTTTCCTTTTTTAAAGTGTTGTAATTTATCCTCAGAATCTTTGGTAAGAGGGTTGTGATATACAGGCTTACATTCTGGAAATGGCTTCTCAATTTTTCCATTTTCTTTCTTTTTAGAAAGAAAAGCTTGTTTCTCTTGGTTTTCTTCATTTTGTTGAATTGCGCGTGGGATTTTCTCCATTTCTCCATCCAATGGGGGCGAGAATTTCTCAGATTTTCATTCTTTTAACCAAATTTAACCAAAATTTTTTCATTCATATGATAAATTGATTAAACCCCATACAGAAACTACGGAATCAAGCAGAAGTTTATCTAACAGATTTGTCCTCAACTAGTGTGCATAGATTTTGTGTTAATTATTGAACTCTTTCTAGGTTCTTATTCAATTTGTTTTCTGATATAGACGTTGAAAAAATCCTATTCAAATAAGTGGCTTGATTCTGAACAGTTTTTGGTTGCTAGAATTTATCTAAGGAGTTCCAGAGTAGAGTTGGATCAATATCAAATTTATGATCAAATTGTAATTCTATTTTGGCATAAAAATTGAGAAATAATGGAATATGTTACTTGTTTACTATGAGTATAAAGTGTTTCCTGTTATGCATGTTTTTCAGTGGTCTCAACATCTGTGACCATATCATAGTATCCTTGTATCAACAGGATGGATCACATATGTTGTTTACAGTAAGCATATTTAGCTACGTTCGGGTTAATACTTTCAGAGAGTTAAGTATTGTAGAAGTTTCTCATTTTGGCTTGTAATGCTACTGGGTCAGAACCTGATCTCATAATCTAAAAGAAGCAAGATTTGTAAAGAGTGTTTGTCAAGTGTTAATAGCCATAAGAATTAAGTCTAAAGGGGAGCAGCAGAAAGCCTCTGTAAAGAGGTTTTGAGAAGCATCAATAACCGTAAAACTTGAGGCCAAAAGGGAGCCACAGAAAACCTTTGTAAATAAGTTTTGACAAGAGTCAATGAAAATAATAAGTAAGGCAGAAGGGGAGCGAAAGTGAGCCTATACGGACAGAAAGAGGAAGACAGTAATGTAAGGATGGGAATAAATAGAAACTATAACAGTATCTTTTATATCTCATCTATTTACAAGAGATTATAATGATCATGATAAGGTAACTGTCTAAGAAAGTCTAACAAAAAAAGTATATAATATTTGAATAGCAGCTGAGGCTGTTTGAACTGAAATGTTAAGGAGGTTGCACTTTTAGGTTGTTATTATCTCAATTTTTTTCCATACTAGATGGAAATATTTAATGGATATCATCAGAAAGGTTTCTTTCAAAGATTCAAGGCAATAGCCTATCTAAAGGGTCAATATTTGAAAGTTAGATGAGAGGTAAAGATATTATTTTCACTTTTCTGAATATTCTCTCATAACAGGCTGGTGAAAATCTCTTATTTGTTATTCAAAAAAGCTTACAATTAGTATCATTGCATATTTATCAATTATCGCTTCAATAAAGGACCCAGAATTTTAGGACGTTTTTCCAAACTAAGATATTTAGATGAAAGACGAAATTTAAAGTTCCGATTAGTAATTTCTCAGCTGTAGCTAAAGATATCTATAGCTTTCTAAAGATTTCATTCTATCTTCAGAAGAGCTATATATTTCAAATTGAGAATATTTCCTCTTCTATATGAATAGATGCAGGATTTATAATGGTCGAGATAAACTAAGTTATCTGTAAATTTTTCTTTTTCCACCCGATTGGTGTTAAACCTATTCTCAAAGTGGCAAGTTCTGTCTTTCACATATGACCAAAAACTTATGATTTTTGTTTTCATTATTGTAATAGGATTTTGGGTCAAGAACTGAAACTGTATTAATTTTCATTTGTTACTTTTTTATGAGATAGCAAATATTAAAACAGATATATTTCAAATAGTTCTTAGATTCCCAAGCTTCTTTTGATTTTGAATAAAACCAAATACGCTATGAGTCATTTATAGATATATGATATGATATAAATATCACTTAAACTGTATCACTATTTACCAAAAAGATAAATTCAAAAACACTTTTAGAAAAAAGAGCTTTATTAATCTATCAATTGATTCTTTTTTTAAGTCTTTTAACACTATTTCCTTGGCTATGATCTATATATCAATGCCTCCTTATTACTCTGAAATGTTAAATACAAAAAATAAAGTGGAAAGATAAAAGAAGAAACTATGATTAAGTGTATAAAAATAGATTGAATTTAATAGGATATCAGAATTGAGGTTATATAATTTTTTAATTGGAAGTCATGGAAGCTCTATATTTGAAAAGAGCTAGCAAGAAATTTGTTATAGATATTAAGGGTGTCTTTCAAATAAATAAACAAAATATCTAGAATCATATAAGAATTTATTAATTATAATTTATTATTAATAATGAAGACCTTAAATTTAATCCTCTTAGAAAATATTTCATTTCATTCCAAGGCAACCCTCTGAAATTGAAAAGCCAATGAAATATATGAACTGTAGCTTATTGAAAATTCAGCTAAAAAATATCAAACTAAATGATGATAAATTATTATCAATATTGAATAAATCAATTTTGATTTTGATTCGCTAGATCAGAGGTTAATCTTCAAACTTGGAAAAATATAATTCAGGTTTTTGAAATAAACTCAAAGCTATAGGCCATATTTATCTTTCTTCATGAAGCAATGAATTAAATATCTTGAAATAAACTATGAAAATGGCTAAAGTATCATGTAAATATATATATTCAAGGAAAGCTCAATATTCAATCTTGAATATCAGCCAGCTATTTTGTACATATTAAAGTAAATTGAATAAAATTAATCTAATTCTATTCTTCTTCATTTTTTTTTAAATAAATTAATTTCCAAAAATGGAGGAGTTTAAAGAGAAAAAAACCAATTATTAAGTCATTAACATCAAACAATCCTTACAAGTTTGACCCTCAATATTCAAGGACAAATGGAAATCACCTGAGACAAATTCTTTCTACTAAAGTTTTGCTCATAAAGTAACAAAAAAGCTCCCAAAATAAAATAAATTCTCTTTTTAAGAATATTATTTGAACAAACAAGACATAAAAAGTGTTCTTTTGAAAATATTAGAACACATCATCAAGGTAAAGAAATCTTTAATTTATAAACTCCAAAATTGTGATGTTGATAAATGGGTGTTTGAAGAAATTACTGATAAGATTCCTTTTGAGATTTCCATTGTATATTATTAGTGATATAATTGGATAGAGTCTCATTCTATTGAGATAAATTCAAATAAATTAAGGATTAATCTAGTTATAAATTGATAAGAAAGATTTTTATCATATCTATATACTGATATTAATGGAAAGAACAAAACACTTTAAAATACATAAATGAAAACAGTCAAGACAATTACTTCAAAATAAATATCTTACAAAGATGAGTTCTGAGCTGATCTATATTTATATCAACTATAATACTTGAAAGAAAGAAATTTTTTCATTCAGTTTTTTATGAAGATGTGAGCATATTTCATATTACTAACAGATCCAGAAAATATGAATATACTCAATAATATAAGATTATTAAATTGTGACCAAATTTTTAATTATTATCAATAAGGAAAAAAAACTAATAATATTTACCTAGGCTTTGAAAATCAGAAATAAACATTATCAGATGACTTTATCCATATAATATAGTATTTATTTCATATGTACAGTATTATTTATAATAGGGGGTGTCAAATATACCAAACCCCACACCCAAAAAATGTGGTATTTGATTTCTAAATCCCACAGCAGAAAATACACATTTTTATGTCACAAATACCACACAATTTTACCTCAGTCCCCCAGGAATTCTGTGAGCCTGTGAGGTATGTATAACATACCCATAAGGCCACAAATGACTTTATATACAGTTGATTTAGTCTTCAAAAGACTTTTCAATTGAATTTAAAATAAAAAATAATAATAAATAAGTATAACTCTCTTTTGGATAAAAAAAGTTATAATTATTATGTCATTTTTGGATTCTACACCAAAAATGACCTAGGGTACACCCATAGGGTGTGATACCCAAAAAGGCTTATTTATTATGTTATTGGAAGATTTAAGAATCTCACAGTACTAATTCAACTTTTTTAATTTTTTTTTAAAATTGTTAAATTTAAGCTTAAATTTAAAGTTGCATAAGGTTTATGCAAACTTACCAAATTTTAGCTAAAATTGAGGTGTTGTGTATATTTACTGAATTGGCTGAGGATTTGCCATAAAGAATGTAAATCCTGCATGATCTCAATTTAAAAGGGTTCAAGGCCATAGTATGGCTTTAAATAAATAAAAGGGTAAAATCCACGCAAAAAGGTGGGACAAAGGAAAAAGACCAAACAGAGCTGGGGTACCCAACTTTTTGGATCTGAAAGGATTAAATTAAGGTTTCCCACCTGTATTGGAGGATTTTCAACCTTAGTTAAGCTTGAGGATTAGACTTTGATCAAATCTTATAGGTTAAACTGGTTTTAACCCAATTTGGACAGGAATTTCAAGCTGCCAAAGGGTAAATCCCAATATGCAGGCTTGAAATTTAAGCTTTGAGACCTGTCAAAGCTTAAATAAGCTTAAAATTCTCTGATAAGATCAAAACTTTAAGTTTACAAGAATTAAAACCTTATCAAAAGTTAAGGTTTGGTGTGTATTGCTATTTCATGTGGAAAAATAGTAATAACTTCGAAAATTCATTAAAAATCCAATTCTCAATGTATTTGCTTGAAATTTCACGCAGCTTACAATTTAATATAATCTGTATATAAATTCAATTTTAAGTATCTTTTATAAATAGAATTCCTGGGTAATTAGCCTGAAAATTTACCTTTTTAATTATTCTTGAGCAAAATTAAGATTTCTTTAAAAATTAATTAAAAATTGAGTTTAAGAGATTTCTGCTTGCAACTCTATTTTCAAGTTGTTCATGTGATGAAATTCAATATAAATAAACTTATTTTATATTAAAACTTAAGATAATTAACTTAAGTGAGAATTAAAGTTACTTAGAGTTAATAATAACACTGGTAACTTTAAATTTGAATTAAAAATAAGCTACCTTAAGTTAAGACCCTTATTTTTAAGCATGGTTTTTGAGTTTTGACCTGAGCACGCCCTCTGTATCCATTATTAATAATTAGAGCTGCTCTGTAGACATAAAAAGACTCTTTTCATCACTGTTTTTGTCCATCATCAATTTATCAATCCAATCATGTTAGACATTTAAACAGGTAATGTTTTATTATATATAAAATCTTTACATTAAGGTATTTCTTATAAATTTTATTCTTTATCAATCTTAAATTGAAGAATTGAAATCATATAAATTACATTATTGTTGTAATCACCTATAGTATATTTTATTTTTTAAAATTATTGTCTTTAAAATATCTTTTAAAATCCACAAATTCCTCTCAAAAACTCTTTAATCTTAATTTTTATTATGAAACGTTGTTTTATCTTTAAAATTATTGATTTATGGCATGTTTTTAACTTATAATAATTATTTAATACAATAACTGTTGTTTTTTGACTTGTTGTATTAAATAAATATTATAAGTGAGTTTTCTCTAAAATTCCATATCTTTTTTATCTATTATTAGTTTTCTATATAGAATTTTCCTATAAGAATTCTTTCTGCACAGTGTGTGTCTTTATTTTTTATAAATAATATTTATATATTATTTATAAGTGGTTAAATATTTATATTTTCCATTTGCAATTGTCTCATTAAGAGCTTTACACTTCTTATTGTTATAATTGTCAGTGACTATAAAAATAACAGAATAATTATAATTGATTCTATTTTTTTATTATTATTTCATATAATAATAATTAAATCTATTTTTTTATATATACTTATTTTTAATAATTATATTTAAATTTGTGGTTATAATATTTTATTATATTATATATTTTCTACTGAGGACAGTCATAGTTCTCTTGATATTGTTACTATTATCAAGAGTTTTATAGGCAAACCTTACATTTAAGGGCCTGGCTGTGATTTTAACCAATGTTTGGAACATAAATCATATTGTAGACCTTATTATACTGTTTTTCGATGTAAAATTGCCATATTTACTTTGATATTTGCTTTTTTGGGACTTATAGCTTAGAAATAATCTTTATAATATTAACAAAGTTATTTTTTCTTAAGAATATTTTTTGAAACAATATACTATTGAGTGACTTGGAATAAATTTCTTTTGTCTAACCAGTGGCTTTTTTACATCACAGACTTAAAATTTATTCTTTGAGTTATTCTAGTATAAAGTGAATAATAATACAATTTTGATTAATAAATTATTAATTGCATAATTATTATTTCTATGAAGAAAATATAAAATCAAATAAAAAATTCAAAATTTAAAATCCTTACTAAAAACATTTTTGTTTTTCTTTATTTTTGACCAAATTTGCCATAAATTAAATTAAAACAAATTTATCCAATAAGTTGAGCTTATAAGTTTTTTTATTGTTTGATAAAATAACTTATATTTATTTTTTTCTCTAGTGTCATCCATCAGAGAACAATCTTCATACTCTGAAGCCTCAGAGTGTAGTAATGAAATTCAACTTAGCCCAGCACCAAGGGGTTTAATTACCAAAGAACCCTTTAAAGGTCCAGCAGGTGAATTCAATCCATTTCTTAGTCCTAATTTCTCTATGTTGACATGAAATGACTCCTACTAGAAGTGGAAGTAACTACTCCATCCAATCAAATGGATCTATACCAGGACATTCCAGTCATAAATCAAAAAGACAAGAATGTCAGCCCAGAGGAGAGGCACTAATGGAGGATGCCAGAACTTCCACCAGTTCCCAAAGGTTAGACAGAACCTTTGAAACTCCTATTGAGAGTCCAGAAACTGACATAACTGCTATTGCTATTGTTAGACCTGAATCACTTTCAACAGGCAACAATAGAGATATACCAGTCTCAGTACAAGAACTGGTTTATGGCGGCAAAGCAGAAAGAGTGGGAGCTTCTCCCAAGTATTTGGATAGGCACCATGAACTCATATCTTAAAGTGAAGAAGTTCATGGGGCCAGAAAAGACAGAAGAAGTTCTGAAGGGTTGGACACCCTAGTCTTTCAAAGGACAATTCCAACAGATGAAAGCTTGGTTGAAAAAACAAAGCATGTTATCAGAGGACCAGAAGAGGAAGTTGGCCCAAGAGAAGGAAAACAGCCCAGTGGAAGATTCCCAAGCCTCCACAAGCAAAAATATGCCTTAACAAGTTCCAAACAAGCCCAAGCAAACCCCCAAAACCAACCAGAAGGGCAAGCAAAAGGCAAAGGGAAAGGCAAAGCCCAAGTAGAACAAGCCTTACCGGAAGAATTACAGGATTCCCAAGAAAGAGAAGACCACCATGGACAATGTGTTCAATATGGCAAGAACTCTGATGGAACTCAAAGACAAGGAAGAGGAAAGATTGAGCCAATCTTTTACAAAGAAGTAGATCTTGTAAAGCTTGTAAACCAAATTGAAACTTGTAATAAAGAAATTATAACAAAGCTTAAAACATTTGAGTTTATCCAAAAAAAGTTGGGTAATGAGATACTGCAAGTAAAAGAGTCACAAAAGACCATTATGGGCCTTGAAAATGTTAATAAAGACAATATTTTGTCTTTCACACAGATTTGTGCAAGAATTGAGTCTAAGTTTACCTTACTCAATCAGCCAGATGACAATTCTATTTCTTTTATAGCTAGACAGTTAAAAGAATTAAGAATACAAGCTCAAGACTTGGAAAACTCAACTGGGAACAATGCAGCTCTTTTTCAAGAACAATTGGAACAAAGTGATAAAGGAAGGCTTGAATTGAAAGAAGATATTCAATCAAGTATTAATAATATATCACTGAACAATGACTTGCCAAGACAGTCTACACCAATTCTTGACAGAAATGTGCTAAACTTGAATAATGACTTACATCATACAATTTCAAGTAATGCAGAAGTAGAAACTGCTTGCAATTTTAAAGACATTCCAAGACTAGAGGAATGGCCAACCTTCAGTGGTGAAGGGGAATATAATCATATGGAGTTTATGAAAACAATTTATATGCTTAAAGAGGACTTTAGCATACCAGATGAATACATAAGTGCCAGATTACACTCATTGTTTACCAAATCAGCAAAGAAATGGTATTAAAAAAGGAGACAAGACAATGGTAAGCATTCTTGGCCTTGGTGGAAAGAACAAATAATTTCCAAATGGAAAAATTATTCCTGGAGATTTAAAATGGAGAATTCTTTTGAAGAAGCAATTTTTAATATTGAGAGGGACAGGCCCATGTCTTGGATTCTTAAGCAAAAGGACAGATTAACTGCCCTTCATCCTGATGTTTCTGGAACAATGGTACATAAAAGGATATTAAGAAAGTTTGGTGGTGACCTTGAGCATGCTATAAGAAGCAGATGTATTGAGCCTTGCTCTACAGAAGATTATATTAATTCTATGGAGGACATCACTACTAGAACAAAAATTGGTAGAAATTGGTATAAACCCCCAATGGACAACAAGACCAGTGGGAAAGCAATTCCAAAACCCAATAAACCACATGACAAAGATCCTTTTAAATGTCATAAGTGTGGAAGTACATCTCATTTGGCTAATACTTGTCCCAAAAAGACAATAATCAATGAGATAGAAATTGAAAAAGATGAAAAAAAAGAAACAAAAGATGTCTTTATACATGAAAGTGATTCTGAGCCTTCTGAAGAAGAGGAATTACCAGATGAACTTAATATAGAAAATATTAATGTTTCCTTTGAAGTCACAGAAGTACATACTCACTTACCACAGTACAGTGATGAATTTATGGATCTCATAAATGTGCAAGATACTGAAATGCAGAAAACCAAACCAGCCAGAGGTAAAGGTTATACAGCTGGATCATCTTGTATCACTAATGTTGTGATAAACAACAGAGAAGCCAAGATACATCTTGACTCAGGTGCTTTTTTTACTTTTGTTGGAAAAGATTATCTTGACAAGATTTATACCAATTGGCAAGACAAGTTAATTCCAATTGAAGGTATAAAACTCAGCAGTGCCAGCCAAAATATGCACCCCTTGGGTATATTTGAAGCAGCAATGATATTCGCTCATCCTACAGGAAGTATCAGATTAAAAGTTGAGTTTGTTGTTATGAATAATTGGACTTCACAACGCTTTATACTTGGAAATGATTATCTCAATATTTATGGTATTGATATTAATAATCATAAAGACAGGTATTTCACTAGAGGGGAGAATAAAAGGCAAAAATTTGCTTTTCCACCAGAAAAAAGAGAAATAACTGTCATCATTACTTGGCATAATGATAAATCAAGGATGGTTTGTGATTTTAGAGAATTGAATACCTACACTATTCTGGATAGGTATCAAATTCCTAGAATTCATGTGACTTTGACTCAATTATCCAAAGCAAGATTTATTACCTCTATGGATGCTCTTAAAGGCTTCCATCAGAATGTTTTAACACCTCATTCTAGGAAATTATTGAGTATTATTTCTCATTGTGGTATTTATGAATACTTGAGGATGCCTTTTGGTATTAAAAATGCACCTTCTCATTACCAAAGAATGATGAATACCATTTTCCCACATGAATTATCAGAGGGATGGTTAATAATTTATATTTATGACATGATCATTTGTTCAGAAACCTGGCAATTCCATTTAGAGAGACTTTCATTATTAATTAAGAAGATTCTTCAAGTGAACATGAAAATATCTCTTAAAAAATGTAATTTTGGGTTTCATCAGCTGAAAGCTCTAGGACATGTAGTATCAGAACTGAGACTTGGTGTTGATAAAAACAAAGTGGCTGCAGTGTTACTGAAGCAAATTCCCCAGAACAAAAAACAAACGATGTCTTTCTTACAGTTTGCCAGCTATTATAGGCAACACCTCAAAGATTTTGCAATCCATGCCAGATCATTTTACAGAATTTGTGATCAACAAACTGTCTTTGAAATGACACAGGAGAGGATTCAAGCATATGAGAATATCAGATATGGCTTAACCAATGCACCATTACTACTGATGCAAGACTGGAAACTTCCTTTCAAGCTGTATATTGATGCATGTGGTGAGGGCCTAGGTGCAGCTCTTCATCAAGCTCAAATTGTCAATGACAAACCTTATGAAGGTCCAATTTGCTTTATTTCAAGACAAATCAAACCTACTGAGGCCAGATATGGAGCCAGCCAAATGGAGTGCCTTTTCCTTGTATGGGCTCTGGAAAAACTTCATTATTGTTGTGATGGTAGTGTGTTTGAAGTAATTACTGATTTTAATGCAGTAAAATCACTTCTTAACATGAAAACTCCAAACAGACACATGTTAAGATGGCGGATTGCTATACAGGAGTATAGAGGCAATATGAAGATAGTACATAAAGCTGGAAATATTCACAAGAATGCTGATGGCTTCAGTAGATGGGAATTACCCAATACACCTGACAATCCTGCCTATGTTCCCAGAGGTGCAGAGCCTCAAATTTCAATTGAAGGAATTAACATCACAGATGTTGGGACAGAATTCTTTGAAGAAGTTAGAGAAAGCTACAAGCTGGATAGGAACTGTCATATTCTTACTTCTCTACTTGACAAATATTGAAAAGATGCAGATTTGGCTAATTCTCTGGATGATATTTGGAAAACATCTTATGACAATGGGAGATTCCATCTATTTGATGGTATTCTATATCATAGATCTAAACACACATGTGTCATGGTCCTGTGTAGTAGAATGTTGATTAACACAATATTGCTAGAATGGCATGATAAAATTTATTCTGAACATCTTTCAGAAGACAGAACAATGGAAAGAATTAAGAGATGTGCATGGTAGCCATCTTGGAGAAAAGATTTCATTGAATACTGTAATAGTTGTGATAGTTGGAAGAAAGACAATCAAGCTACTGGTAAAAGATTTGGTTTGATGATTCATATCCAAGAACCAAGTACCCCATGGGAAGTGGTTCATATGGATTGGGTAACTGCCTTACCACCTAGAGGTGATAAAATTTACAATGCATGTCTTGTCATTGTAGACAGATATAGCAAAACAACAATCTTTTTACCAAGTCATAAAGATGACACTGCTATGGATACAACTCTTTTGATTTGGAACAGAGCTATATCTCATACTGGTTTCTTTAAAAATATCATTAGTGATAGAGAACCAACATTCACATCAGCCTTATGGACTAATTTACATATGCTTTTGGGTACAAAATCATCATTCTAAACAGCATACCATCCACAAACAGATGGGCTAGCAGAAAGAATGATACAAACCCTTGAGGATGTGATCAGAAGATTTTGTGCTTATGGCCTGGAGTTTAAAGATTCTGATGGCTTTAACAATTATTGGTGTACTATTATACCATCATTGGAATTAGCCTACAAGACATCCATCCATGCTTCAACAGGCAAAACTCCTGAAATGTTGCAAAAAGGATGGAACCCTAAACTTCCAGTTGATACTTTGAAGAAAGATTTAGATGATATTCATCCAACTGCTTCAAGCTTTGAGCTATTGCTTGATAAAGTAAGGCATCATGCAAATCAAAGCATTAATGATGCCTTTGAATATACTAAAAAGGAATGGGACAAAATTCATAAAACCACAGAATTCAAAGTAGGGGACTTAATACTAGTTTCAACCTTGAACCTTAATAATATTAAAGGTCCAAGGAAATTGAGAATTCCTTTGCAGGACCATTTATTATTAAAGCCCTTCATGGGACAAATGAATTACAGGTAGAACTCTCAGGAGAATTGGAAAACAAACATCCAGCTTTTCCTGTTAGTCTGGTAAAGCATTACACCTCAAGTGATAAGGAATTATTTCCTTTGAGAAATGAAACACCCTTAGAAGTACCTCCACTTGATCAGAGTGAAGAGAAAAAAGTACTCAAAGTCTTGAAAGAAAGAAGACTTAGGGGAAAAAATGAAGGAGAATACTTGGACAGGTACAAAAATCCACAACATGAAGATGAATGGATTGTAGCAAAAAAGATACCTGATTCTCAAAAGTTTCTCAGAAGATTCAGACATGAGAGAAGACCAATTACTCAATGAAGAATCTGAATTGTGTGCTTTACATACTTGAAAGTATAAGTAGAGAGGTTGGACAGTGGATGATACCCCCCCAATTAACTTGGGGGTATACTACTAATAGAAAATTGTGGTACAATTGTTTTTGGTGGTAGGGAATGTGAGCCTGTGGGGTATGTATAACATACCCATAAGGCCACAAATGACTTTATATACAGTGGATTTAGTCCTCAACAGACTTTTCAATTGAATTTAAAATAAAAAATAATAAAAAACAAGTATAACTTCTTTTTGGATAAACAAAGTTATAACTATTATGTCATTTTTGGATTCTACACCAAAAATGACCTAGGGTACACCCATAAGGTGTTATACCCAAAACGGCTTATTTCTTATGTTATTGGAAGATTTAAGAATCTTACAGTACTAATGTAACTTTTTTAACATTTTTTTAAAATTGTTAAATTTAAGCTTAAATAAGCTTACATTTAAAGTTGCATAAGGTTTATGCAAACTTACCAAATTTTAGCTAAAATTGAGGTGTTGTGTATATTTACTGAATTGGCTGAGGATTTTCCATAAAGAATGTAAATCCTGCATGATCTCAATTTAAAAGGGTTCAAGGCCATAGTATGGCTTTAAATAAATAAAAGGGTAAAATCCACGCAAAAAGGTGGGACAAAGGAAAAAGACCAAACAGAGCTGGGGTACCCAACTTTTTGGATCTGAAAGGATTAAATTAAGGTTTCCCACCTGTATTGGAGGATTTTCAACCTTAGTTAAGCTTGAGGATTAGACTTTGATCAAATCTTATAGGTTAAACTGGTTTTAACCCAATTTGGACAGGAATTTCAAGCTGCCAAAGGGTAAATCCCAATATGCAGGCTGGAAATTTAAGCTTTGAGACCTGTCAAAGCTTAAATAAGCTTAAAATTCTCTGATAAGATCAAAACTTTAAGTTTACAAGAATTAAAACCTTATCAAAAGTTAAGGTTTGGTGTGTATTGCTATTTCATGTGGAAAAATAGTAATAACTTCGAAAATTCATTAAAAATCCAATTCTCAATGTATCTGCTTGAAATTTCACGCAGCTTACAATTTAATATAATCTGTATATAAATTCAATTTTAAGTATCTTTTATAAATAGAATTCCTGGGTAATTAGCCTCGTAATTTACCTTTTTAATTATTCTTAAAGAAAATTGATATTTCTTTAAAAATTGAGTTTAAGAGATTTCTGCTTGAAGCTCTATTTTTAAGTTGTTCATGTGATGAACCTTAATACAAAGAAGCTTATTCTATATTAAAGCTTACAATAATTAACTTAAATGAGGATTAAATTTACTTGGAGTTGAGAAGATTAATCTGACAACCTTAAATTGGAATTAAAAATAAGCTACCTTAAGTTAAGAACTTTATTTTGAAGCATTGTTTTTCACTTTTCACCTGAGCATGCCCTCTATATCCATAATTAATAATGACAGCTTCTCTGTAGACATAAAAAGGGTCTTTTCATCACTGTTTTTGTCCATCATCACTTTATCAATCCAATCATATTAGACATATAAACAGGTAAAGTTTCATTACATATAAAACCTTATTATTAAGGTATTTCTTAAGCATTTTATTCTTTATGAATCTTAAATTAAAGAATTGAAATCATAGAAACTAAATTATGGCTGTAATCACCTATAATATATTTCATTTTATAAAATTATTGTCCTTAAAATATCTTCTAAAATCCACAAATCCCTCTCAAAAACTCTTTAATCTCAATTTTTATTATAAAAAGCTGTTTTATCTTTAAAATTATTGATTTCTGACATGCTTTTAAGTTATAATCATTATTTAATATAATAATTGTTGCTGTTTGAGTTGTTGTATTAAATAAATATTATAAGTAAGTGTTCTCTAAAATTCTATATCTTTTTTTATCTATTATTAGTTTTCTATATAGAATTTTTCTATAAGAATTATTTCTGCACAGTGTGTGTCTTAATTCTTTTATAAATAATATTTATATATTATTTATAAGTGGTTAAATATTTATATTTTCCATGTGTAATTGTCTCATTAAGAGCTTTACACTTCTTATTGCTATAATTGTAAGTGGCTATAGCAATAATAGAATAATTATAATTTATTATTATTATTTCATATAATAATAATTAAATTTCTTTTTCATATATATAATTATTTTCAATGATTATATTTAAATTTGTGGCTATAATATTTTATTATATTATTTTTTTCTACTGAGGACAGTCATAGTACTTTTGATATTGTTACTATTATCAAGATTTTCATAGACAAACCTTACAAATGTGGTGTAATTTCCCTGGATGCAATTTTGAGTCTTAACCCTAATATTTCTTCCAAACCCAATTCCTTCAAATAAAATCTAAATTAATTCATGATGTGAGGCTGCCAACTGTATTATCATCCATTCTTACTTCCACACATCATTTATATTGATTTGAAGCTGATTTTTCTACAAAAATATTCCTTGAAAATGAATCAACCAAAATAATTCAGCTATTACAGAGAGCTCTAGTTTTTCTCATTCCTCTGGAAACCTTGCTTGTTCTTACTATTGATGTATTATAAACTGGCTGACTGTTAATCCAAATTTAATGCATGTTTTTGAGGAAGTACCTCAACATTTGTTGGAAGGCCCCCTTCAATTAAAAAAATGCTTTCACTTTATGGATATAAAGGTGAATCAGAACTCCTGTAACTGATTTAATATCAGATCCCCAGTATTTGTGACTGATGGTCTACTTATAGGAAGAAATATACTATTAAAAAGAAGTTTGAGACTTTGAATAAAGCTTAAATAACTGAAAAAGATGAGAAAAACATAAGTAATACTATGGCAGAAAATCTAGAGACCATGTTTTCATGTTTTTCTAAGATGACTTCCCTCTTTGGTAATGAACCAAATGTTACTCCACCAGCAAGATATGAGGTACAAGAGGGGGAGTCAAACTAAAATGAGGTGAAGAAGAAGCCAGAATATTCCAAAGGGAGTTCTTCTTATGACCCAAAGAAATAGTACCAGGAATTCTTCCCTTTTTATTTAAGGATTAAATCAATATTGAATATAAAACAATAATGATTAACCCCATGTTGAGTTTTTATGAAATTAATAATAATTCTGAGCCTGAAGATGTTGATGTAAGCTGGCTTAATAAGTGTGGAATAATTATTCTGCTTATTTATCCAAACAATTAAGCAAACCAAAATACAAAATATAACTTTACAAAGGAGAAGGTGTGGCTCAAGATTCAATATAATTGACACAAGTGGTTCAAAAAAAATAACTTATGATATATTTTCTCCTTCATAATCACAAAAAATGGAGAAAAGCCAAAAAGGTAATAATATTTGATCTTTTGTTTGATAATTATAAGGGATAATTGGGTAAAAATTAGGACAAGATTCACATGATCCAGAATACTTGGAATAGGATAAAAAGAAGTGGAATGAGGAAAAAAGTAGAAAGGTTATTGAGACTGAACAAGCTATGGCTGTGAATGAAAAAGAATTTGCTTTTGTGCAGGAGAAAGACTGTGATACCAGAAAATTCAAATAGGACCAATTGAAGTTCAAGCTTGAATCTAAAAAGGAACAACGGGACCATAAACACAGTTTTGAAAAGGAAAAGTGGAAATGTGTAAGGTTTGTCTATGAAACTCTTGATAATAGTAACAATATCAAGAGTACTATGACTGTCCTAAGTAGAAAAATATAATATAATAAAATATTATAGCCAAAAATTTAAATATAATTATTAAGAATAATTATATAAAAAAAATAAATTTAATTATTATTATATAAAATAATAATAATAATAAAATTATAATACATTATGATTATTCTATTATTGTTATAGTCACTGACAATTATAACAATAAGAAGTGTAAAGCTCTTAATGAGACAATTACATGTGAAAAATATAAATATTTAATCACTTATAAATAATATATAAATATTATTTATAAAAGAATTATAACACACACTGTGCAGAAATAATTTTATAATATAAATTCAATACAACAAGTCAAATACAATGGTTATTATATTAAATAATTATTATAAGTTAAAAACACGCCAAAAAACAATATTTTAAATGATAAAAAAATATGATTAAAGAGTTTTTTGGAGGAATTTGTGGATTTTGAAAGATATTTTAAAGGCAATAATTTTATAAAATAAAATATATTATAGTTGATTACAGCTGTAATTTAGTTTCTATGACTTCAACTCTTTAATTTAAGATTCATAAAGAATAAAATGCTTAAGAAATACTTTAATAATAAGATTTTATGTATAATGAAACTTCACCTGTTTAAATGTCTAATATGATTGGATTTATAATTGATGATGGACAAAAACAGTGATGAAAAGACTCTTTTTATGTCTACAGAGCAGCTCTCATGATTCATAATGGATATAGACGGCATGCTAAGGTCAAAAGTGAAAAACCATGCTTAGAAATAAGGTTCTTAACTTAAGGTAACTTATTTTTAATTACAATTTAAAGTTACCAGTTTCATTTGTAACTCAAAGTAGCTTTAATCCTCATTTAAGTTAATTATTTTAAGTTTTAATATAAAATAAGTTTATTTATATTAAAGCTTAACACATGAAAAACTTAAAAATAGAGTTTCAAGCAAAAATCACTTAAGCTCAATCTTCAATTAATTTTTAAAGAAATCTTAATTTTCTTTAAGCATAATTAAAAGAGTAAATTTCCAGGCTAATTACCCAGGAAATCTGTTAATAAAAGATACTTAGAATCTAATTTATATATTGATAATATTAAATTGTTAGCTGTGTGAAATTTCAAAGTGAATCCATTGAGAATTGGATTTGTAATGAATTTTCAAAGTTAATATTTTTCCACGTTAAATAAAAATACACACTAAAACTTAGCTTTTGATAAGGTTTTAATGCTTGTAACCTTAAAGGTTTAGCCTTTTTAAGCTTAATTAAGCATTGACAGGTCTCAAAAATTTAATTTAAAACCTGCATATTGGGATTTACCCTTTGGCAGCTTGAAACTCCGGTCCAAATTGGGATAAAACCAATTTAAACTTCAAGGTTGGATCAAAGTCTAATCTTAAAGTTTAAGTAAGGTTGAAAATCCTCCAATACAGGTGAGCAACCTTAATTTAATCCTTGCAGATACAAAAAGTTGGGTACCCCAGCTCTGTTTGGTCTTTTTTCTTTGTCCCAACTTTTTGCGTGGAGTTTGGACTTTTATTTATTTAAAGCCATACTATGGCCTTAAACACTTTTAAATTGAGATCACGCAGGATTTAAATTCTGTATGGCAAATCCTTAGCCAATTCAGTAAACATACACAACACCTCAATTTTAACTAAAATTTTGGTAAGTTTGCATAAACCTTATGCAACTTTAAATGTAAGCTTATTTAAGCTTAAATTTAACAATTTTAAAAATGTTAAAAAAGCTACAAGATTACTGTGAGATTCTTCAATCTTCCAATAACATAAGAAATAAGCCTTTTTGGGTATAACACCCTATGGGTGTACCCTAGGTTATTTTTGGTGTAGAATCAAAAAATGACCTAATAATTATAAATTTGTTTATCCAAAAACAAGTTATCCTTATTTTTTGCTCTAATTCTTTGAAATTCAATTGAAAAGTCTGTCAAATACTAAATCAGCTATATGTAAAATCATTTGTGGCCTTATGGGTATGTTATACATACCTCACAGGCTCACAAAACGTGACCTGAAAATGCAAGGAAAACAAAGAAACACATATTTGGCTATTGAAGTGTAGAGAGAATAACATTCCAAATCCAATTTGGAAAGGATTCTAACATTTATCAAGAGATTGAGATAAGGTATGTTATTGATTTAGCTTATATTATTGATACTATCCAGCTCATGAAAATGTTGGTTTTTAGGTCCTTTTTAGACATGGTTGATGTTAAGTAACTTTATAATGTATTTAGTTGTAAATTATTAAAGATATAAAAGATATTTTGTAATTCTATAATTTTCAAAAAATGCTCAATTCACTAAGGATTAACATTTTACCAATTAAAAGTATATGCTTTCTGCTTTTGATGTTACAATAAATGAATCTTCTTTTTTGAAAAATAATAAAAATAAAATTCAATTCTTCTTTCATCCTTTTTGAAATTGATTATTTTTTATTTTGAAAAAAATACTTGATACAAAAAAGGATCAATGCATCAAAAGCTCACATTTTTCCAATTAAAAGTATATTATTTCCATTTTTGATGTTAGAATAAATAAATATTATTTTTTTGAACAAGAAGAAAAATTTGATTAAATTTTTTTTCCATCTTTTTGGAAATTGAATTGTTTTTATTTTAAACAAAATAATTGATCTTTTTTTTGGATAAAAAAATGTGATGTTTGTCTTCATTTTCTTTTGAGACAAAAGCTCCTCTTGGTATTTTGGTGAGATAAGAACTGAATTGGATCACCAACTTCCACAGTTTTATTTTAACTGTTCTTTCCCTCATGCTCATAATCCCGATACCTTTATTCATTGATTTCTTTTTTTGTTGGTGGAGATGATTATTTTGGCTGTTGATATTGTAATTTTAAATCATTTTCAAGAAATTAATCCCATCTTCTTTACACTTTTAAAAAAGCCCAACCCTCATTCTGCCCCCAACACTTTCAAATTCTCAAATCATTTGTTCTTTGGGACTCAAACAAATCATGAGTAATTAAAAATATTTTTCCACTAATGATAAATATTTCAATTTATATGATAAGATGAGTTTTTGGTGCTCAAACCCTTCATCATATTGGATCCCAGGATGCTGGTCAGATTCATCCCTTAAAATCTAGACAAGAAAAAAGAACATTACAATACCCTAATAAAACAACGAATATCTCTGATTTTATCACAAGGATTATTTATCAATTGCACTAGATAGAAAATGATGAAAATGAAAGCTATCTGAAACACCCTCCTAGGAAGACTCTTAATTTACAATATGCTCTTATTGATAAGACTCAGAGGCCATAATCACCAATAATGATTGTTCAAGTTAATTAATTCAATAATATCATACCAATCTTGTCTCAGATTAAAAATCTCATCATAATCTTAGAAAACCTTGTAGAATATTGTTAGCCCATAAAAAATGAGGATATTTTTGCAGGAATAGTAAAATGCATTAGATTTTATCAGGGATCTGATTCTGAAACATCTTCTGCAGTTTATGCAAGAAAACAGGGCCTAAATTAAAAGGAGATTTATTAAGATAATAAAGATTGGCTAAATCTTAAAGATAATTTTGAACTTATTCATTAACAAGTCCATATTTCCCCAAAATGGCACTAGAGAAAATCAAATTATAATTAATGATTTTCAATTACCCACCTTAACTTGATTTGAATGGAGCTTAAACTCATCAAATGAACTCAAAAACTTCTTCAATTTTATTGTAGCTTATCATGAATTTCATAAAAAGGATTTCAATACTTGTACTTGAGTTTTATTTTCTATTATATATAGAAATACTTACCAACCTATACCAATGGCTTTAAAGCTATCTGGAAATGGATTATCTTTTCCAAAACACAGGTCTTTTTTTCTAAAAAATAATGCATAATTGAGATCCTTTGGAAAACAAAATCCTGTCTTCATCAAACCACAAACCCCCCAAAATAATCAACTGAAAATCCAGAAATTAATCATTTTGGCTTCTCCTTTCAGATCAACAATAAACTATTCAAAACTGGAAACAAGTTTGAATTTTTGATGCCAAGGGAGATTTATTCCAAAGTTTTTTGGAAGAAACAAAAGACTTTCCAAGATAACAAGAGACGTAGTAAAAAAATAAGCTGAAAAGAGCTTCCCTCAATTAAAATCAAAGATTTCTCATTCAGTATATTATACGTCATTCCATAAAAGAAGAAAAGTCTTCCCTATTCAAGAGTGAAATTTCTCTGTCCTCAATCTGGGTTTTGATAAAAAACTATTAAGATAAATTTCATTCAACAACGGGACTAAAATGAAATGAATAGCTCAAATGAAATATTCCTGATGATTTATATGTTATGATGTTAAGACCTATTTGTGTTTTCTTCAATAAAACGCTTATCTAATTATAAAAAAGCTCAGACTTAGTAGCTTCATTTTCTCATGGATATTCAAATGGGGACTTAAATTTTCAGGTTTCAACAGATTTTTTAGATCAGGTGGGTCATTATATTCATATGAATGTATCCAATTTTCTCCAATATTTGCTAATGAATTGTGAAATATCACACAAGAGCCACCCATATGAAAAATTATTTAACATCTTCTTTATTTTCTATTTGATTGTAAATCTCCCCCAAGTATCACTACCTTCCCTTTAAAGCACCAATAGAATTTTAAATAAATACTTGCAATATAGCCAAACATAGTTTGAAATTCTGATGGTCATCCGAATGGGAAGATTGACCTTTATATGCTGGGATGATCCATTTTGAGCTTGCATATGCTTAACCTTCAAGGAGCTACTGATTTTTGCAATACAAATAATGAAGAGTTATCAAGATTAGCATATGTTTATATACATTGGAGTCATGAAGTCCAATAAAGAAATTATTGACATTGAAAACTAACTCACTTGAAATCCAATGCCTAAATGTTTTCAATAAGCTTATTTAATTGAATTTTTAATAAATTTTTGAAAATAACTTGTATTCTGCTCAAAGTATGCCTCCCCATCTTTTGGACGCTTTTGGGGAAAAGGTATCAGACTTTCATCAATCAATCCAATGCATCCAGGGAATCACTCTGACTGTATGACTTCAGAAATCTATTTCTTCTTTTGAGCACTAAGCCAAGCTATATGATACTTTTTAAAAACTAGCCAAAACCTTTACTATTATTTTTCCCCATTACTAACACAAAATATTATTCCAGCTTACCCAATGATTCCTCCTTTACATTTAATACTAATTGGGAAAATGCTACCATCAGTTGAATGGCTGAGTCCCACTTCTTGTATCTTGATGAATTCTGAAAAAACTCATGATATTGAATGATTAATAACAACAAATGAAGTTATTCATTTATTTTACGGAATAGCTTTTGATTTTTCACTGAATAAGATTACCAAATCTCTTGAGTTGTATATATATGATGAGCGGATTATCTTTTGGGGCCTAAGATAGCTTTGTGTTTTGAGATTTTGGAATAGTGAAATGCAATCCTCTGGGTTGTAGTATAAATAAGATACAGTTTCAAGTAAATACTACAAAGAATTAAGTTCATGAGGTGATGATGTTCTTGCTGAGGTCTTTAGAATTGAGATTGAGACAAGATGAGTGTAATATACTTGAATGTGATAGTTATCTTACTGAAACCTTGAGATCTTTAAATCATTATGAAATGGAGGATGTTGTATGAAAAAGACAATTCAATGCGTTATTTTCTGAGATGGATGTGCATAAACAATGCTGGGATTCATAGTTCAGAAACTCAGGATTTGTTTCTAAAATATGGGTTTTTTGATGCTTAAAATACTATGCATCTTGAGGTGTGGGAGTTCCAAAATACCAGAAACTAAATGCAGGATTTGAAGAAAAAAATGCAATATTTTCAACTCAGGATTTTTTATATTTGAAACCCCCTAATATGGAACACAAAACTTTATCGGCAGTATAAATAATACTTATTTAAGTTTCTATAGCTTAATTCAAGTTATGGGATATTTTGAGCTATAATTCAGTGATATAGCTTCATGTTATGTATGTTTATTGATTAATTTTAGAGAATAAAATGATGTTGATAATAAATCAAATTTACCTTTTGTATTTTTAATATATAGAAGTCCCAATGCTTTATTATGATATAAATACATTTGAGCTTTATTTACAATAAGATTATGTTCAAACCCCATAGAAAAAACATGGAGGAAATTGAAACAAACAATTCCTCTCAATTGATCCTGAATAAGTGAAATATTGATGATATTCTATTCAAATCTCTAAATTCCCAGTTATTTTAATGATACACAAATACAAGTGGCTCTCAAAATTATATGGCTCATCTTTTACTGTAAATTTACTTTATTGTTTTTTAACCTGATTGTAGATGAAAAAATTTGAGAAGCAATCCCTGAATATTTAATAGATCTATGATAATCATTTTGAATGCATAATATGTCCTTTAATTCAGAGTAGCAGAAATTACAATAGTTTTAAGGTCATTCTTCATGAAATATTTCACCAGAAATGTGAAATAAAAACCATCATATGTCTTAATAAGTATGCAAACCATGTTTGTTGTACTTCAAAATATCATTAAAGACCTAGAAAGCGTTATTCATGAATTTTTTTGCCTTTTTTCAATTAATTAAATGATGAAATATTGGTTATTCTGGAAATAATAGACAGATATTTATATCTTATAACAGCTTGGACTCCAATTTTGATTATTAAAGTTTTGCATAAGTTATAACTATTATTGAAACCCTTAATCCAATAATATTTAAAAATCACTTTCCTTCCAAGAACATTCAATAATATTTTCATATTAATAATAAGATTCCTCAGTAGAATTCAAAATCTATAATAATCCCATTTCATACTGAAATCAAGGATTAATTTTTACATCATTAAGTTCAATCTTTAGTTTTCTTCAATATTCAGGACCCTTGATATAAATAATTAAAATATAAAAAATAGATCTTATAACACTTGCTAAAATATTGATAAGACATGAGTTTATTCTATATATAGCTTCATTCCAATTTTTTCATTATTCAAATTTCAGACCAAGCTAAAGAATGAATTAATCAATAATTTCTTCAAAAAATGAGGTTTCAAAGAAAACCCGTCATTTCAAGAAAAGATGAAAAAGAAAAATTTGACTGAATTAATACAAGAATGTGAGCTTGGTTCAATAGAAAATAATGAAAAAATGGATAGAAAGGGCTGAGAGAGATGTCTATAGGTAATTTTCAGACTATCTTATATTGAAATTAAGAAAGAGGTTATGAAAAGATTTATGTAGGAAGTTTTATATTTTTATGATGAACCTAGCTTTTTGCTTGAATAATCTCAAATTTCACTAATTCTACCATAGTAATTTAATAATAATAGATTCTATTAATCAGATATACCAAGTGTTCCCTTACATCACCCTATAATTCTTTATTGATGGCGATGAATAACCATAATCTCTTGTGCATCAACTAAAATAAAAAATTAAATATTCATGTAGAATGAAATTCTTATCAAAAGGGAAATTACAGAGGACTAAGAATACAAGATTTTAATGGGGTGAATGAAATGGTAGGAGAGAAATGTTTTCTTATTATCATTGAGTAAGATATCAAAGCCTCAGTTATTCATCCACATTATAAGAATTGTTATGGTTATATATTTGAATATTTGAATACTCCATGGAAGTGCAATCCATATTTGTATTAGCTTGAGTTCTTTCATTCATTTCAATGAAACCTTTTGTGGAATTATTCTGATATTGTTCCAGGACATTAGATCTATAGAAAATTGTCAAAAGTCGCTCCTGGTCATTGATATAATTATTTTTATTAAAGATTTGCATTAAAAATATTTGGTAACTTTAACCTTATTTTTTGGGTTTTTTTCCTTCCTCAAGAAACTCCATATTTCTATTAGGGATTATAATTTATTTTTTCCGAGTAAAAAATAAAGATTATGGACCTGATTTATCCTTCCATTTCTGAAAGATACTTGAATATTATTAATTGAGTATTTATTCATTTCAATTTATCTGAGATTACTTATTTGAATGGGATTTAAGCTCATCTTTTTGACCCATGTTAACATCACTAGGATTTCTAATCCTTCCCGTTGGGAAATATACACTCAAATAAAGAGGATGATAAATCCAATTAAATTCAACATAAAATATTCAATTTTAAACAAGCCCTCATTAATCAGTTGTTTTTCAAATCAATAAAGATAAGAAATTTAGATTCGACTGATAATATTATTAGAAGGAAGCTGAAGATTGATCGGTTCTTGAATTTTTTTACATTCCATGTTGGAAGCTTAATTGATTTGATCCTTATTCTAGCCAATGGATGCTTTAAAGGAAGATTTAAAGGGGGGAATTTGAAAAAGATTTGTTTGATTTGTTTGAGAGAAATTTCAATTACAGTCTTGATATCTGGGCTAAGTCCGAGAGATCCTTATGAGAATTATTAATAAGATGTTTGAAGTACAAGTAGGAATATTCGACGTGGGAAATTTTGTTATTTGGATGAGAATTATGGTTAGCCAAAGTAAATAAAAATATTCCCTTGAATGGAAGTAGTTTTTTTGAGATCTCATTATTTAGCTTTTCTCAGCTCTTATCATATTGCTTGAGTTATTGTGATCAAAGGTAAGATCCAGCATTCTTGATTAGAAGGCCAATTGATTAGTGTGTCAAGTATGTTTTTTTCAAACCATATTAAAAGTGATATAAATTATCGATTACAAACCAGCTCAAAACTACCGAACCAATTACATCCGTTGAGAAAATTTATCAAATACTCTAGTGGTAGTATTTCATTATTTCAGGAATCTTGGGTAAGTATGAGAGATTTAGCTATCCATGAGAATGTTCCACTTTTAATAAATGAAAATCACCCTTTTCTTTGGTCTGGAATTTGACTTCATTTATGATTTCACCTCTGATTATTCTCAATCCTTTAGAAAAAGAAAGAAAAAAATATTATAAGGGTGACATAAAGGGTGGATAGCTATTTTAGAATTCTAGTTTAATAAACATGCAGTTTCTGTTATTGGATCTGGTTTAGGTCTTAATATTACATGATTAAGGTATCAAGGGTTCACACAGTAAATGAGAATAAAGGAGTACAATTTGAGAGGAATCTATCAGGACGAAAAATGGACCCCCCGTTTCTGTTTTCCACAAACCCTTTTGGCGTTGTAATACCTCTAAACAGGCGCTCGAATGTCGAGAATATGCTTACCATGTTTGTCATATTAGAAAAAGACTCTAAAACTGATGATAATTCATTTTGGTAAGTGCATAGACATGAGATTTTGCTCAAAATTGAAAAACTCAGATCCAAAATTAAAAAATTATTTGAGATTTAATTGATTATTCAGGAAGCCCTAAATAGAATTGAAATCTTTCCGATTGACACAAATGGAAGAAATTAGGCTGGATAACCCTATACTCTCGTGGAAAATGAAATTGATACACGTCAATGAGAAGTAGGCGGATTAAATCTTCATCATGAATAGAAAAATGGCTGATTTTGGATTTCGAACTGAGGATTTTGTTGATCCAGATTATATCGGGATTCAGGCCCAATTTCATAGTTTTGGTATTGGGTGGTAGTAAAAATGATCAAAAGAAGAACTTGAGAACTGGAACTCATCAATGAAGCTCAAGAAAATTTTGGAAGAAGACCAAAGGATTAATATTAATTAACAGACTGATTGGGAATTGTATAAATTCTGGAATAACAATATTTCATGATATTTTTGTGGCTTCATGGGGAGGATGGAGTAATTTAACTTTGGTTGAAATTTTGTAAAACTATTCTTGTAAAAGCAGAGGTGCTTTATTTTTTTGGAGCTAGTAAATTAAGAATCTTGATTGTGTTTAGAAAAAACTTCTTCATTTTTTTTTTTGAAGCTACTTCTGTTATGTTTTTGATTAGTTTTTTATTTCATTTTTTAATAAAATCAAGTAAAATATTATGCAAAAAAATGAAAAAATTCTGAACTTTCGAAACTGGAACAAAGTTTTTTTTATGGAAAGGACCTACAGCCGCATTAAAAATTCTTTTTCATAATGAAACATATTTTGTAGCTCACCTTGAGCTCATATCAAATGGATTAAAACAATTTGAAATAATTTTTTTATCGGAAACATTGATTTTGAATCAATTTATTTATATTTAGCTTATGCAAAAAAGTACAATTGATATAGTTTGATTTAAATTAAATATCAATTAATTTTAGCTATGCAAGTAAAGAAAATAATTCAACTATTTTCTCAAGTCGAGAAAAATGATAATTTTCTTTTTCTTTTATCAGTTAGATGGAGAAAAATTTCAAAAGGATTTCTTGCTAAATTGATAAATTAATCGATGTGAAGTATATAGAAACAATTTAAAAATTGATTTTTTTTTGGTTTATATTGATTTTTGACCTTGAAAGCTCTCTTAAAACAATATTCTTATATTCCAAAAAGAAGATTTAATTTATTAACTTCTAAAAAAAAACAAAAATTATTGATAAATGGAATCTATTTATTAAGCCCATGAGTTCATTTCTCGAAATTTTGAAAGCTTTATAATATCAGGATTTTCTCAAACTCCAATTAAGATACATCAGGGGAAACTTCACAAAAAAATTTACCCTCGGTCTGAAAAGACCCTTGAGAATTTTTGTGGAGATTTTCAAATACCATGAGTGACTGATTCGAATGAAATGACTCATCCGGAAATAAGAAACTATTTTCCTTCTAATTCAAAGAATTTCTCATTTTTTGAGCTTACCTGTGTGTTTTGAAAAATTAGAAAACTTACTTTTTCCATCTTATCAAAATTTACCATTTCAAAAATTTTTCAATAATAATCATTCATTTTTTGTGGAAGCTTTATTTTATATAATTTTTGAATTTAATTTATATGGAAATATTAGAGACGGAAAGCTAAACCTCCAAAATCAAAATTACTGATAAATAAAATGAGAATAAACCTGATTTTTATCAGCTAAAAATGACTCATGACAAAAAGTTTAATTGAGAAGTGCCATGTCACCCAATTGAAAATCAGAAAGAATTTTGTTTCAGCTTTCTAAATATACAGATATTAATCAACTGGAAAAAAACCACAAAAAAAATTAAAAAAAATCCAAAACCAAGAAAATCGAAGAATAAAAAAATAAAAAAATAAAAAACAGGTAATGGTATATTCAAACAAGAAAGTTTTTTAAAAATTTTATTCCCCTTACATTCATTAACCAATTTCTTATGTGTTTTGGCCATAAATTAGTAAAAACATGTCAAGAAGCCTCTGAGCCCCAGTAAAATCAGAAATATATGATTTAAACACAAAAACCCTACCCAAAACGAATAAAACCATAAATTACCCCCCAAAAAGTGAAATAATCCCATTCATTAGTCCCAAGATTCGAAAAAGGGGATTGGTCAGCCTACATAAGTGGGTTTATGAATCCTTATGTAAAGTTTCCAATTTTTATCATTTGTGTACAGTTTTTTTTGGTTTTTCCCCTTTCTGGGGCCTAATAAATATTAAGAAATTTTATCACATTTATTTTGTGTACAAAAACTACAAATTAGGTTATTTCAAGCCATTTTTGAAATTTTCAAGGGGAAATATGATAAATTGGCATTCCAAATTTGGAATACCATTTAATTTTGAAAAATGGGATTAAATTATGAAAGAAATGTTTTATTGAAAGCTCCTTTTACAGAGAAATATTTGGAAAAAATATTATGGCCAGATTTGTATGCTATTTTGGTCATAAAGACAAAGAGTACAAATTTGGAAATGAATATTTGATTCAAAAAATGTCCCTAAAAGGTAATTTGATTTGAATAAGATAATAATATAATAAAATAAAATTAAAATGAATAATTTGGGACTCAATTAATTGGATCCCATTTTATATTGTTTTTATTGAAATGATTCTAAGTGGCTATTTTGCAGATTTCAGCCAAATGAGATTTGAAAAAAGTTATGGAAGTTTTTTTTCCAGGATTCTTTAATACCCTCAAGAATTGAGTGGTAAAATTGATTTTAAAGATTATTTAAAAATGGAGAATGCCTTACCTGAATTTACGACTTTGGGTAATACTGGCAAAAACACCAATTTTGGCCCCAGGGCTTTGACCCCGCAAACCCATCCAAAAATCAAACATTTAGCTGGGATATCCTTATATGATGAGAAATTTTTTAAAAAAGAATTAAATTTAATAGATGAACAAAAGGTTATTGATTTCTTTCCCAGAAAATATTTGGCCAAGTCCCAAAATTCCCATATTTCTTTGCTAAAAATGCAAACTTTTTTGCATTTTGCAAAAAATATTTTTTTCATATTTGCTCTTTGATCATAATTAATATTACTTTGGGATGCATGGCTTTTGGGATAGAAAAGAAATATTAATGGGTTTTCAGTGAAGATTCAATTTTTGATCATAAATTGGTACAAATAGGTAAAGAAACATGTGAGTGAGTGTATATGTATTGACAATTTGGCTTATTTCAGTTTACCATTATCCTAAAAACCAATAAGAACTAAGGAAAACCCATAAAAATAAATCAAGAAATGAACAAAATGAAAAAATAGAAAAAATAAAAAAATAAAAAAAAAATAGAAAAAATTACAAAAATTAAATAATAATAATAATAATAATAAGGAAATAAGATAAAACCATAAACCACTCAAAGTAAAAAAATATTCTAACATAAAATAAAATATAATAAAATAAAATGAGATACTATAGAATATCAAAAAGGTAATGAAATTTAACAAATAATAATATAATATAGTAGATTAAAGTACAGAATAAAACATATAATGAAAGATAATATATCATAAGATAGAATAAAATATACTAAAATATGATGAAATATAATTTAGAATGACTAAGTATAATAGATATGACTAAATAGAGTAAAATACATTCAAATACCATAATATAAAGTAGTATAGAATAGTATAGAATAATATGCAATAATATAGAATAAGATATAATAAAATATACTAAGATATAACCAAATATAATAAGATATAACAACATATAATTATATTTAATAAAATGAAATATAATCAAATAAAATAAAAAAATGATAAAATATATTAAAATGTAACATACATAATAAGCATAATAAAACCTTGTGAAATAAAACAAGATAAGATATAAAAGGATATTATGAATTGAATCAAAGTATCACGAAACACAGCTAGATTTAACAATAAATGATAAAATATAATAATGTATAATAAAAGTTAAAAAAATCAGTTCTAAAAAATAGTCCCATTAGCACTATTGGGGTTGCAACTGCAAAAAATCTCAAATTTAAAAACACGATCATTAATATGAATATCCTTTTAATTAGAGAGTTTCATTGATACAACATCTGAGAATCTGTGATTATTCAAGGTACCCTAGCCATAAAATTTGGGGACCAAACTCTGCATTCAAAAACTTAAAATCTCAGCTATTATTTTCCAGCTCACAAACATATTTATTACAGAATCCAGTACAAATATTTCTGTTTGCACATGGCCTATTACAACTTAATAAGATATAGTTTTTCTTAAATCACGCAATATTAGTATTACTTCCTCTCCTATTTTCTGAATCAAGTCCTTCTATCACCCTACATAGTTTGTCTCTTATCAAATATACCAGCCTCATTTATCAAATTGCTGAGGTATCTGTTACTATATCTGTATTTAAAACACAAGTTTCATCAAATAATAGCTATCCTCTTCAATCAGATAGGCATTTATTTCCCAAAAGCTCCATTTATCTGTTAAATAATCCAGCTTCAGAAAAGTAAAATATACCTAAAAATCATGCCTCCCTGCCATAAAAATACAGATATAACTATATGAATCTTGTAGTTTTGTAATAATATCCAATTCAAAATTCAAAAATGAATTCAATACCATTAATAATAATTTCAAATAATTCATTTTAATGATTAATTATAACAAGATATTCCAGAAAACGTCCAGATTTGAGTGAAGGTATTCACACAGCTTTTTTTATATGTAATCATAATTATTAGTCGTATATTGAAGTGGTTTGAATTTTGTAAAAATTGTAATTATATGTTGTGTATTATATGGGACCATTTGATGGCATATGAAAAGAGTGATCATAGCTTTTTTAAAGTGAAATAAATATGATATCGCTTCGCCAAATTTTCAAAAACCCCAAAAAAACATTGGGCTGTTTTGAAATATTATGTTAGATTTTTATATTAAATTTTTATTTTATTGTTCCAATGCACTTTTCAAGATTAAGAAGCCAACTTATATATATAAAAACTAGTATTTTTTGTTTTCTATATGGGTAAGTAAGAATTTGTACCAAATTGAAACGAAAGTAGGTAGAACATTTCCATAATTATAAGGTGCAAGGCTCATAAAAATGTTTTTCACTTATCTTTTGGCCGTCCAGTCTCCCGCGGAATCTAAAATATAAACATAAATATGTGAAACATGATTTCACCTCAAGAGTTTCAATCAAAAAAATAAGAATATGCAAGCCCTTGAATGTTTTGTCCATAATATGACACCAAATATTCACTTTATTCATAAGATCTAACCTTAAGCTTACTTCTGGAAAGAACTTGAGTAAGGAGTGGAGATTCAATTTCGGGTTTTCAAGGAAAAGGGTAATATCATACTGAGATGAGAGATAAAATTCATATTATTAAGGTAGAACCTAATTATTTGGTGAGCTGGGTGGTTACCTGTTTAAAATCAAAAATATTATTGACTCGAATTGAGGATCAGTGAATTGATTCATGTAAGTAAAATAATCTTCATAAACCATAAAATCTTCGAAACCCTATGTTTAAATAGAAATTCGAGGATTTGGAGGGGGAATGGCTTAATTTGTGGCAATCGTTCTTTAATAAATTCATGATAGATTTGAACCACGAGTTTATTTAATAAGTCCAAAAATCTTAGGGAAATATTTGGACCTTTCATTTTTTAATATCCTTTATCTCATTCAGTTTGTTCTCCTTAAAAAAAAAATGGGAATCCAATTCTTTCAGAAGGACGTGTCATCATGATCCATTTGAAATATTGAATTATTTATTCTTTGCTTGGAGATAGAGCCTGAAGTCTTTGAGTCTATTGTTCTTAAGAAGACCCAAGAGGTTTCTGGATACTTTATGAATAAGTGATTAAGCTTCTTAAATTATATCCACTGTAACTTTGTTTTTTGAAAAATAGATTTTCAACTTGAGCCGAGAAAAAGAGAAGCCATTTAGAGATGGCTTAAAGTATTTTCTCGAATTATGAAGAGTATTAGTAGTCATTTATTAAAATATTCCATAGATTCAATAATCAACATATCCAATCTTTGTTTGAGAATTTTTCTAAAATACATGATAATCAACTTTTAATATTGAAAGCCTTTGAATTAATTAAAAGTGTTCAAAACCAATTTTAACTTAAAATGAAATTTTATTTTATTTAATTAATTTCTTTGAAAAATTTATAATTATTTAATAATTTAATTTATTAAAATTTCAGATTTTAATCCATTCAAAATTACTTTTTCCAATTCGTTTAAAACCTCATAATTTCCTTGCATAATCAATAAAGATTTTGAATGAAATATGATTATTTGAGAAAAAAATATGGGGGTAAGATGAATTCATTTCTTACAGGAAGACTTAACAGAAGCAGAGCCTTAAATGAATCCTTTTCCTTTCATAATTCAACTCAAAAACATTTCTTTCCATTAATTTTTTGTAAGTTTTTGGATAGCTTATTCAAATAAATAATATAGATTTAAAAATGATAAAAGTTTGAATTCATATTATTGAGTTAATTTACTTTATATTTTGATTAATAATATTATAGAAATGAGCAATAATCTTTATTTGGTGTTAGTTGAAGGAATAGATGATTTAATATTTTTAATGTAGATTAATAACTTGAAAATCATGAATGAATTTTTTGGTCTTGTATTTTGAAAAAATCTTAATTTTATATCTGATAATTCTTCCTTTAACAATGAAAATGTTGTAACTATTATGATCATATTGACTGATCTCTGTAAGAATTAAAGCCATATGTTTGCATCCCAATATTTTGAAAGGTCCCCTGCATGGAATTTGGAATTATGGTTTTTGTTTTCTTATAATGACTTGAATTTTTGGGAATTCTTTTTGAATTTTTTTTCTTAACCAACACCAGAAGCCAACTAAAGTGAAGCTGCATTATACCACATAAAGAATTGATTTGACAAAAAAATTTCATTTTGATATATCTTTTGAATTTTAATTAATTTATTCTTGTCATTTGTGTTATTTTTCACATATTTATAAAAAAAGATGGAATTAATTATTTCTCTTTATTCAAATAATAAATCTATTTAGAAAATACATGAATTAATTTGACTTTTGCATAGATTTCAAAGTCATTAATATTTTGGTAATTACTTTGAATATAAGTAAATTGCAAAAGATAATATATTATTTTGGATTAAATGATCCTTTTTTGGTATAATACTGAAGCTATTTACAGAATTTCTTATTCCAGCTTAGAAAAGCCCTATTTTCATTCAAATAAAGAATAATATGGTACGATTATCCCCGTTTATCATCTATTCCTCACCCTGAAACTAATATGAGTTTGAAAAGGGATTCAATTATAAAGCTTAATTTTAAATTCATAAAATTAAATTTGGATGGAATACGTTTTGGAATTTCTTCTGAATTTGAAAAATTCAGTTTCATTATAAAAAATAATAATTTTATTTTAAATTCAAATTCAAATTTTCACTTCCACAAGAGTCCAAGGAGCTAATTTTTGACATTATTTTACCTAGAAACATTTTGGTAACCCCTTCTCCAATTATTATTCCTAAGATTACTCTTATGGTGTAGAACATCCACCTCATAATAATCTCAAGGATTGCTTCTTGCTTTATATGTGAATTGATTAAAAAAAGAAATCAAAGAAGGATTTTGTGAGTAATTAAAACTAATAAATGATGAAACTTTTCTTAAACAAAGTTTCAAATTCAAATAATCAACACAGTAATTGTTTTAAGGAATAAGACAAGCTATTCCAATTTGTACATCAGACTATATTAATTCAAAGATGCTAGCTTCAGATATATGTTATAATTATTCTTAAACCCTTTATTCAGATTTCTGTTAAAAAATCACTGCTCTCATTATTTCTGTTTTTAAAAAGTCTACTTGTATTCATGGTTTTGTTTCCTGAGACGTTCAAAATTCTATAATCTGTTCATTTTAAAATGAAGATTAAATTTCTTTTAAAATTATCTCTTTATCATTTTACTGAAGAATGTATCCGTCTCTTCCATCCAGTCTATATATTCATCTCAATTTGATTTTTCCACTCAACTCCTCTTTTGTAATTAAATATGACATTATATTAAGTCATTAAAAACCCAGATAACTAAAATTTTCTTGATTAATCTATAGCTTAAGTATATTAATAGTGTAAATAGAATAATCCTTTTTTCTTTAACCACATTTCTCACTCAAGTTGAATGTTATGCTCCACACTCCCTTTGGTGACTTATTGATCAATTAATAAGGTCCAAATTACTCATTCAAAGGGCGTTTGATCTATCAATAGTTTGTTCTATATTAAGTGTTTTGAGAAACTAGAAACCGTTTGGTGAATATTTCTATTCTAACTCAAATTTTAATCATAATCATAAGTCTCATTTCCTATGATGGAATTTATGGTGTTTTCCATTACATTGTTCTCCTGAAGCTGAATGAAGGTATCCAATCAGAAAGATAATCACTCAAAGCAGTGTCAATATTCATTATTTTTGATGGGATTTATTTCTCATCATCATATGATAGTATTTCTTGAAAATTAAAAAAATTCAGAGAGGTGAAGTTTAGTTTTTTACCGAACTGAGAATTCATTTTGGAAAAAAATGATTCTTTATCTTATTATGTTTTTTGAATTTCTTTCACTGTTATAGTCTTATTTTATTTATTTCAGGAGCTTCAAATAACCTCAGTGATATTTTTCAATGAATTGGAAGACCTATTTTCCTCAATTTTCCTGAGGGGAATACCATTATTCTTGTTTGAGGTTCATCTTCCTACCGATTTAAACCCAGTGGCGTCATACCATACATCAAATATTCCTTTTGTTTACAGGCCAATTCCGGATACTAGCACATTTAAATTTCAGAAGGGAAGAATCCAACATTTATCGGACCCTCTAATTAAATTAAAAATCGTTATTGACATTTTCAAAAAAAATAGTTTTTCGTTAGTTTATTTCCTGATTAAATAAAAGGGTGAAAATCTCATACGGGTTTTGGATATGTGAGGTTTCAAAAATAAAGTATCTATATTTTTTCAATTTAATGATTTGATGAAATTAACATGTGACTTATGTTAAAAAGGGTTGAATTTTTATTTTTTATCTCAGTTCATCTCAATGTAGGATTTGATATATTTGATACCCTCTGACTATCCTGATATAATAAATCTTATAATAGAATTTAAGCGTAAATCTAAATATATATCTTATTTATCCATTAAATAGGATATAATATTCACAAATAATTGAATATGTAATAATTATTCTCAAAGAGGATCATATGTTCATGGTAGAACTCCACCAATTGAATATATCTCATAAGGAACCTATATAAATAAGCTTCATAGATGTCAAATGAAGTCCAAAAAGCCGATTAGTTTATATTTTCAAAATTTGTATTTACTTTCAGTTTTTCATCATACTCAACTCATTTTAATTAAAATTTATTCCCAATTCGCAAATCAGATTGATAAAATACCTCCTTCGATGAAACGAAAAAAATTGACAAACCTTCGTTCAAAACTTGCTTTTTTAGGGAAAAATGACAAAACATATCTCTGCCTTAGTGCCAATACATAGTACATAATTTATCATAAAAAAGAACTTTGAATCAAATTAGACACCGAAAACAACAAAAAGATCACTATATGACCCCCAGGGAAGGCAAAAAGTCTAATTTGATTCTAAATAAGATGTACAATAGCAGAATTTCGTTTTTGAATAAGTCTATCTTCAGATGATCTATCAGGTGGGTACAAAAGAAAAAGATTTTCATCAATTGCCATTTCTTTAAGTCCATAAAATATCTAGAAAATACTTAAAATATAAATAAAGTCTTATATCAGCTTGGATTTGTTTTGAGTTTTTTCTACTAAGCACCCTGCTTAGAGAAAAGGGTTGGAAAGATTTAGAACCTTCAATAGATAATTAATATTCCTGAAAAAAACAAGGTCAGTTTCACTTAGATTATTAATGGCCTTACCTCCCAAGAAATATATTTCCTCAAGGGTTAGCTCATCAATTTTACTTTAATTTTCTTATTATTAATATTTTTAAACTCTTTATGAGATATTATTATAGAAATGAAGAAAAACTTGGGTGTATTTCAATATTCATCATTTTAATGTTCTGCTCCCAAAATTTTTTAACTTCCTCATTAAGATAAATTGGAATAATTTTTTTTTAAAAATAATTATCTCAAATAAGCATCACAGGACTATGAAAAAGGTTAAATTTCCATTTTTCATGTATCTTTTTTAAAGTATCTATAGGAATATTTCAGATTTAACATTAACTCAATGATAGCTATGATAATATTTATTAATTTCTTAATAGAATTTTCCTTTATTTCTCACAAATACTGAACTAAGTAATATATATATATATTCTTAATATTTTGAAGATATTTTGAAATATATACATACATTTTTCTTTTGAAAATGGATAAAATATCAACTTATTTTTATCATTCCTTGAAAAATAAAAGGAAATTTTTGTCACATGCCTTTTTTTGCCAAATAAAATCAAATAACTTGTATAAAGGGGTGTCAAACCTATGAAATATCATATTCAAAATCTTGAATTTTTTCATGAAATTCGGAAATTAATTTCTGAAATTTTTCAAATACCACACATACTCACATGTGGTGTCTTGAACATTAAAAAACCCATATTTTTGGCTTTTAATCCCATATTTCAACACTGGAAATACAAGCATCTCATGGACCAATCACTAGAAATGGTGCAAAACTACTCAATAAGAGAATCTAGCTTTTCATAATGATGTAATCCATGCATAAATCTCCTTATACCAAATCCTTTGAGTATAATTAAAATATCATCTTTCTTATCAGATATAGAGATATCTATAAATTCCAAAAAAATCAGCAAGAATACCATTAATTCATCAATTAAATAAAATGCAGATTATCCTTTTCATGTAATTGGATATTGATTCTGACCTGGAGAAAGATTTATCACTATTACATCATATAAGTACACAAATGTTTCTTAGACCCCAAAAAACCAATCTTTTTGCATATATATACCTCTAGTGATTTGGCCCACTTATAAAGTCATGAATTCAAACAAATCTGAAATACTCCTCATCAATCCTTCAAATGGTTAGTTTCTTTGATTCAACATGATACAATTTTTCAGAATTTGTAAATATTTAAACAGAGAGATTCAGCCATCCAATGTCTGTAGCATTATCAGAATTGGGATTAAATGGGAATGGGAAATCATTGAAAAAACTAAGCGTTCCCTTTGGAGTCAGTCAGGGGGCCATTTTACTATATGTGAAGCATACAATGAATGCTTCAATCCAGTATGAAAGCAAATATATTACATGGAACAATTAAAAAAAGAAATTGGAGACTTCCAAAGTGATTCAATACAAGAGGCTTCCTGGATGTGTGGGACTTATATATGGTAGTATTATACCTTTGTCTCAAAGGACAACCAGAGATGGTGAGGCATACTTTGATTGAAATAAGAGGTATTTATAATATTTGAATTGTATTAGAAAACTCTTTAGCTGATAATAGATATGATAATAGATGTGATTTGAGTATTCAATGTAGATTAAATTAGTTTGTGATTTCAACAGAGAATTTATTGCACTAAATTTTTGGCTGTGCAGGGTCTCTCCATAATTCAATTGTGTACCAACATATAGAAATATCCAAAGATTAACATAAATATCGTGGAAATCATCAATATATATTTGCAGATTAAGATTATGCAATCTCACATTGGATCATTTCAGCACACAAAGGTACAAAATCCCACTAAGAAGATAATCAAAAATTAAATCTATGTTGAGAAAGGTCAAGAGTGCAGATTGAACATTCTATTGGTGTTTTGAAAGGGAGGTGGTCATGATTACATGGGATGAGAAATAAAACGTATGATATTCAAGAGGTGAAACTTTCTTAACAGTGGGTGGTATCCTGTGTTATATTGCATAATATATTAGAAAAAGCAGGCAAAAAATGGAGTGATTTGTAATAGGATAATGATCCCCCAAGCTCCAAAATATCATGGAATCAGATAATTAAATTGGCCATTCAAATATGCATGAAAGAGCTAAACGCTAAAATTTTGATTGGTTCAATAATGAATGAAATTATGATTTAAGAGCACTGATGAGTCATAAGATTCAGAAAAAATGTAAATTTTCAAAGGAATTTGACTGAAGAATAATATGTGTAATATAGTTTCAATATAGGTGTATGTATTGGTAAGAAAAAATGAAAAAAGTTGAAATATTTAGCTATTATATTTGATCATCGAATGAGCTTTGAGACTTGAAATTTGTTCATAAATATAAAATGTGGAAATATATATGAGATGTCATGTAGCTACCAATATAAAATGTTTACAATCTTTTCGCCATAATATCTTATAATACTATTAATTCTTCATGATTTAACCATTTACCTTTTGTTGAATTTCCTCCCAGGTCAGTTGTTTAAGTTTTTGTACTTTATGAAACAATTTATTGCTGATTTGAAAAGAACAAACAAATTGTGTGATGTCTTGGTGTTTGATAAGTTCTTTTTGTGGTTTATTTATTTTATTAATTAGCTCAGAAGCTTTTCAGAGTATTTTAGCAATGCCTTCTTTTTTTTGGAAAACTCAAAGATTAATTTTTGTTTGGGAAATGATAATCCATCCCCAGAGTGTTGAATATTTGTTGGAATGGGATTCAATTTTTTTTTGATACAAGAAAATATACCATCAGTCCATGAATTGATTTCCTTATTATTGGTATGTGACTTATTATGAAATCTATTGAAAGTAATTATAATTTTTGAAGAAGTTTTGAAATTGGATGATGTATTTGATTTCCATTCAAGTTGAATGAAGTTTGGAAATTTGGCTTCATTGATAATTCCTTGACTGTCTTTAAGTTAATTATTTTCAAATATTTTAATTTGGTAAGTGAATTAATTCATCAAAACCTTGAAGTTTGGACCATTTATTATTATAATCATCAATTTTTTGTTTGGTTAATTCAGCCTTCCTTGAATAAACCCCTGCCAATTTACCAGAACTTGAAACCTGACAAAATCCTATCCCTTTCCTAATTGCATAAAGAATATCAGTGTTTTTGGTAATATTTTGACAGTTGGTGGAAAGCTCATTTAATGTGATTATTACCTTTTGGCGTGTATGGAAGACTAGGGTTGGACTACTGAATGTAAGAACTTGATAAATGATAATTGACAAGTAAGGATTGTTATGATTATTAATGAGTATGAAAGGTCTTGCTAGGAGTTTCTGTAGAGGAAGTTTCAACCAGGAAGCATTATTATCTTCCTTTTTGTCCAGTGTGCGAACGGAGAAATTTGGATTGTAAATGCCAAGTTGACCTTTTCTTTGGTTCATATAGACAAGAATTCTTCTTTGTTTTCTGCACTCTTGTGAATTATGCTTCAGTAAAATCTCATCTGGAAAATCAATATTATTGTGAAGTTGAGTCCTAACAGTCAACAAATAATGAGGGCTTACAGAGAGATTGTGAAAACTCAACTCATTAGAAATCATCTGCTCATTTTTTTGAGTTGAAACAGTCAAATGATCAGAGAATTGGTGATTAATGGCAAAGGAATGGGTGAGGCTATTTTTGAGATGGGCTTTCATGAATGGATTATATGTTTTACGGAATAAATGCCAAATGTAAAACTTTCCACCCCTAAATTTAAGCAAAAGCATAAATATATACACAAAAATAATTGGTATCAGTTCTTGATAACAATTCAATTTTTCTACACATTTACAATCAGAATACAAGAAGGGGGTGGGAAGTGGCACATAAAAATTCAGAATTGGAAGCACACTTTAATTAGCTTAATTGATGCATGCAACAATCCCACATTGATTGAGATAATTGGTGGTGTTGGAGGTGGTAGAAATAAAAGGAAAAAGAAATGAGATAAAAAAGGATCAAAAATACTTACCCTTGGAGACAAAAGTTTTACAATATTGATTTTCAAAAATTGGTCTCCAAATAACCAAAATTTATGATTTTTCATAAAAAGAAGATCTGTTTCTGAAAAGAATTAGTGAAAGAACTTTATGAGAAGGGTAAGCCTATGGGCTCAAAATGCAGTTGCTATAAAAGAGAAGAATTGATCATAATTTAAAATCGTATGTTAATAAGAGTTAATATCTCAATTAAATACATGAATTTGAGCTGGAGGTATCTCAAAAAAATAAAAGCTTATTAAAAATAATATTAAAATGAAAATTGTAGTATTAGTCTTCTTCAAAAAGTAAGTGGTTACTTTTGGAAGAAGTGATATGAAAAAGGGATGAAATGCTATGAATTTTGAATAGATACAGAATTTTTTCTCTCAATAGCCTTAAATTTTCAGCCTTTTGAAATTAATTTTTCTGAATGGGCAAAATGACCATAGCCACCATTTCAATACTTTATATTTCAAATTCCATTCATTGAAAGAAAAAATTTCACAGAAACACTATTCCATATCAAGCCACAACTTTATTTAAAATTGAATATTTGCATAGTCTGAAATATTTTAGTCAATAAATTCACATATCCATACCATGTGAGAATACACCTCATGTGTTGAGTTATGCCTCCAAAAATTGTAATATATATTCATTCATTTACCCTGAAAATGTCCAATGGGTTTGTATGGATGAACCAGTTCTTTCATATAGTGTCACCAGTCCTATTTAAAACAAAATATTCAATAAATAATACCTACATTAATTCCTTTTATTAATAAAACTCAGAAAATTAAAATGAAGGGTTAAAGTGATGGTTAATTTTTTATTGGGACCAAAATATCCCTTTTTGCCTTATGTTCCTGATTTTTTCTTTTTTAATCTGAATTTTCTGCCTTTTTTCTCCTTTTACAAATCATTTCTAGCTTAAATACGTTATGAGACTTTGGGATATATATATTATGAGTTTCCATGAGAATGGCTCAAGTCCCAAAATTTAATTATTAATCATACTCTAGAAAGCCTTACCTATATTGAATTTATATTTCAATACATCAAAATAATTACTTCAGAATATTATGATCCTTTTTTGGGTTTTTAATTAATTCAAAAGAAAGAAGCTTATTTAAGAGCCACCTCTATTTAGTGCCAATAATCATATAGATACCCTCAAAATGAAAATTTAGGCTCAATAAATCGCTGAATTATTTTTTTGATTTGCAAATAGGTAATTTATTATGAGGTAAATAATTGATTTCAAAATTTCATATTCCAGTTTTGTATTCCTCCTCTTGAAAAATTGTTTGGTTTTCAAGGGTTTTTATTCTTAGAACGTTCACCTAATTTAGTCCAATATGCTTCAAGATGTAGAATAATTATCAGTTTAATATGGATTAAGCTTCAATATTTCTTATTTGCTCCAAAATCATTGATATTAAATGATTTTTTCAAAATGAAAAAATACTCTTGATAATTAAAATTTCATTCAATTATTCATGCTTTGAAAAAATGGGAGTCCCATCCAAACTTATATAGTAAATATATTATTTCTCAAAATAAAATAACGATGACGAATCAATAAAGGGACCCTCTGATTGATATATTTCTATATATGTAAATATCATAAATTCAATTTCAATTGTAAAAAATAAATGCAAAATTTTTTCTTTTGCAACTCATATCACCAATAAATCTGATTCTGAAGATATTCATCCAACCCCTTTCAATTTAGATATTTATTCCATTTCTAATTTGATGAGGTTTGAAATGGGCCATGTCTCACTGATAGCCCTCATGATATGAGTTATCCCGTTTTTTGATTTAAAACCAAAACTGAAGTCTCTTCCAGATTTTGGAGTTTATCTATGAAATTACTAGTGAATACTAGTTTAATGTAGTCATAATTTTGAAAATATGACAATATAATGAAATATTATGATCATTGGTAATTATTCAAGAGAAAATAATAGGATTATCAATTGGTACACCTGGGATGTGATTGTAAAAAAGTGATATCAGAGGATCTAATATTAACCGATAATAATTACTAAGATGATTACTACTTCATTACTAGCTAAAAATTACCAACCATGAAGATTTATAAGTTATTTCACTGAAAAAGTCGAGTAAAATTGGGTTTCAAAAGATGATACCACTTTTGAAAAAATAAAAGTGTTAATTTTGATAATAATAATACTAAGAATAATATATTTTCTAACAAGAATTCAATAAAAACTTCTCACTTCTGGTTAAGTCCTTATGTCAGGATGAGTCTATGATAAAGGTTTATATAAGTATTTACAGGCTTTAACTATGACTGTGACACGGTAAAAATAGCTTTAAAAGATAATAAAGTTGATAATAAATGATTAAATTAAGATATTAAGGGATTTACTATAGAGATATAGTGGTGGTGAGCACTGTTGAAAGCCCTGGGTGCAGCTTTACCTGTTGGGTTACAATAATAAAGACTACAATACTTTTAATTTAAGAGTATACCTGATTATTAACCAAGAGTAAAACTGTTATTGACAGTTTACTACGTAGGTTATTCAAGAGAAGGATGAGGAAAGCTATTCTGGCAGTGAAAAGCCTCCTTTTTATCCTGAAATGGGGTGGAAAGGGTGCTAGACCTTTCCACGTAGAGGAAGTGAAGATATTTTCACTTTCTAGTACTGGCTTGTGGTTTGCAAACAGCCTGTATAACCTGTATTGGGCTCATATGTGGTTTTGAAACCACATCTGGGCGGTTTTCACCAATACAGGGTGAAAAGTTTCATCTGGGGACCTCACAGCCTGATTCTGACGTGTATGAGCCGTAGAATGCTGTACAGAAACTGTATGGGACCCCAGTATTGACTGACATATGAGGTATTGAAGTAAGAACATGCTTCTTTGTCTATTTGACACCTCATATTCATGGTTATGGGATATTATCCCATGGTAAGGCTGTATATGACAGCAGGTGGGATTTTGACCTTAAAACAGCCATAACTTTGTCAACTCTTGAGATATCAACCTCAAAATTGGTTCAGTGTGTATCCCTGTATGTGCTCTACAAAATGGTACCTCATTTGATATGGGTATCATTAAATATGGCAAAGTTATCCCATGTACAAGATTTTTGTACATTTGCATGTTTTGGGCAACAAGCTGTATTGAGCTTGTTTGCCCCATAACTTTTGTTCTAGTTGAGCTATGGGGAAATGGATGACACCATCAGATAGCCCTGATTGTGCTCTTTCCAAAAATACCCCACTTCAGCTATTCCACACTAAAACTGTAGAAGTTAGATGAGAGGTGAATGTTTTGTTCACCCTTATTTGGCCTGAAATTGACCATAACTCCAGTAATATTTGTGCTAGCTCAGTTTGGCTAGTACCATTGGATATCCCTGGCTTAGAGCCTCATTTTGAATACCCATTTCATGGGGTTAAGCCTCTCCTTCTAGATTTTAGATGAGAGGTGAAAATTAAGGTTTATGCTCAGCAATAACTTTGAGCAGGAATAACTTTGTTATTTCTTGTCCCATGGTGATGGGACTTATATTTTCAGGAAGAGGTGAGTTTCCTCTTTCTTTTGATACCTTTTGAGCTTATTTGGCTCAGCTCCATGTTTTGGTGGTATCTTGGCTATACCATTGGTTTATGGTATTTTGGCTGTCATGCTTGTGCTCTGGTTTTGAGTCACAGGCTGACACCTTATAAATGAATTTTTTTTACAAATATTAATTAAAAAATGATTTAAAATTATTTTATATTCATTGGAACCTCCAAAATATCAAAAAAATATGTAATGTTGCAGATGAATAGAAAAATTTCGAATTTAGAGATCAAAGGCTCACAAAGAATTACCATTTATTCTATTTGATCAAAAAATACATGATATTATAGGAAGAATATATATTTTACAATAATTTAAAGCTATTGAAGGATTTTAAATTAGGAATAATAGATTTAGTAACCTTAAGATTAAACATGCAAATTTTATTTATTTGATAAGTTAATGATCATGGATGAATAAAGAAAAAATAGATCACTTTTTATGCTTTCTGATGTTCCAAATTTTATAAAGGCAATGAGAGCTTGTAATATGAAAATCCATTTTTCCCACTTGAATGATAATGTGATATTATTTGTAATATGAAATTTACTTGACTAAAAATTAGACTGATTTAATGTAATCACAAAACCACTTTTGGATAATATTGGAGGAAGTATCTGAAGCTATTTTTCTTTTGGTTTCTATTAGAGAAATTTATATGTCAAAAGCCTGTATAATTTTTGAAGAAAATTATGACTTAGATTTGCTATGACTTTTTGAGTTTGTAGTATTTTGGTGTGGAAAACTCAAATTAGAAAAATTAAGTAAAATATTTTATTAGGGGGTCTCAGAACTAGTAAAATCCTCCTTGAAAGTGTTGAGCTATTTATGAAGCATAAAATCTGAAGATATTCCAATGAAAAAATTACTTCTGGAAATAACATTACTATGATAAGGTATATCTTAAGGCTTATTTTACTCAAAAAATGATGAATTTTTAAGAAAAGAGTGATTAAAGATTAATTGACCCATATTTTTTGAAGGTTCTAAAGGTAAATTGATCTTAAATGATATAAAAGAAATTTCATCCACTGCTATTCAGAACTCACAAAGCACAATTGTATATAGGAAATCTCAGCTAGTCAATACATATGAAATAAGATATGTAATCATAAAGAAATATATCAGTTATTATCATTAATTAATTATAATGATACTACTCATGAGGGGAAGATATTTTTCTAAAGGGGTTGTATGAAAAGTCAGATTTTATTCCACAGAAAAGAAAATATTAATCATTTTCTCCTAAATAAGATTATCTATCTTCTATTTCTAATTGTTCAAAAACATATTGTGGACCAACATGCATTGTTTCCACATCCCTTTAAGTAAAATTAAAGACATTCAATTCTTTCAGAATGATTAAGCTTATTCACAAAGACCACCTTCTTTGAAAAAAGAAATTGGACTTTTAAGTATTAAATACAATTGAAATGGTGCTTCAACTTCAAAAATGGAGAGTAGCTTTGGATTATAATATAGAAGAATTCTATATTATATTTCTCAATTTCTTGAATCAATTATTGGAGTAAGAATTTATCTTATATCTGGGTTAAGTCATCAATAATTTCATGAAGATGATGAGATTTCCTGGAATTTTTGATTTATTAATGACACCAAAATCACATTAAATCAAAGTCCATTACTTGATAGGCATTATTATTTTGACCATATAAGATAATATTTCTCCTAGATGACTTGATATGTTTAATATTAATTATCATCATTTTTGGGTATTCTGTTTTTGTGAAGCTTTTTTCATATCAATAAAAATCTTATTGATGTTCACTATGTATTCCCTGAGGGATGTCCTGTCTTGTAAAAAAAAATCAAAATTTTTCAAAGCTGATTGGATTACTTTAGAAGTTTTTTAATCCATCCTACTCACCTTAACTTTTTCCAGCCCATGGTTTGTGGCCTCTGTATATCTTAATAATTTTATTCATGATGAAAGAAGTTTGAATTTCAATCTACACTTTGAAAACTTAAGGGTATAAAAAGATCATTTCATTGAAATTTGGAAGGGAATATTGTTGGCTATTCATTAAATTTACAATCAACTCAAAGGAAAAAATGGTATGGTTCACCTTAAGAGATTATTTTTTTCAATCATTTTTCACCATTCAATTTCATGAAGAAGAGATATCCAGCTAAAATATATAGTGAAACAGAAATGGTTTTGGAGATTATTGTGTCCAGAACCAGAGTTCATGGTCTAATTTACAATCACAAGCTGTCCAATAATTTCAATTTGCCAACTTTATTTGCTTATTTTCAAGTTTTTTTGAAAAATAATCTCTTTAGTCAAGAAATATTCAATTTAATATTGAGTATTTCATTTAGTAAACTGGTTTTTTATGAAAAATAGAGATGAAAAGTGGAATTGAAGAGCACATATAGGTAAATATGTCACAAAGAAATAATTTCCAATACATTATTTAAAGGCCATCTCAGCTAGTCCCATTTAAAAATGGTACTTGATAGGTATCTGAGCCTAAATACCATGTCAGCCTGTGATTTCAAACAGAGAACCAGCTTGAAATCCAAATAACATGAATAATGGTAAAGCAAGTATGGTACAAACATAGCCAATAAAGGTATAAGTATAAAGAGGAAAATCCCCAAAGATAAATATACCACATTATTTCAGCCTGTGATTGCAAAAAGAGCACCAGATTGAAATACAAATACCATAAATAATGACAAATAAAGTATTGAAAAAACATAGAAAATACTGGTATAAATATAGAGAGGAAAATTCCAAAATATAAATACACTAACCTTACCCAAATAGAATAAGAAATGAAAAAGATATACCCTGTCACAAATATGACCAAACAAGCAAAACCCTTAATTTTACCACTCATCTAACTTATGAATATGTAATTTAAAGCCCACAAAAATGGTATTTTTCAGCTATCCCAAGGAGAGCTCTTCAATGGTACCATCCATTCCTCTGTAGCTTTCCTACTTCAGGAGATACAATCATACCATCTATACTCCCCATGAACCCTTCAAAGTTCCAAGAGGGCTTTTACAAAACTCTACAGAAGTACAGACAAATTAAAGATCTTAATGAGTGCTTTAATTTGAGATACCTCTTACCTCTTTACCATCAAAAAAGGAAAACAAATCTTGGATCAAAGATTTTAAAAGCCACATACAGGTTTTCTGAAAACAGCAATACAAAGAACCCCCTGTATCTGTCAGGATGAGTCTATGAAGAAGAAGGTATATGATTATTTACAAATTAAGCTATATGTTTGACACAGTGTATCATAATAAAAGATTATAAAAATAATATTAAGGGTTTTTCTATAGAAAAATAGTGGTGGTAAATGCTATTGAAAGCCCTGGGTGCAGCTTTACTAATTGGCTTATTATAATGAAGACTAAAATAGTTTGAATAATAAGCATACCTGATTATTTTCCAAGAGTATAACTGTTTTTGAAAGTTGTACTAGGTAGGAATTTCTCTTTTGGGCAGAGAAAGGTCCCTTTTTATCCTGAAATTGGGTGAAAAGGTCCTTTAGACTATTTCCTGTAGAGGAAGTGAAGAATTTTCACTTCCAAGGACTGGATTGTGGTTTTCTCACAGCCAGTATACTCCATATTGGGCTCAGATGTGGTTTCAAAACCACATCTAGAAAGTTTTCACCAATACAGGGTGAAAATTTTCATCTGGGCACCACATAGCCCTCTTCTGATGTGTAGAATTGTAAGGTTTAGCTATGAAACAATAAGAAAATATTACAAATATTTTACTTATTGTACTATGAATGCCCTTATGAAGTTCTAAGAGTGAAATAATGATAATTATAGTCATAAAAAATTATCATAATATTGGAATCAAATAATTATATTATTAAATAAATATGATAATATAATTTATATTATAGAAAAATAATATAATAAGAATAATAATATTAATACTTGATAATTAATATATTTATGGCAATTTATTATTGTTAAAAAAAATAATAAATGTGTAAGAAACTGTTATATAGTAATAAAAAACAATTTATAACAACAATCTTACTAATATTAATGCTATATATTAATATACATACTTTGTATATTAATAAAGAAATATTAAAGATAATAATAGAGAGTAAAATATTATAATAAGTAAGAATAACCTACTTTGGATGCGTAATATAATAGCTTTGGATGTGTTTATGCGAAATAAAGTAAGTAAAACGTATTTAAAGTGTATTTACAAATAGAAATAAAAGAAATTACAAATATTCTTTATTTTATGCGGATTTAGAGCTTTAGAGAGAATTTTAACAAAAACAATTAAAAAATTGATTTAATAATGCCTAGATGAGTGATTATAATGAAGATTCCCTTTGTTCTTTAATAATGTAATGAATTTATATATAAAGAATAAACAAAGTACCGTTGAATTTAATGTTTCCAATGTTTTTGATGTGTCTTAGGGGGAACTAAAGTAAAAAGAGCTCTATTTGTAGTAAAGTCTTCCCTCCTAGAGTCTAACATGCTTCTAGTAGAGATTTACTGATGATATCCACTGGAATCAATCAGTATTTTAGGGTTTAGTTATGATTACATCATAATTAAACCATCTTATCTCATTATTACACCATTATCCAGAGTTATCACTATAGCTCTATGTTTGATAAAATCATAGGCTTGGTAGAAGTCTGAACTTTTTGGATTTTATTAGTATTAATCATGATATAAAATTATTCACTAGTTTCATCATTTATATAGCTGTTAAGCTTAAAATAAGATTAGAGTGAGTGATCATAATGATAAATTTTAATCTTAAACTTTGATCATTAATAACTTTGAATTTATACACACTAAAACTAATTGGAGGGTGGATTATGATAGCTTAACATTTCATGATTAAACTGCCAAGAGAATTTCATTACATAATCAAAACTCTATTTTTGATGAGTTTGCTTGTAGCTCATCTTTTCTGTTGTAATTCACTTTTTTAAACTTCAAACCATGACTACAAGGGGTTTCACCTTGAGTATAATGACAAAAATAAATCATTATTCATTTATGAGCTAGCAGAACCTGAATATCTATTTTAATTTACGTTTGGACCACTTTTATAACAAAGTGGTCAACAGCTATAGCAATTTTATTCAATAAACCCTTACAATTTATAACCTTGCTTCTAGCTTGTAAAATATATTTTATATCTGTATTCCTACAGTAATTACATGGTAGCTTTCTCTTGGGTTAAATTCTCTGTCATTTGTACTTTAAGAGATATGAGCTAAAAACCATGAATATATGTAGTGATCATAAAATTGCATATATTAAGGTTATTTCCTGAAATATTGACTTTAAGAATATGAAATAAAAATTTTATATGTATAGCGTTTCATGGGGAATCCAACTCTTGCCATTTATTTTACATTCTTTTTCATGGGTTACAGAGACAAAGAAGAACTTATGTATTTTTTATGGTATTTTTACTTATTATGTATGAAGTATTTACTTTACAGGTATTCCATAGAAATGATATATGTGTATTTTATCATGAGGAATCTAATGGTGTAATTTATTTTAAATTTTTACTCATTATATTCTAAGGTAATTAAGAGTTTATGCCTATTCATGGTATTTTCACTTGTTTTACAAAAATTATTTTAAAAGAATAATTATTGTAAAGTTTTCTTGTGACATTTTTATATATGTGATCAAATCTCAAAGGCTCACAAGAATGCTGTACAGAAGCTGTATGAGACCCCAGTATTGAATTAAATATGAGGATTTGAAGTATAAACAAGCTACTTTGTCTATTTGACACTTCATAATCAAAGATATGGGAGAGTATCCCACAGTAAAGGTGTATTGGCCAAACCGTGGGATTTTGACCTTAAAACTGCCATACCTTTTCCGTTTTTTGGGATATTGAGCTCAACATTGGTTCATTTAGTAGCCCTGGATGGGATCTACACAATGGTACCCCATTTGGTATGGGTATCATTAAATATGACAGATTTATACCATGTTCAATTTTTATTATCCAGATATGTATTTTTCCCCAGACCTGTATGGAACTATTTGTCTCCATAAATTTTGTTCTAGTTGAGTTATGTGAAAGTGGATGGCACCATTAGATATCCCTGATTGGGCCCTTTCCAAAAAGACCCCACTTTAGGTAACCCACACTAAAACTGTAGAAGCTAGATGAGAGGTGAATATTCTATTCACCCTTATTTGACCTTATTTTATCCATAACTTAAGTAGTTTTTGTGCTAGCTCAATTTGGCTAGTACCATTGAAGAACCCTAATTGAGAGTTTCAATTTTAACACCCATTCAATGGGGTTCAGCCTCTTTCTGTGGATTTTAGATGGGAGGTGAAAATTAAAGTTTATGCTCAGCTACTTTTTTGAGCTTGAATAGCTTTGTTATTCATTTTCCTATGATTATGGGACTTGTATATTTGGAAAGAGGTGAGTTTCCTCTTCTATTTGGTAAATTTTGAGCTGGGTTGGATCATTTCCATCTTTTTGTGGTATTTTGTTCTACCATTAGTTCATGGTATTTTGGCTATCATGCTTGTGCACTAGTTTTGAGTCATAGGCTGACATACCCTCCGTTTAACAAAGAGTTATCATTGATGAGACTTTTCAGCCCTTCCAGAGGCTCTGAATCCCCTCAGATCAAGGTCACCATCTGGTATAGGCTGTTCAGCTAGCCATTTATCTTTATCAGCTGTTTAGTTTTTAAATCTGATCAGATATTGTCTGCAGTCCTTTCCATTAAGTCTTATCTTCCTGGCTGTAATGATTTTCTTAACTGGGCCAGGGGAGTCTTCTACTTCCACTATGTCTCAGGGAGTAGGGTTCTTGCTTCTAGAGGGGAACATATCCTCTCCTGTTTTGTGGTATGGTTTCACTAGACTTGTTGAGAACACTGGGTGTTTCCTGCAGAATTCCTCTGTGAGTTGGCCTTCCACTGCATTGTTTCCTATCAATCTAATCATAAGGAATGGTCCCACAAATGAGTCTCTCATTTTCTTTGGGAATTTAAGATTATTGAAATCCAGAGTAGACACTAGCACTTGGTCTCCTTCATTGAAGTCTGTTTCCTTGTGGGTCTTGTCATATCTCTTCTTGTTGCATTCCTTTGCTTCAGCTATACATCTAGCAGCTGTGTCACATGCCTTATTCCACATATCATGGAATTCTTTTTTCAGGGGGGGGATGGTAAGAAGATTTTTCTTCAAGTGATCCACAGGCAGTAAGAGATTCCATCCTTTTTCCACCAGTAAGGGTGATTTCCCTGTGGTGGAGTGTAGGATGGTATTGTAAGCCATCTGAATTTCTGGTATGAGTGTAACCTAGTCATGGGTGTACCCTTCATGGTCATTGTATTCAATAGAATATGCACAGAATCTTCTAATGATGTGCTCAATTTTTTGGATCATCTTTTCAGCCAAACCATCTGTTTGTGGGTATTAGGCTGTAGAAAATGCAAGATTTGTTCTAAGCATATCATAAAGTTTAGTCCAAAATTATGATGTGAATTTTGGGTCCCTATCACTTATAATGATTTTTGGGACTCCACAAGTGGCTATGATGTTATTCTAGAATATCAATGCTGTGTCCATAGCTGTATTCTCTTTGTGGCATGGTAGGAATCTGATACTTTTACTGTACCTGTCCACTATGACTAGGAAATAATTGAATTTTTCTTTGCCTCCTGGGACAATTCATGTTACCCAGTCCATGTTAATGGTTTCCCAAGGGTGTTTAGGTTCCTCTTTGTGTTGAAGTAATACATACTTCTTCCCAGGTTTCCTGTCTGCCTTCTGGCATCTTTAACAAGTGTTGATGTATTCACTCAACTATTGTTCCCATTGAGGCCACCAAGCTGTGTTTTCTAGCCTCTCTTTTGTCCTGTCTTCACCCATGTGTCCCATATAGGGCCAATCATGGCATTCTTGCAGGATTAGGGAAATATGGTATTTGGCTATCACTTTGAGTGCACTGATGTGCTTCTCTCTGTGTTACAGAAGTCCATCCATAAGGAAAAACGTTTTGTCCTTGAATTCCCTTAACCACGGTCCCTCTAGCTGAGATTCCAGCTCTGGGCTCCTGTATTTTGTTGAAGAATTTGAAACAATGTGCTACACTGTTTGTGTTTGGAATAAGCTTTTGTTACTGAACTGAAAAATTCATTATGAACTTCTGAGGAGCATATTCCCAATATGGGAGTTTCCTTTCCTTCTGGTTTGGTTTTATCACTCTCTAGCAAATTCTGGTTCCCATTCAGAAATTTTGAAGTTCTTCCTCCTGTCTATTTCCATGAAATGGGCAGGAATTCCGGAAGCTACTTCTGGATAATAAGCTGGGTTGCTTTTGAAATTATCCAATGGAAATCTGCTGAGGCCATCAAAATTAATGTGGCTTTTGCCCTCTTTGTATATTATGGTCATATTACCTCTATACTCTTGAATGGCTATTTGCCATCTCCAAATGTGTCTATTAGTAGTTTTTATATTGAGTAAAGATTTTAGTGCTGTGAAGTCTGTGTAGACTTCAAAGACTGCGCCTCCAGATAATAGTGGAGTTTTTCTAGGGCCCAGACTAGGAATAAGCATTCAGTCTGAGTTTCTCCATACCTAGCCACTGAGTCTTTCAGTTGCCTGGAGATGTAGCATATTACCCCTTGCCTTGGTTCATCATCTACTATTTGTCTTTGGTTCAGGGCAGTTCCCAATCCTTGACTGCAAGCTACATCTATGTACATCTTGAATGTTAATTCAAAGTCAGGGAGTATCAGGACAGGTGCATTGGTGAGTTCATTTTTTATCCTCTCATATTCATCTCTCTTTTCCTTTTTTATTTAAAAAACTAAATCTTTTGAGAATAACTTATATAAAATACTAGGTATATGAGCAAATCCTTTGATGTAGTTTCTGTAGTAGCTAGCAAATCCAAGAAAGAATTTCACATATTTGATGTTTCTAGGTACTGGTTTCTACATTACTGATGCTAATTTGTTTTGGTCTATGGCCAGGCTAAGGCCTGAGACTTTATTTCCTAGTGCAAATAGTTCTTGTTGGCCAAACTTTCACTTCTTGGGTGAAATTTTCATCTTAATGCATGTGCATTTACATAGTACTCTGTCTATGTATTGCACATGGTCTTCCCAAGTCTCTGAGTATACAATGATATCATGAATATATACTACCATCCAGCATTCCAATATTTCTTCTTGAAATATTGTGTCCATCATCCTTTGGAAATGAGCTGGTGCATTTTTGATGCCAAAATGAATTCTGGTGTACTCATATATACCCATATGGCATATGATTCTGAGTAACTTCATGGAGTTTGGTTTAACTCCATTCTGATGAAAGCCTTTCATGCAATACATCTTAGTAATGTATTTGGATTTTTACAATTCATCTAGAGAATGGGTTATCCTTGGTATAGGGTACCTATCTGCTTTGGTGTAGTTTTTCAGTGCTCTGAAATATCCACACAACCTAGACTTGCAATCATTCCAAGTGATAAGGACAGGTGTGGGTACTTCCACTATTTGATTGTGTCCTATCTTCCTGATGGCGTCCATATCTAGGAGTTCATTCACATGTTTTTTGATTTCTTTCCTAGTTTCCAGGCTTTCTGAATATGGAGGTCTTCTAAGAGTGGGTGGAGAAGATCTTTCCACATCTAAATATAGTTCTATATAATGGCCTCTGAGTTTTCCAAAGGGTTCTTCACCAATGGCAAAAGCTGGTATGTTATTCCTCAGACTTTTCAGTAAACTAAGCTTTTGTTTACTGGTGAGGTTAGAACTGAGCTTCCCTTCTTTTAATTCCTTGAGAAATTCCTATAAAGGGTCTTGGTTGGACAACTGCCATATATCAAGGAAAAATTGCTTTTACTTGTTTGTACCTATGGTAATCTGCCTATTTTTACTATTGTGAATGTCTATGCCATACATCCTCTGATAGTCTGTTCCCAGTAAGAATCCCTGGATTTGAGCATTTTCAAGAACTAAAAACTTTGGGTTGAGTCGGATATTACCTTTCCTATGGGGTATGAATATCTTTTTGCTAATGGTCCTAATGGATGTCATCTTCCCTGATGCACTTTTAAACTTTTTTGCCTTAGTTTTCCAGAGCTGCTTCTCCCAATTGGGGAAGTGGTTGTCCAATAAATCTTTGGAAACTATTTAAAATTGTGCCCCACTGTCAATGATCAGTGGGCATTGAGGATTTTCTATACAAACATTCATCTTTGTGGCTGTCCCATGTATATAAGCCATTCCTCAAGTTTGTGTAGCTAGGAAGGTCTGTGCATCTTGTGTGTGTTTGCACAAGCTCTTATTAGCAGTGTCTTGTGGTAGGCCTGATTCCAACTGTATATCCTGAATTTCTAGTTGTGTTTCTTCTTGGTACTCTACTACGAATTCCTCTATTGGGTCTTGGTCATCATCAGATATTTCTCTTATGGCATCACCCATGGACTCAGCTTCAGAATTCTCTTCTTGGGTTTCTTCCTCTGGGACTTTCTCAATGGTATAGATCTTTTTGTTTTCCTTTGGACAGTTGTTGGCATAGTGGTCTGTTGATCCACAATTTTGATAAGTGTTCTTCTTCTTGGTCACATCTGCTATTTTTTCTTTGTGTTTTTCTTTGTTGTAAAACCTGTAAGGCTGTTTCTCTCTGAAACTTTTGCCTCTATATAGAGAGTTATTCCCCATATTTTTCCTCTTCCTTACATCTTGTAAGATATTGGAAATGTTATCTAGAGTGCTACTGTGGTTGCATCTGCATTTTATTGCATGCTCTAGTTCTCCTGGACGCTGTGTCAAGATTTTGTGATTCCTCATTTGAATATTCATTTGAGGATCAATGGCTTTAGGTATTTTTGACTTTCCAAGACACCACTCATATGGATCTTTGTTTACTGAGTATTGGTCATGCTCAAATGACAAGGTCTTTTGCCTTATCCAAGTACCATTGCTGTACTTGTGGATTATTTGACTCTTCCACCATGGCCAGTCTGTTCTTCCATGTATTTCTTTCATTTATGTGTACCAAATACTAGCATTTCCTTTGCGCCAGCCTGTGACTCAAACCCAGAGCACAAGCATGACAGCCAAATACCATAAATCAATGGTATAGCCAAGATACCACCAGAAAATGGAGCTGAGCCAAATCAGCTCAAAAGGTATCAAAAGAAAAAAAACTCACCCCTTTCCAAATATACAATTCCCATCACCATAGGACAAAGAATAACAAAGTTCTTCCTGCTCAAAGTTGTTGCTGAGCATAAACCATAATTTTCACCTCTCATCTGAAATACCGAGTAAGAGGCTTAAACCCATCAAATGGGTATTGAAAATGAATCTCTAACTCAGGGCTATACAATGGTACCAGCCAAACTGACCTAGCACCAGTATTACAGAAGTTATGGCCAAATTCAGGCCAAATAAGGGTGAATAAAACATTCACCTCTCATATAACATATACAGTTTTAGCGTGGGATAGCTGAAGTGGGGTATTTTTGGAAAGAGCACCATCAGGGCTATCTGATGGTTCCATTCATTTACCCATATCTCATCTATACCAAAGGTTATGAGGAAAACAAGCCCAATACATCTTTTTGCCTAAAACACGCATATTTACAAAAGTCTTGTACATGGGATGGCTTTGGCATATCTAATGATAACCCTATCAAATGACGTACTATTGTGTATAGCACATCCAGGGCTACACAATGAACCAATTTTGAGGCTGATATCTCAAAAACGGACAAAGGTATGGCTATTTTAAGGTCAAAATCCCACAGTTTGGCCAATACAGCCTTACCATGGGATAATATCACATAACAATGATTATGAGGTGTCAAACTGATTAAAAAGCTTGTTTTTACTTGAATAACTCATAGTTCATTAAATAATGGGGTCCCATACAGGTTCTGTACAGAATTCTTTGAGTCATACATGTCAGAATCAGGCTGTTTGGTCCCCAGATGAAGAGTTTTACCCTGTATTGGTGAAAACTGCCCATATCTGGTTTCAAAACCACAACTGAGCCCAATACAGGCTATACAGGCCTTTTGAAAACCACAAGTGTGTTCTTGAGAGTGAAAAATCTTCACTTTCCCTACGTGAAAAGGTCTAGCAGCCTTTTAACCCCATTTCAGGATAAAAGGAGGCCTTTTCACTGCCAGAAAAGGAATCCCCATCCTGCTCTTGAGTTCCTACGTAGTACAACTGTCAAAAACAGCTATACTCTTGGAAAAGAAACAGGTTATACTATTAATCTTAGTATTGTAGTCTTTATTATTGTAAACCAACAGGTAAAGCTGTACCCAGGGCTTTCAATAGCACTCACGACCACTAATGCACATTAGTAAAGCCTTTATATCTTTAATCAAACCTTTTTTAAATACTATTATCTGTGTCACAGTCATAGTTAAAGTTGTAAATTGCCTTATTTCATCTTTATCATAGACTCAGCCTGACAATTTGAATTCTGTTTCATCCTATCAGTGAGCCAGTAGTCTGGTATTCTTGGTACATCAATGAAGGGTCCATCAATATAATCAACAAGTTCCATGTGATCATATTCTCCTACACCAGAGAAGTTTGACCAACTTGAGGCCTCTGGAAGCTGTTTCAGTTCTTCCTTCTCAGAATGACTCATGTTATCTCCATCTTGGTATTTTGATTGAGACCTTGCCTTATTTTCCAACAAGGTATTTGGTTTGATGTCTTCTTGGAGGTATGGATTATCCAAACAATTGCCTTGTGGTTGGGGATTTATGTTTTGGAAGACATTAAACAACTTTTTAATGTCTTGATAAATAAATTCCCTATCCCTTTTGCAGTGCTTTTGGTCCTCTAAGACTTGGTTAAATCTTTTTTTGGTTTCTTCTGAGGCTTTGCTTAGTTTAGCATAGCCTTCTAGAAGAGTTTTGACAATTTTTATTTTGGAGGCTTTCAATTCTTCCAACCTCACATTGTTTTCTTGGATCTTTGCAAACTTTTCTTGGGTTTTCTCTGCAAATTTGTACATTTGTAACAACAGTTCATTACTGTTTGCATTACTCTCAGGTGTGAAAATACTATGTTCCATCTGAGTGGGGTTGATATCTCTAGTAGCAGGAATTCTGATTCTATCATAATTCTTACAGATATTTCTGGCTGTTTTGTATTTCTTTCACAAAGTCTAATAGCTTCTGTATCATTGGGGTCTAACTCTTTCTGCCTTTGGTTGAAAGAAGTGTTGTTCTTTCCCTTTTATTCTTTTCTTCTCCTGGAAAGTACCTGGGCTTTTGAAAACTGGTGCCTCTTGGTCACTTATCTTCTGGTTCCTGAATGGTTTGAAGCCACTGGAGAGTTGGGTTGGTCTACTCCTTGTGAGCCTGAAGGAATCAGAGTATGCTCCTTATAGTTCAGTTGTTCTTCTATATCTTGGATAGTGGCTTGAATCTCACTTATCCTGGCTTCCCTTTCCTCCAGGAGCTTAAACTTCCTGTTGGGATTCCATCCTTTAGTGATTACCATAATATATTTAAAGGTTATCTCTTTGAGACATATCTTGTGGAAGCATGCTCCCAGTTCTGCCCAGTGTGAAGCTAGGTTGAACCCCTTGTTGTCCATGCTCCGTTAAGATAGATCTTTGAGGAGTTGGTGGAGCTGAAGAACTTGATCCATATCCTTCCAGTCCTCTGGTTTGAGGCTCCCATTGAATTGAAGGGTGATTAAAAGTTTGGGTATGATCTCCCTTGGTTTCCTGCCATCTATTATGGTTTCCATGGTGTACAGACCCTGGTATTCTGAATCTGAACAGTCCTGCTCTGTCCTCTGGCTGGTTCCTGAGGTGTCTAGGGGACATTTTAGTGTTTGCACATAGTCAAACACTTTGTGTTCTTAGGGTATTCACCTTTGACTGTGCCTTGTAAAAAATGTTTTTCTACTGCTTTGGGAAATTTGCCTTTTGAAGTTACAATTGGTTTGATTACTGTGATCTTCCCTGTACAAGTTTTCGAAGTTGGTTTAACTTGTATGGATTCAGAGTTTTGTGGTTTTCTACTCCTCTGAGTGGCTATTGGTGTCCACCTTTTGGTGGTAATAAGGCCTTGCCTGTGCCTTTTCCCTTTGCCCTTCTATACTGTTGTATCTGTGGGTGTCACAGGTGTGTTTCCTTGTGAGTTTGTTTCAAGTGGTGTGAAGCTTTCTTCCACTGAAAAACAAAGAGAGAGTACTTATGTCAATTAATACTTCTTGGAACTCTGTTTTCCTGTCTAAGAATGGCCTCTGAGCAATATATTACTATAATGTGCCCTTTTACTATGATTTGTAATTTAAATTATCAATTACACATCAAAAATACTGTATGGTGGATTTATGGTATACAGTGTGTATCCAAATATCTCACAGATTAACTTGTAATTAACAAGTGTAATCTTATAAGTGGTTCTGTAATGGACAATTGAAATTATCAATATTTCCAACTGTCAGTGTGATCCTATAAAGAGGTGATAATAAAGAGTATTTACAGCTTAAACTATGACTGTGACATGTATAATAATGTTAAAAATAGGTTTCAATAAAAAGAAAAGGGCTTTACTAATTATTATTAGTGGTGGTGAGCACTGTTGAAAGCCCTGGGTGCAGCTGTACCTGTTGGGTTACAATAATAAAGTTTATAGTATAACCTGGTTATTTTCCAGGAGTATAGCTTTTTTTGACAGTTTTACTACATAGGAATTCAAGAGCAGGATGGGGAAACATTTTCTGGTGGAGAAAAGGCCTTCTTTTATCCTAAAATGTGGTGGAATGGCCCTCTAGCCCATCCACCTAGAGGAAGTGAGAGGCCTTTCACTTCAGAGTACTGGCTTGTGGCTTTCATAATGCATGTATGCTCTGTATTGGGCTTATATGTGGTTTTGAAACCACATCTGGGCAGTTTTCACCCATGCAGGGTGAAAATTTTCATCTGGGGACCACATAGCCCTCTTCTGACATGTATGACACATAGAATGCTGTACAGAACCTGTATGGGACCCCAGTATTGAATGAATTATAAGGTATTGAATTATGCAAATTCTTCTTCTTCTAATTGACACCTAATAATCATACTTATGGGAGAATATCCCACAGTCAGACTGTATTTGTCTAACTGTGGTATTTTGAGCTTAAAACTGCCATACCTTTGTCAGTTTTTGAGATATCAAGCTCAAATCTGGTTCATTGTGTAGCCCTAGATGCTTTATACACAATGGTCCCTCATTTGATATAGCTACCATGAAATATGGCAAAGGTATCCCATGTACAAGATTTTTGTACATTTGCATGTTTTAGGCAAAAAGCTGTAGTGGTCTTGTTTGCCTTATATCTTTTGTTCAAGATGAGATATAGGGAAATGCATTGCACCATCAGATAGAACTGATTGTGCCCTTTCCATAAAGTACCACTTCTGGTATCTCACACAGAGACCATAGAAGTTAGATGAGAGGTGAATATTTTATTCACCCTTATTTGACCTTATTTTGGGCATAAATTCTGTGATTCTGGTGCTAGCTCAGTTTGGCTAGTACCATTGGATGGCCCTGACCTCAAGCTTCATTTGAAATATCCATTTAATGGGGTTGAGCCTCTTGCTCTAGATCTCAGATAAGAGGTGAAAATTAAGGTTTTTGCTCAGCAACAACTTTCAGAAGGAAAAAGTTTTTTACTCTTTGTCCCATGATTATAGGACTTGTATATTTGAAAAGAGGTGAGTTTCCTCTTTCCTTTGATACCTTTTGAGCGTATTTAGCTCAGCTCCATGTTTTGGTGGTATCTTAGCTATACCATTGATTTATGGTATTTGGGTATTTGGCTGTCATGCTTGTGCTCTTGTTTTGAGTCATAGGCTGACATAACCTCCCTCTTAAGCAGCTCATTATTGATGAAACGTTTCAGTCCTCCTAGAGGCCCTGTATCTCCTCAGATGGAGATTCCCATCTGGAATGGCATCTTCAGCCAACCATTTGTCTTTGTCTGCTGTCTGCTTTTTAAAGCTTACCAAGTACTGCCTCTGGGCTTTACCATTCAGTCTAATCTTCCTGGCCTTGATGATTTTCTTCACAGGGCCAGGGGAGTCCTCCACTTCCACTATCTCTGGTGGAGTGGGATTTTTCTGCCTGGAGGGGAGCTTATCCTCCTCTGTTTTGAAGTGTGGCTTAACCAGACTCACTGGGAATACTGGGTGTTTCCTAGAAAATTCCTCTGTAAGTCTGACTTCCACTGCATTTTTCCCTATCAGCTAAATGATAGTGAAGGGTCCTACAACTGAATCTCTCATCTTCGTTGGTCCCTTAAGATTGTTGAAGTTTAGTGTAGACACTAACACTTAGTCCCCTTCTTTGAAGTCAGGTTCCATGTGTGTTTTGTCCCAACTCTGTTTGTTGTATTCTTTTTCCTCATTTATGAAGTTGGCAGCTGTGTCACAAGCCTTCTTCCACATATCATGGAAGTCCTTGGCTGTTGGGTGGATAGATAGAAGATTATTCTTCAAGTGATCCACAGGCAATAGGGGGTTCCACCCTTTTTCTACCAGTGAAGGTGATTTCCCTGTGGTAGAATTCTGGCTAGTATTATGAGCCAATCGGACTGCTGCTATAAGGGTAACCCAGTCATGGGTGTATCCTTTATGATCCTTGTATTTCATGCAATATGCACAGACCCTTCTAATGATGTCCTCCATGGTTTGGATCATCCTTTCAGCTGGGCCATCTGTTTGTGGATGGTAAGCTATGTAAAATGCAAGTTTAGTACCAAGCATGACGTACAAGTTGGTCCAAAATTCTGATGTGAATTTTGGATCCCTATCACTAATGATAATCTTAGGGACTCCACAGGTGGATATTATGTTATTCCAAAAAAAACAAGGCAGTATTCATTGCTGTATCCTCCTTGTGACGTGGCCAGCAATCTACACTCTTGCTGAACCTATTAACTATGACCAGGAAAGCAATGAAGTTTTCTTTTCCTCCTGGGACAAGTCCTGTAACCCAGTCCATGTTGATGGTTTCCCATGGGTGTTTGGGTTCTTCTATGTGTTGAAGTAGCCCATACTTCTTCTCATGTTTTCTATTTGCCTTGTGGAATCTTTCAAAAGTGTTGATATATTCACTCAACTCTTGATCCCATTTGGGCCACCAAGCTGTGCTTGCTACCCTTTCCTTGGTCCTGTCTTCACTCATGTGTCCCATATAGGGGCAGTCATGGGATTCCTGCAGGATCAGGGATATATAGTTTCTGTCTACCACTGTGAGTGCACTTGTGCTTCTCTCTATCGTAGAACAGGCCATCTATAAGGAAGAACTTTCTGTTCCTATAGTCCCTCAACCAGGGTTCCTCTAGCTGGGATTCCAGTTCTGGGCTCCTGTACTTCTGTTGAAGGAGTTTCAACAGTATGCCACACTGTTTGTTTTTGGCATATGTTTTCATTACTGCACTAAAATATTTATTATGCAGTTGCAAGGAACCTATTCCCAAAATTGGACTTTCTGTTCCTTCTGACTAAGTGTCTTCACTGTCTATGGTACCACTTTCTGGTGCCCATTCAGAAAATCTGAAGTTTTTCCTCCTATCTATTTCCATGAAATGGATAGGGATCTTGGCTGCTACTTCAGGGTCATAAGCTGGGTTGCTTTTGACATTATCCAGTGGACATCTGCTGAGGCCATATGCATTGGTATGACTTTTACCCTCTTTATATATGATGATCATATTGCCTCTATACTATTGGATGGCTATTTGCCACCTCAAAATGTGTCTATTGGTAGTCTTCATGTTCAGTAAAGACGTCAAGGCTGTGCAGTCTGTGTAGACTTCAAAGACTGAACCCTCCAAGTAATAGTGGAGTTTATCTAGAGCCCAGACTGAACATAGACATTCAGTCTGGGTGGCCCCATACCTAGCTTCTGAATCTTTCAGTTTCCTAGAGATGTAGCATATTACTCCCTCTCTTGGTTCACCATCTACAATTTGTCTCTGGTGAAGGGCTGCTCCTAAGCCTTGGCTACATGCTGCATCTATGTATAACTTGAATGGTAGTTAAAAGTGAAGCAAGATGAGTACGGGTGCATTTGTCAGTTAATGTTTGATCCTCTCATATGCCTCCCTTCTTTCTTTGGTAATCTCAAAAACTACATCTTTTGAAAATAACTTGTATAGACTACTAGCTATGTGGGCAAAATGTTTGATGTGGTTTCTATAGTAGCTAGCAAACACAAGGAAAGATTTCATCTCTTTGATGTTTTTTTGGTACTGGCTTTTGCAGTACTGCTGCTACTTTGTTCTGGTCTATTGCCAGACTAAGACCTGAGACTTTGTATCCTAGAGCTAGTAGCTCTTGTTGGCCAAAATTTCAATTTTTAAGTGAAATTTTCAGATTGATGGGTGTGCATTTACTGAGGACTCTGTCTTTGTACTGCACATGGTCTTCCCATGTCTCTGAGTATATAATTATGTCATCAATATATACTACCATCCAGCCTTCCAATATTTCATCTTGAAATAATTTATCCATCATCCTTTGGAAGTGGGCTGGTGAAATTTTCATGCCAAATGGCATCCTGGTGTGCTCATATATGCCCATATGGCATATTATTCTGAGTAATTTCATGGAGTTTGGTTTAGCTCCATTCTGGTGAAAACCTTTCATACAATCCATTTTTGTTATGTATTTGGCTTTTGCTAGTTTGTCTAAGGCATGAGGTATCCTAGGTATAGGGTACCTGTCAGCTTTTGTGTAGTTGTTCAGAGCTCTGAAATCTCCACCCAGACTAGATTTGCCATCATTTCAGGTGATCAGGACAGCAGTGGTGATTTCCACTATTTCATTGTGTCCAATCTTTCTGATTACATCCATGTCTAGGAGTTCATTGATGTGTTTTTCAATTTCTTTCCTAGTCTCCAGACTTTCTGGGTATGGAGGTCTCCTGAGCATGTTTGGATAAGATCTTTCCACATCCAGATATACTTGACGATCATGGCCTCTAATTTTGCAGAATGGTTCCTCACCAATGGCAAATGCTGGTCTATCCTTTCTCAGCATCTTCACCAAACCTAGTTTCTGTTTACTGGTGAGGGTAGTACTGAATTGGCCCTCTCTGAATTCATTCAGTAGTTCGTCCAGTGGATCCTGGGCAGATATTTGGTATATTTCAAGTAAAAATTTCTTTTCCTTGTTGGTACCAATGCTAATGTGCCTGTTCTTACTACTTTAGATATCAATGCCATACATCCTCTACTAATTTGTCCCCAGTAAGAGCCCTTGGATGTGGGCATCCTCAATCACTACAAAATCTGGGTTGAGTCTGATATTACCCTTCCTCTGGGGTATAATTCTCTCTTTGATAATGCTCCCAATGGAATTCATGTTCCCCAAAGCAATTTTGTAGTTCTTTGCCTTGGTTGGAAAGAGCTGTTTTTCCCAATTTGGGAAGTGGTTGTCCAGATAGTTTCTGGCCACTATGGAGCAGTGTGCCCCACTGTCAATGATCAATGGGTGTTGAGAATTGTCAATGAAAACAGTCATTCTTGTGGCTGTACCATTTATTTATGCCTTTAATTTGGTTGGTGTGACCAGGAATGTCTGTGCATCCTGTGTATGTTTGCACAAGTTTTCATTGGCAGTGTCTTGTGTCATGCCTGCTTCCAACTGAATGTCCTGGATTTCTAGTGGGGTTTCCTCTTGGTATTCCACTAGAAATTCCACTCTTGGGTCTTTCTTCTCATCAGACACCAGGGCAAATCTTGTGTCAATCGTTGGCGATTGACTTCACGTCGCACCGCTGTCAGTATAAAATCTTGCTTCAGTCACGTTAGTGTCACTTTATAGTCACTGGATTTAGTGGGTCACGTCATGTCAGCGTCAAGACAACGTCAATCGTCACATGAGAATGTCACTCAAAGCCCAAACCCATTTCAACACTATTCACAATGTTTGGGTAATTTCACCCCATTGGCTTCCGCATCACCACCTAATCCGCCCCGATGCTTTGCATGCTTATGAGCCCGCACCGCCCTCCAGATGAGACTCCGACACTGCCCCCCCATCTCTGTCCTCACCACTCCTTACGCTTTCACACCCCCGCCCATACCATCTTTATGCTCACGTGGTGCCCTCCCAACATCACTTATCCTTACGCTCGCTCAAGTGCCCTCCCAATATGCTCCCGACACTGCTTACCATCCTTACGCTTGCGGAATGCACTCCCGACATGCTCCTGACACCAATTATCCTTACGCTTGTGTAGTGCCCTCCTGACACTGCTTATCCTTACACTTGTGTAGTGCCCTCCTGACACTGCTTATCCTTACACTTGTGTAGTGCCCTCCTGACATCCTCCCGACATTTCTAGCCGCAGCATTCTTCATCAGAAGTCTTAGTCAGGACTGGGACCTATCTGGTTTAATACATACTCTATATGACATCAAACCGCTTGATCTAAACATAGTTTTAAACCGTGTAGCCGTAGAACATTGTCGACAAGGCATGCCTACCATCCTTACGCTCGCGGAGTGCCCTCCCGACATGCTCCCGACACCACTTATCCTTACGCTTGTGTGGTGCCCTCCCGACATGCTCCCGACACCACTTATCCTTACGCTTGTGTGGTGCCCTCCCGACATGCTCCCGACACCACTTATCCTTATGCTCGTGGAGTGCCTCTCAACATGCTCCCAACACGACTTATCCCTACGCTTCCGTACTACATCCATAGTGTACGGTGGCTTGTTGGCATACACGATGAAGGCAATCGCCGAAATATGCTGAGTGGCCTTCTCTGCCAACAGGACCTAAGGGGAAATTGGTCAGTATATTCACAATGTTGTGGTTAGGGTTTAAATCATGAGACTCACAAACTAAAACCTAATAAGTGGACTATTTAAGACAAGAGAATTGTGTCTCCTGTTTCGCCGACAAAACCAGTTTATTTCATATCATTCAAATGGAACACTTTGCTTAGTCCTTACCTCATGAGCGTTGAATAGTTCAAAAGTTGACTTTAGTAGGTTTCTCACTAGTCAACTTTATTCAATGTCTCACAGGGAAGTGATTTCATTTGAATGATATGAAATAATTTGCAAAACATTGCCTCCTTCCATTTCCCAACAAATCGCATTTTGCAAATGCGATTATTTTACTTGCACCTTTTTTCTTGAATTTGGATCTTTTGATTCAAAAATTTTCAAACAAGCTATCAATCAACTCGTCACCATCTATTTTCTTGATAAACTACCTCTGCTATAGCCCAAACCCCGGGAAATTCAACTGAATTCAATGAACGACCAACTTCAGCCCCAGAGAGTGGAAGTGAAATCTCTGATATCGCCAGTAGTCGTGATTTAGGCATTGAAGTAGAGAGCCAGTCACATGAAGATAATCAAGATCCCCCAGTTCTTCCAGAATGTGAGTATGCATCCATCTTGAATATTTCTAATCTCCCAAAACCTGATATTGTGTCATAGCCTTTATTTCAGGTCAGCCTCCAAGCTCTCAGAAACCGAATTTTAAAAGTTATGAGAAGGAAAAGACTGTGGAACCTTGTGCACCGACAGAAGATGATGGGCAAGATGATGTAATTTTCAGTGGGGAGGTGGAAATTATATCCAAGGAGCAACTTGTCTCCAACATTGCTCAAACAATCCCAAGGCTCGAAAAAATCCAAAATGATAGTAAAATTCCTGATTATGTGCGTCAAAAGATTGCTGAAGCCATGAGCCTGCTCAAAATGGATTTGAACCATAAGTCCATTGCTAATTCAAAACAAAGTTGATAAAAATAGCTGCTTAAAATATATGGGCAGGTGTGGAGGTGGGAGAATCTCTACCTGAAGGATCTCGAGTTGTAATTGGATTTCCAGGCAAAGGATTAGGAAAAAGACCAAATATATATGCGACCAAAAAAACAAACAAAAAACGCCGTACCTTTGAAGCCGCAAACGATTCTCGCGATCAAGGTCATGAAATTATCAATGTTGAAGGGGACCATATTGATAATCAACCTCGGCATACTGGACCCCCCCCCCAATACTCAATGAAACAATCCATGATGAAGCTCCACATACTGAAAGCCCCCCAATACCCAATGAAACAATGCATGATGCAAACCCTCCCGCCTCTCCTTGGAATATTCAAGCCTTTCAAGAAAGGGAAACAATTAAACATGATACAATGGGACGAGATATGACTGATATAGTTCCTGACCCTGAGCGCAAAGTGTCATCATCTGCTAATTTTCAAGGAATATTTTTATCCCGCATGGAAGAGTTTGCAGGCGTTTTGAATTATCATTCCAATATTACTCAACAATCATGGAAAAGGGGGCTTGATAATATCAATAGTATTTACAAAAATTGATGGGACAATTTACCAACAAAAGATGCTCATACATTCCTGCCCGTTGGTATTAAGGTGATCAGTAACCAAGAGCTTAAAATGTCGGCCTGGCTGGAGGACCTTGAGATGGCAGGTGAGTTTTATCTTTGTGCATGATACATGATTATTGGCTGTTGACTGGTGATATAAATTGCAATATACATACAGGGTTAGATTTTTTTAAGCCAACCGAAACAGAAGCATTTTTTGATCACAACATTTGGAATCTCAAATTGATGAAGGAATCAGATAAACCTCCAGAGAATCTCCCAAAATCTGAACACTCCTTCTTCAAAATGGTTCAGAGCCTTCTTTACCCCGCCAATCCAGTTAAACATTTTTGGGCAAATGTTATGTTTGAATCTATTAGTTTAGTCTCATACAATGTGGTTGCACCCAAACCATATGTTGCACCAACATCAAATTTGACCGATCCTCTTGGACTTGAACGGGGAGCAGTTGAATACCTTGCCTCCTGCTTGAGTAAATCGAAGCAACGTGCAACCCAACTCAGCATTGAAGGTGGCGGGGCTGAAAATGAGATATCCACAAAGCCGCACAAGAACCTGGAGGATCTAATGGATACAGTTATCCATTTGATGATTGCGTACAACATGGTACATGCACATACAAAGGTCGAAGTTAATGGCATCAAAGGCAAACTCACGAACTCAAAAAAAAATGAGGCCATCAAAGATCTTTGGGCGTGTCACAAGAATCTCGGAATAAATCAAATTTGCTATGGTATAGTAGCGGCATTCTGTGGCGGGGGTTCGTGGTTTGATGGTATGCTCAGATGACTGGAGAACAAGCTCAGTTAAAGGGGCTTTATCACTAACTGACATTTCCGCAAAACTTTCAGAGGGTAAAAATCTAGTGGAGCCAGTGTGGCTACGTACTAATAAGTATATATGTAATTTACTGAATAAAAGTTTCTTCTCATCAGAGTCTTTTAACCCCACTGTACCTCTTAGATTTGAATTTGGAAGATGCTTAGTATTAGACTTTGGTGATGCCTGGGTGGTGAAACGCGGTCTTGGTTCAAGTGATGAGGTCACCTTGACGGTACCCAGGTCAGCTAAACTCACAACCAGGATTGACCCGTTTTAGATTATCTTTGTACTAGATAGATTGTAATTTAATTTTGCAAAGTGATTTGTGAATTTAATAATCATGACTTCCTATCCTACTACTGCCCGGATGCCACAGTCTGAGTACCAATAGTAATTGTACGGCGGCATGCCTCCATACATCATTGCAAAGACTCCGACAAGACGCAAGCTGAGTCAGGCGTTGTGCCCGCGAGTAGCACACGCGGGGGCATTGCGGGAAGTGGCGTTTATCACTCCCCGCCAGCCCATAATAGGCCAAATGTTCCTGTGTCTTTCAAGAAGACTAGGATAGCTAGGGATCCGCAGCAGGATGCATATTGCATTTGCGTGTGCTTGCAATATTCCAAATGGTTGGATTGGAAAGTGATTGCATGGGAACATCAATGTGTAAAATTGAATAATGCACTATCCACTGCAATTTTCAGGTTCAGGTATTTGAGATCGCGAATTTGCCAAGGTCAGGTGTGATCTTTCTTTTTAGCCGCAATCAAAAAAGATTCATCAACCACAATTCAATTTAGGTGATATTAATAAATCAGTAATCATTCGGTTTCATTTCATTTTCTGCTGAAAGCATGCCATTCATGAAAAAAGTAAAAGAGCGTAAAAGGGAACTCGCGAGAAAGTGTCGGGCTGAGGAAGGAAAGTGTTAGTTGCTCGCTTAATCCCAGTGTATATATATAGATATATATATATGCTTCCACATTTATGTGGCACCCTCATTGGGCCCCACGGAAGAGCATTGGCTTTAGTCGGTTCAGATTGTGCCAATGTCATGTGGGCTCCAACAGGGAAGTCAAAGGATGTGTGCCGAAGAAAGCTCCTTTGCAGTATCTGATATCTTGTGTGCTTAAACACATAGTGATCCCTCAACCACTCGGGAATAGTAGCAGATCCCAAAAGACAAATGAGCGCAAAACGACCCAAATGAATAGGTTGTTTTCCTCCTCTCGCCCAACAGCACAAATATCAATGCCAGTATCAGCAAATATCACCCCAAGTGAAATTTGGAGGGTTGTGGATGTCAATCAGATCAAACGCATTCACTTTGGCCGTGTGGCAATTTTCACTTCAACCGGATTACTCATTGCCCTTGTCAAATTCCGACCATTCACAACAATGAGTGAAGTCGAGGTCAATCAATGGGATGAATTATCACAATTCTTATTTCGCAAAAAGAGATTCACCGACCCGATTGCAACCAATGGAGCATTACTGGAGGGATTTATGTTTGCAATTGGGTGGCGCAAATGCAGCACGAAGAATGAACAATTTGGTCTGTATGGAAGTGTCGGGAAAATTGAAAACGCAAAAGATGAATGGCAGAACCGAGGTCCCAATCTTAGCTTTGTGAGTTGCATTTTAGGTCAATCCTTACAATATGTTGGGGATAATTTATTTGAGAAGATTCAAAATTTCTACAATTCATTGGGGGTTCCGTCTTTTGATCAAGTCAACTATGAAGGCAATATTCTGGCAAATCAGGGTGCATTTGAGTTCGCTTCCGCACTCACTTTCACCATGAATGGATTCAAAAACGCACCTCATGTTGATAAGGATGCATTGCTGTATGCTTCGGGATGGCGGTTTCAAGCTGATAAGTGGACCGGCCAAATTCAAAGAGATGCGTCAAAGCGGTGTACAGGTGGAAAATTGATTTTCCCAAATGAGCATTTTTGGATTGATCTATCCGCATGTCATGGGATCATTCAGGTAGTGTGGGCCAGTAGTACATTTGTTCATTATACTGATCCAGCACAGGACAACAAAAGCACTACACTAGTGGGTATGTCCGCACAATGCTCAAGCAGGTTAGCAAAAACAATGCGTCAAAAAAACCATGGCTATTATGAGATTGGCGAGAGAGCGGGCTATCAAATCAGAGATGGTAGTACAATCTCATGCCAATTCGAATAATGAGGAGATTTGCATGTGTGTTGGGTAAGTAATGGTGGGGTAAGGCAGAGGACAATATACACCAGGATTGGATGGGTTCGAGTGCGGGAGATGGGGTGTCTCACATGAAAAAGGGGTGAAGTGGATTATGTACGGTGGCATGCCAACGTACATCTGTCCTGGTTTGTTGCTATTGTCCAAGATGTCAATGCTTCACACGCAAATCCTTATGCTTGTGCAGGTTCCGACAATGCTAAGAGTTCCTTACGCCTATGCGGGGTGCCAACGCTACACACGCCAATCCTTACGCCTGTGCAGGCTCCCAAAAATTTACACGCCAATCCTGACGCTTGTGACGGTTCCCAAAAATGCTAAAATTTCCTTATGCCTGTACAGGCTTCCGACGATTCACACGCCAATCCTTACACTTGTGAAGGTTCCCCACAATGCTGAAAATTTCTTGGCCTGTGCAGGATCCCAAGAATTCACACGCCAATTCTTACGCCTGTGCAGGCTCCCAACAATTCACACGCCAATCCTTATGCTTGTGAAGGGGCCCAAAAATGCTAAAAATTCCTTACGCCTGTACAGGCTTCTGACGATTCACACGCCAATCCTTACGCTTGGGAAGGTTGCCAACAATGCTGACAAATTCTTACGCCTGTGCAGGCTCCCGACAATTCACACGCCAATCCTTATGCCTGTGCATGTAAGGTTTGACTATGAAACAATAAGTAAAAATTACTAATTTATTACTTATTGTACTCTGAATGTCCTTATAATTGAAATAAATAAGATTAAAATAATAATAATAATAAAGAAATATTATTATTATGGCGTAAAAATATTATATTATTAAATAAATATAATAATATAATTAATATTATATGAAATTATAATATTATAAATAATATATTAATATAAAATAATTAATATATTATAAAGCTCTTTATTATTGTTACCAACTAATAATAAAGGCATAAAAAACTGTTTTTTATAAATAAAAAACAATTAATAACAATAATATTACTAATATTAAAGTTATATATTAATATAAATACTATTTATATTAAATAAGAATTATTAAGAGTAATAATAAGAGAGAAATTATTATAATAAGATGAAATGACCTACTTTTAACACTTAGAATAATAATTTTGAGATATTTTACGCCAAAAGAATATAATAAAACCTTTTCAAATTGTATTTACAATAAAAAATAAAGAAAATTACTAAAATTCTTGATTTTACATGGAAATGAGTTTATAGAGAGATTTATGACAAAAACAATTAAAGAATTGATTTAATCACGTAAAAATAGTGATTAATATTAAGATGGTCTTTGGTCTTTAATAATATAAGAGTTTTATATATAAAGAATAAAGAAATTACCTTTTATTTAATTGATTTAGTGTTTTTGATGCGTCTGAGGGGGAAATAGAGTAAAAAGAGCTCTATTTATAGTAAATACCTCCCTCCTAGAGTCCAACAGGCTTCTAGTAGACGTGTACTGATCATATCCACTGGAATTGATCAATATTTTAAGGTTTGAGGGTGATTACATCATGATCAAACCATATCACATCATTATTACACCATTATTTAGAGTTATCACTATAACTCTAAGTTTGATGACATCAGAGGCTTGGCAGAACCCCAAATTTCGTGGATTTTATTAGTTTTAATCATAAACTAATAGTATTCACCAATTTTATCACTCTTAAGACTGTTAAACTTAAATTAAGGTTACAGTATGTGATCATAACTGCTCAAATTAAGCTCAAACTTTGATCCTCAATAACTTTTAAGATTTACACGCTACAGCAATTCAGAGAGTGAATTATGATAGCCTGGCATAACCTTATTATGCTGCCAAGAGCTTTTCATTACATCATCAAAACTCTAATTTTGATGATTTTTCTTGTAACTCATCTTTTCTGTCAAAATTCAATATTTTAAACTTCAAACCTTGATTTCAGGGGGTTATACCCTGAATTTAATAATAAAAATTACATCATTCTTCACGAATGAACTAGGAGAATCCAACTGTGTACTTTTTTTTAAGTTTGGAACACTTTCACAACAAAGTGGTCAACAGCTCTGTTGATTTTTATCAATAATTCATCATAGGTTTTAACCTTGTTTATAATTTGTAAAATAAAGTTCATATCTGTCTTTTTACAGTAATTACGTGGTAACTTTATTTTTGGTTCATCATTCTATCATGTATAGTTTAGAAGATATTAGCTATGATCCTTGAATATATGCGTTGACCAAAAAAGTGCATATATTCAGGATAATTCCTTAAGTATTAACCTTGGAAATTAGCTTATTAATTGTTTTATGTGTGGAATTTCATGGGGAATCTACTGGTACAATTTCTTTTACATATTGTTTCATTAGGTTTTGAGATAAATAAGGTTTTATGGTTTTTATAAGGTATTATACCTTATAATTCCTTAAATATGACTTTACAGATATGCCATAAAAATGGTATATGTGTATTTTTCCATGGGGAATCCAATGGTATAATTTATTTTACATGTTGATTCATTGGGTTTTAAGTTAAACCAATTTTTGTACCAATTTATGGTATTTTTTGTATATTTAATTAATTATTTTTAATGTATAATTATTTTAAGTAATTTTAATATAATTATATTAAAAGTCTAATTATTCTGAGTCTTTTTGTGACCTTATTGGGTATGTGGTCATATCTCAAAGGCTCACATTCCCTACCACCAAAAAAGATTGTACCACAATCTGATATTTGTGATTAGGGTATCATCCACTGTCCTACCTCTTCAATAGACTTTGTTAGTCTTGAAGCTCAATAATGCTTAACTTTTTTATTTTTCAGGTTTTCTTTCATGTCTGAATCTTCTTAGTAATTTATCAGCATTTGTTATATCTTTCTCAAGTAGCCATTCATCTTCTTGAGTTGAATTTCTATACCTTACAAGGTATTCTCTTTCTTTTTTGTTTCTTGTCCTTCTTTCTTTAAGGACTTTTACTATTTTCTTTTCCTCTCCTTCCTCCAAGGGGGGAATCTCAAGTGGGGGTTTATTTCTTAGTGGAAATAACTCCTTGTCACTTGAACTGTAAGGTTTTATCAGACTTACAGGGAAAGTTGGGTGTTTGTTCATTAGTTCACCTGTGAGTTCTAATTGCACAGCATTGGGTCCATGAAGTGCTTTTATCATAAATGGTCCTGCAAAGGAATCTTTCAATTTCTTTGGGCCTTTTATGTTATTGAAATTAAGGGTTGATACTAAAACCAAGTCTCCTATTTTGAAATCAGGTGGCTTATGACTTTTATCCCATCTTTCCTTTGCATATTTAAAAGAATCTTGCATGCATCTATTTGCATGGTGTCTTGCTCTGTCAAGCATTATCTTGAAACTGCTTGCTGTTGGATGTATATCCACTAAGTCCTTTTTGAGGGTATCATAAGGAAGTCTTGGATTCCAACCTTTCTCTAGCATTTCTGGTGTTTTGCCAGTAGAAGAATGGATTGATGTCTTATATGCCAGTTCAAGTGCTGGTATTAGTGTACACCAATCATGGGTAAAACCATCAGAATCTTTGAATTCTAGCCCATAAGCACAGAATCTTCTGATCATATCCTCTAGGGTCTGTATCATTCTTTCTGCTAGACCATCAGTTTGAGGATGATAAGCTGTTGAGAATGATAATTTTGTCCCAAACAAGCTATGGAGATTTGTCCATAATGCTGAAGTGAACTTTGGGTCTCTGTCACTTATAATATTTTGGAATAAGCCTGTGTGGCTAATGACTTTATTCCATATCATTATGGCTGTATCCATAGCTGTGTCATCTTTATGACATGGTAAGAACATGGGAGTTTTACTGTACCTGTCAACTAACACTAGGCATGCATTATAACTCCTGTCTCCTCCTGGAGGTAAGGCTGTTACCCAATCCATATGAACTATTTCCCATGGGGATTTTGGTTCTTGGATTTGGATCATCATTCCAAATTTCCTTCCTGTGGCTCTGTTGGCTTTTTGACATCTGTCACAGGTTTGGCAGTACTCTGCAACATCTTTCTTCCAATTTGGCCACCAATAGCATGTTTTTACCCTCTCTAGTGTCCTATCTTCTGAGAGATGTCCAGATGCAACACTATCATGACACTCATGTAAAATAGTGTTTAGTAGTGTTCTATCTGTTAAGGCCATAACACATGTGTGTTTTGTTCTATGGTAAAGGATTCCATCAAGGAGGTGAAATCTTCCTTCATCATATGCCTTTTTCCATATTTCATCTAGTTTTGATGAAAGTGATGGATCTTTGCAGTCTTTCATTAGAAGTTGGCTTAAGATATGGCAATTTTTGTCTGTCTTATAGCTTTCTTTAACTTGGTTAAAGAATTCTGTGCCAATGTCTGTAACACATATTCCTTCTATATGGTGCTCTTCTTGTGGTACCCATGCTGGATTGTCAGGGGTATTTGCTAGAGCCCATCTGCTAAGACCATCTGCATTTTTATGAATATTTCCAGATTTATGAACAATAGTCATATTTCCTCTATATTCTTGGATAGCAATTTGCCATCTCAGCATATGTCTATTTGGAGTCTTCATATTTAATAGTGATTTCACAGCATTACAGTCTGTGATTACATCAAATACTGTGCCATCCAAATAATAATGCAGTTTTTCTAAAGCCCATACTAGGCATGAGCATTCCATTTGGCTTGCTCCATACCTTGCTTCTGTTGGCTTTATCTGCCTTGAAATGAAACAAATTGGTCCTTCCACTGGTTTATCATTGATAATTTGTGTTTGGTGAAGTGCAGCACCTAGTCCTTCTCCACAAGCATCAATGTACAGTTTGAAGGGTAGTTTCCAATCTGGCATTAGAAGAAATGGGGCATTTGTTAAGGAATTTTTCAATTCTTCATATGCCTTGACTCTTTCTTCTGTCATCTCATAGACTGTTTGTTGGTCACATAGCTTATACAAGGATTTAGCAATCTTTGCAAAGTCCTTTATATGCTGTCTATAGTAACCAGAAACTCCTAGAAATGATTGCATTTCTTTTTTGGTTTGAGGCATTGGTTTAAGTAGTACTGCTGCTACTTTATTTTTGTCTATGCCTAGACTAAGGCCAGATACTACATGTCCTAGTGCCTTTAATTCACTGTATGCAAAATGACATTTTTTCAAGGAAATTTTCATATTTACTTGGACTATTTTCTGTAATACCCTTTCTAGTCTTGTAAGGTGATTTTCCCAAGTTTCTGAGCAAACTATGATATCATCAACATAGATAATCAACCATCCTTCTGATAATTCTTCAGGGAATATTGTATTCATCATTCTTTGATAATGGGAAGGTGCATTTTTTATTCCAAATGGCATTCTTAAGTATTCAAAAATTCCACAATAGACTATTATTCTTAGTAATTTCTTGGCATTGTCTGTTAAGACATTTTGATGAAAACCCTTCAGAGCATCCATAGCTGTGATGAACTTAGCTTGTGACAATTGGGTTAATGTCTCATGGATTCTGGGTATTGGATATCTGTCTGGAATGGTATAGGTATTCAGGGCTCTGAAGTCTCCTACCATCCTTGATTTTCCATTATGCCAAGTTATAATGACAGGGGTAGTAACTTCTACTTGTTCATTATGTCCAACTTTTCTTAATACTCCAAGGTCCATTAATTCTTTAATGTGCACCTCTAAGGCTTCTCTAGCTCTTGGACTGGCTGGATAAGCAGGTCTTCTTAATAAAGGTGGGTAAGGTTTTTCTACATTAAGAATTATATCCACTTCATGTCCAATTATGGCACCTAGTGGCTCTTTGTCAGTTGCAAAGGCATTTTTATACTTAAATAAGAGATCAATCAATTTTTCTTTCATTTTTTCTGTTAATTCTTGATTGAATTCTGCCTCTTTGAGTTGTTCAGATATAAAAAGTTCCTTTTCTGGAATTTTTTCTTCATTATTAATAACTGTGATTTGTTTTTTGTTATTTAAGAATCCAAACTTTTGTCTTTTGTTATCTCCTATGGTAAAATATCTATCCTTTTGGTTGGAGATATCTATACCATAGATTGATAAGTAGTCATTCCCAAGTATGAAATGATTACTAGTACAGTTGTCCATTACTACAAACTCTACTTTAATTCTGACACATTGTGAGGGATGAGGAAAAATTAGTGTTAAATCAATTATTCCAAGGGGCTTCATGCTCTCACTTGCACTACTAAATTTGACACCATGTATTGGCATAAGTTTTTCTTGCCAGTCTGGGACAATGGTTTTCAATAACTTTTGCCAACACAAGTGCAATATGCTCCTGTATCCAGGTTAACCTTTCCTTCTTGGTTATCAACCATAACAATACTAATACTTGATTTTCCAGCTGTATATCCCATTCCTCTTGCAGGTTTGGTTCTATACATTTTGGCATCTTGTATGTTTGTCAGATTTGTGTCAGATGTTCCAACTTGTGGCAAGTTTGAATTAACATCCAGTACTTCATAAATTATATCAATATTATTAATTTGTGCATTAATTATATTGATTTCATCACTTTCAGAGCTTTCTGACTCTTCTGTCTCTTTTTCAGAGTCAGATTCCTCTTCTTTGTCATTGTGGCTTTCTGTTTCCACAATTTCATTAATCTTTGATTTTTTAAGGCAATTATTGGCTAAGTGTCCAATACCTCCACATTTATGGAATTTTCTTTGCTCATTATTGTTGGATGTATTGGGCTTAAAGGATTCTTTTGATTTATCTTTTTTGATAAATGGTTTATTTGGGCTTTTAATGTCCAATTTTTTCCAAGTCCTGCCAATTTTTGTTCTTGTCACTATATCTTCTAGTGCATTTATATACTCTTCTGTGGAGCATGGTTCTATACACCTGCTTCTTAGGGCATGTTCTAGTTCCCCTCCACATTTTTTAAGTATTTTCATATGCACCATCTTTTGTGACATTTCTGGGTACAGTGCATTAAGCCTTTCAACTTGTTTTAAGAACCAAGTTAAAGGTTTATCTTTCTCTGGGTCAAAGAAAGAGTTTTCAAATGCATTTTCTATCTTATACCTCCAGGCATCATTTGCCCACTTGGTGATTATTTCTTGTTTCCACCAAGACCAGGTATTTTTACCATTTGTTTGTCTTATGCCATAATACCATCTTTTTGTAGATTTCTCAAATAATGAATGTAATCTTGCAGTGATTAATTCATCTGGTATGGCATAGTCTTCTTGTAACATGTCAATTGTTTTAATAAATGACATGTGGTCATATTCACCTTCTCCTGTGAATGTTGGCCATTCCTTCAATTGAGGTGCTTCTTTCATTAAGACTTGGTTATTGTCTTGGTGACTCAAGTCTGTTATGAAAGGATTTGACAATTCCTCTTTTGTTTTAACAGGGCTTCTTATATGAGAAAATGGTGTTGATAACTTTGGCATATTTAAGTTAGCCTCATTAATTTTATCCATTTTTTCTGTAATAAGCCTTGTTTCACTTTGAATATCATCTTTCAGATGCATTCTTGCTTCATCACTTTTTTCTACATGGTCCAAAAGTAATTTTTGGTGTGATGAAGTCTTTTCTTCAAATTTTTCTACAGAAATACTTAATTTATTTAATTTTTCTGTAAGATTGTCAATACTCACATCATAATTGATTGTCAAAGTTTTGTCTTTGATATCTTTTATGTATTTATACAATTCTTGTTGTCCTTGTATTAATTTTTGAGTATTGTCAATTAAATTCTTTGGTTTATCATTTGCAACAATAAACTTAATGTTGTCAATTTCTTTCTTGTTTTGCACAACAATTTTTGTTAAAGAAGATAAATTGTTATTTATTTCTTGTAGTGATAATAAACTATCTTTAATTTCTTTTAGAGGTAATATACTATTTTTAATTTCTGTTAAAGTATTTACAACATCTTTGGACAAGGTTATTTCTTTGGGAAATGAGGTTGTCTCATTCTTTGCTATTCCTTGTCCTTGAATTCCATCAAGGTTCTGGCCATGTTGAAAACATTGTCCATGGCATCCTTTTGGATTCTTGGGATTCTGTAACTTGGGGAATATGGTTTCCTCCAATGCTTTTACTTGTTCTTCTTCCCTTCTTGGGGAAGTGGGTTGGCTTGAGGCTTGCTGGTAGAGGCTACTGGGGCTTCTTCCTTGGTTGCCTCCCTCTTTTTGGCATGATAATCCTTGATTTTTTTGATTTGAGGTTTGGATGACAGTGGATTCCATCCATTGGAGTATTTCACTATCTCCTCCTCTTTGAGGAACTTTTTCAGGATGTGCCAGGAGTTCATCACTCCTTGGTGTATTTGAGGCAGCATTTCCCAGTCTTTGTCCTTGTATACTGTGTAATACTGCTTGTACTGGCTCATGTAGATGTCTATTTGAGCCCTCTGAATGTGATTTGTACCTATTTGAGTTACTCATACTTAGTTCCAATTCAGGCTCAGATATCATGGGCATTTCTGGGACTTGCCTTTGGGATAAGGCACTTCCTTGTGTGGATTCTGTTCCACTGGGGATATTGCCCTTTATTTTCCCTTTTGAGGGATCAATTCTACCTCTGAGTCCAGCTCCATCTGATTGGATGGAGTATTGGGAACCTCTTGTGGTAGTCATAAGTTAAAGAATAAGAAAGAATAAAAGTATTTTAGAATAAAATTCTTTTATGGCAATTTAAAAAGAGGTGCTCACCTTCAGAGTCTTGAATGGTGGGCCCTGGAAAGTCTAACTTCTTAGCTTTCTTTCTTTTGGTGATAACTGGTGTTGGAGAACTTTTACAAGATTCTTCCACCAATCTCTCAACAGTAGCTTGGTTGTCTTCTGTTGGGTTATCTTCAAACACTAAAAAAGGCAAATAAATATAAGTCTTTTTATAAGAAGTGTTATTTTTGGCAAGATATGGCAATTTTCCACGTAGAAATTGCTTTTATATCTTTGAAAAATTGAAATAAATAAAGAAATGAATAAAAGTGAATAAAACTAACTTTTTTATTTGTTTTTAATATTTTTTGATATTTTTTATATATTTTTTATTTTTAAAGAATAAGATAAAAAATGTGAGCCTTAGAGGTAATTTCATATACCCAAAAGACCACAAATACAAAAATAACATATTAATATAAATAAAATAAATTTATTTATATTATTAAAATAAAAATCAAAATATAAATATAAAATTATATTAAAAATAAAAAATTAATTATAATTTAAAAATAAAAAATACATTAAATTTTGTAAATATAAAATTACATTTATACTTGAAAAAATTAAGTAAAAATGAAATTTTAACAAAATTGTGAAAAAATAAATAAATTTGGAAAAAATTTAAATAAAATTTATTATAATTTTTTATCCAATAAATAAACATATAAAATTTATTTCACCATTGGATTCCTCATAAAAAATCAGGTGGGGTCACCTCTGAGTGAAATTCTTATAACTCAACTCTAAATAAGCTTAAATTAAGTTTTTAGTATTTTCAATACAAAAGTTGAAAATCCTCAAAACCTTAATTTAATTCACACCACATGTGGTGTTAACCATCAATTTTTGTGTTAAAATTGAGGTGTTGTGTTTAGTTTAGAAGTTATGAGGAATTGAAGTATTTTCAATTGAATTCAATTGAAATGTCAAAATGTGCGCGTGTATTACATAAGTGAACTTTGATTTACATATGAGGTGTCAATTATTACTGTATTGTACTGTATAATTGAATTGAATTACATATGTAAATTATAAGTATAATACATGATGAGGAATTAAAGGAAAAATAAATTGGAAAGATTAAATTTGGGGGGGGAAAGGAACTCCAGCTCTAAGGGGGAGCTAGACCCCCAAAATCCTTGCTGACAGGCGTGGGATGTCAAAATTCACGCAAAAGTTCATCACTTTTGGCCTGGAATTGAGTTACAGGGTCTGTGGACTCAATTGATGATGAGGTTTTGATACCAACTGGGGTAGTTTTAGCTGTTGCCAAGAGGGTAAAACTACCCTTAAGATAAAACAATCATAATAAAAACAGTTTTAACTGATTTCTACGCCTCTGACACACATTCTGACGTGTTTTGAAGGCTCTAGGCCTGGTATTGCTATAGTAATGGCTGATTTAAGGGTCTAAAATGGCTAAAAATGGCTAAAAATGGCTTAAACCAGCCCTTTTTGGTCTAAACCAGGGTTCAATGATGCCATAATTGGCTTTTCTGTTGTCAGACTGTTTTTCACGACTGACAAGAGTAAAATTTACTTTTGGAGTAAGAGAATTGATGGCTATAAAAGAATGTCTTCTTTGCCCCACTTTTCTCTTCATGTTAGAATCTTTTCCTTTTACTAATTAGTTTAAAACTGTTAAACCAATCAATCAAAGATTCCAACCACCACTTTTAAATCATTTTAATCCTTTTAACCACGTGAAAAAATCATTATAATCATTGTTTGTAACTCTTATAATCATTTTTACCCCTGAACCACCCCAAAAGTGAATTAAAGCATCTTTCATCACTGTAAACTTTGTCACTTTGTTTCCAAATTCACTCTGGTCACTTTTGGGCGTGTTTTCTCTTTAATATTCTTTTTAAAGACTTTGTTCTTTAATTAATTGCTTGCAGTTCTTTGCTCAATTAATTCCAATTGAAATTGCTCTTGAAGAAATTTCTTTTGTAGCCTTAAAATATCTCTTGTAGAGTATTTTTTGGATAAATTTTTATTGTTGGTAAAACAATAAATTTTTATAATATTATTGTTTTATACTAATAAAGTTATAAACAATAAAATTGGCGTGTTTTCTCTTAAAAATAATATTTCATACTATTTTTAATTGAATTTTACCTTATACAAATTTTGAGGACAGGAAAAGTACTTGATTTTTAATCAAAGTTTCATATCCACACCTTACATTTGGGGGCCCAGCCGTGATATTTTACCTGTGACATATTTTTTTTACTCTTTTTAAATCCTTTTTCTTATATTGAAAAATTTAAAAACATATAAAAAATACTTATAATTCAAAAAATCCATAAAAAATAACTTTTTTTATATTATAAGTGAGGCCTATATTTTTATTTCTTTTTTGAAATAACCTTTTTTTTTTACTTAATTAATTGGCTTTTTCATTAATTTTAGTGTCTGACAACGTGGTAAGACAAGAAAACATTGAAACAGCCTCAACAGTAACCAGCATTATCCCTGCCAGTACTGTTAATTCTGATCATAATAGTACTGTTATTGTGACTCAAAATAACCAACCTGAACCAATATCTTCTGAATTAATTAACTTGGACATAAGTAATACTCTTCAGAAGGCTAAGAATTTTGCCAATAGTAAGTTTTTGACGTAAAAATACTATTTTAAGCCTTTTTTAACCATAATTATGCCTTCAACCAGATCAGGAGCCAGCTACAACCCCTCAAGCAGCTCCCAAAAAGGTAATAGACGTGATTATGGCAGAGGCCAATCAGGTACAGAAGGAAAAGGGTCAGTTGATGACTTCCAAACAACTAAAATGGGTCATTCTGAAGCTGATAATACCATTTTACCTTCAAAAAGAGCTGACACCGCCACAACAAGCCTCTGTGGACATATACAAAGCCAGCCACAGTGCATACAACAATGCACTCCAATTCAAGGAGTACCAGATCCTTGCAGACCTGTGGAAGAATTGCATGAATTCTTACCTGACAGTAAGAAAATTCTTGGGCCATCCCAACACTTGCAAATTGCTCAATGGATGGCATCCATTGATGGAGAAGAAAAACATGATGCTTTTGACACTAGAATGGAGGAAAAACAACCCTCCACCACCCAAACCAGTGCCAAAAACAGCCCCAGTGGCCAGCAGCAGCAATTCCAACGTGAAAAAGCAGCCACAAACTCCAAACAAGGGCAAAGGGAAGGCACCAGCCCCAAAACCTTACAGCCAGGGCTACAGAATCCCAAAGATTCAGCAGGATGCCATGGAAAATGTATTTCAGATGGCCAGAACCATGATGGAATTACAGAAGAAGGAGGAAGCCAGATTAAGGTTCCAGAAATGATTTCTGACATATTTGATTCCATCCCAGAGTTGTATAATGCTATAAATGACGTGAAAAAACATCTTTCTGATAAAAATGAAACCATTTGTAACAACATTAAAACAAACAACCTGAGTCTGTGCCAAATTAATGAAACACTTATGTGTTTTGAAAAAGTTTTAAGAACAATTAAAAATTCTAATAATGACAATTCTTCTAACATTAAAATAAATGAACAATCTGCAATTATTAAAGAATTAACAGATAAATATTCTAAATTCAATATTGATGACATAATTGAAACAAGAATTAAACAAGCCATAAATATTATCAAAACAGATAACAAGAAAGTCCTTGATGACATTTCAAATTCATTTACTGAAGTAAAGACATATACCATTGCCTTGAAAAAGTGTTTTGATGCTTCACAAGAAGAAGTATCAAAATTATCAATGAAATTGAATCAAGTCACTGCTGATAATACAAGACAAACAGAGTTATGGCAAGAACTGACACATAAGGAAGACATGTATAAAATTGAAGTAATAAATTTAATACAAAGCTTTCAACATGAATACAGAAATTCCCAAAGGTGTAGCAACAGTAAAATGAATGACATTGAACAAATACTGAACACCTTACCAAGAATGTCTACACCTCTAAATCAAAATGAGGGCACAAGAATTCCAAATCCACAAGTATTGGATCCTGATAATTCACAATTAAAAAAATGAATTATCCACTTCTTTTCATAACTTGGAACCATCAATGGGCCAAGCACTCTTGAAAGAAGTTCCAAAACTTAAAGAATGGCCTCACTTCAATGGTGAAGGAGAATATGACCATATGGAATTCATTAGAGGTATTGACATTATCAAAGAGGATTTTGAATTACCAGACAGATTGGTAACAGCCAGGTTTAACACCTTGTTTACCAGATCAGCTCACAGATGGTACATCAAAATAAGACAAGCACATGGACACCAGAGTTGGACTTGGTGGAAAACCCAAATCATCAACAAATGGGCAAATGATGCTTGGAGGTTTAAAGTTGAAACAGCCTTTGAATCTGCCAAATTTAATGCTGATAAAGACAAAGCTTTACCATGGTTTTGCCAACAAAAGGACAGATTAACAGCATTATATCCTGACATGTCAGAATTTATGATCCATAGAAAAATTCTGAGACAATGTGGAGGTGACTTAGAGCATGCTGTAAAAAGCAGGACTACTGAACAATCTTCAGCAGAGGATATCATCAATATACTAGAAGAAGTAACCACCAGAACCAAAATTGGTTCTAGTAGGGTGAATCTTAAAACAAGGTTTAATACACCTTGGAAAGATTCTGTGGAGAAAAACCCCAAAGAAAATTCTAGTAATATTAAATATAAATCTGCAGATACAGTCAGAAAATGCCATATTTGCCAAAGCACCACCCATTTAGCCAATACATGTCCAAAAAGGGGGAAAATCAATGAAATTGACATTGAAAAGGAACCAGATGTTGAAAAAGAAGACATAATTGAAGACAATTCAGATGATAAGTCATCCATATTTTCTGAATCTTCAAAAGATATAGAAAATATCAATGCCACTTTTGACATCATGGAATCTTATTCCCACTTACCACAATTGAGCAATGGTCAAGTTGATTTATCAAAAGTTCAAGATGCACAACTTATGAAGACAAAACCAAACAGAGGAAAAGGTTATACAGCTGGTAACTCCTGTATAACAGAAGTGGTAATTGACAACAAGCCCACCAAACTTTTGCTTGACCCAGGAGCCTTCTGCTCTTGTGTTGGAAAATCCTTTCTTAAGACTTGTGTGCCAAATTTTGAAGACCAATTGTTACCAATTGATGGTATAAAATTCAACAGTGCAAGTAACCCAATGAAAGCATTGGGAATCTTTGAGACCAATGTCATATTCCCACACATAAATGGGAATTTAAGGATCACAGTTGAATTTGTTGTTATGGAAAATTGCTCTAGTACCCATTTTATATTGGGAAATGACTATTTGATCATGTATGGGATAGATTTACATAATAACAAAGACAGATACTTTACAATTGGGGACAATAAGCGCCAGAAATTTGCCTTTTTACCATTTAAAAGACAAATTACAGTAAACAAAGTATCACCAGTCAACTTAGAGTTAGAGAAATTCAAGTCTGAACAGTTAAATGAGGCTGAAATAAGCCTTCATCTGACTGATAAACAAGAAAATGAACTTTCTTCCCTTTTTTATGACCACAAAGGAGCATTTGCTACAGACAAAGAACCCCTGGGAGAAATTATTGGTCATGAAGCTGACATCATTCTTAACATTGAGAGACCTTATCCACCACTCTTAAGAAGACCTGCTTATCCAGCAAGTCCAAAATCAAGAGAAGCTCTAGAAATTCATATCAAAGAACTTCTAGACCTTGGTGTAATAAGAAAAGTAGGCCACAATGAGGAAGTAGAAATAACTACACCAGTTATAGTGGCGTGGCATAATGGAAAATCCAGAATGGTTGGGGACTTTAGAGCTCTGAACACTTACACTGTCCCAGACAGATACCCTATACCAAAAATCCAAATTGCCCTTACTCAAATATCTCAAGCAGTGTATATAACCACTATGGATGCCCTTAAAGGATTCCATCAAAATGTGGTAACACCAAGAGCAAGAAAATACTTGAGAATTATTGTTCATTGTGGAGTGTATGAATACTTAAGGATGCCCTTTGGTATCAAAAATGCACCTTCACACTTCCAAAGAATGATGAATGAAATCTTCCCTGAAGAACTCTCAGAGGGATGGTTAATCATTTACATTGATGACATTATTATCTGTTCAAAGACTTGGGAGGAGCACATGTACAGATTATCAAGAGTTTTGACAAAAATCCAATCAGTAAACATGAAAATCTCCCTGAAGAAATGTCATTTTGGATTTAAAGAACTTAAGGCACTAGGACATGTTGTATCTGGTTTGTCCCTTGGAATTGATAAAAACAAAGTTGCAGCAGTATTGTTAAAACCCATGCCTCAGAATAAGAAGGAAATTCAGTCATTCTTAGGTTTTGCAGGATATTACAGGCAACACATTAAAGACTTTGCATCCATAGCAAGACCACTTTATAAGTTGTGTGACAAAGACACAGTATTTGAGATGACTGTTGACAGAGTCAAAGCTTTTGAATCTCTAAGAGAAGCATTGACCACTGCTCCACTCTTACTGATGCCAGACTTTAAATTGCCTTTCAAACTGTATATTGATGCATCAGGGGATGGACTAGGTGCTGCACTTCACCAAGTTCAGATCATAAATGACAAACCTGTAGAAGGACCAATATGTTTCATATCCAGGCAAATCAAACCAACTGAAGCCAGATATGGAGCAAGTCAAATGGAATGTCTATGCCTTGTCTGGGCCTTGGAGAAATTGAACTATTTCTTAGAGGGATGTGTTTTTGAAGTAATAACAGATTGTACAGCTGTGAAATCACTTTTGAACATGAAAAACACCTAACAGACACATGCTCAGATGGCAAATAGCCATACAAGAATACAGAGGCAATTTGACTATTGTTCATAAGGATGGGAATATTCATAAGAATGCAGATGGACTAAGCAGATGGCCATTACCAAATAACATTGATAATCCTGCTTATGTTCCAGAAGAAGCTTCACCACAAATTCCAATAGAAGGAATAAGTGTTACAGACTTGAACACCACCTTCTTTGAAGAAGTCAGAAATAGTTACACTCAAGATAAGAATTGTAGCATCTTATGCCAATTACTTAACAAAGACTGTAAAGACAACTCTCTAATACATGCCTTGGATGAAGTATGGAGAAAATCTTATAATGAAGGAAGATTTCACCTACTAGATGGTATAATTTACCACAGAACCAAGCACACATGTGTCATGACAGTTGTAGACAGGTCATTAATCAATCTTGTACTGAAAGAATGCCATGATAGTCCCTTTTCAGGACATCTTTCTGAAGACAGAACAAGAGAGAAAGTGTAGACCTGCATATGGTGGCCAATGTGGCAAAAAGAGGTTGCAGAGTATTGCAAAACCTGTGACAGATGCCAAAAGGCAAATAAATCCACTGGCAAAAGACTTGGAAATATGATGAAAATCCAAGAACCAAACAGACCTTGGGAAATTGTCCATATGGATTGGGTAACTGGTCTACCACCAGGAGGTGACAGGAGCTATAATGCTTGCCTAGTAATTGTGGACAGATTCAGTAAAACTCCAATCTTTTTACCATGTCACAAAGATGATACAGCCATGGATACAGCTCTTCTGATATGGAATAGAGTAGTGTCATGGACTGGGATATTTACAAATATCATCAGTGATAGAGATCCCAAATTCACTTCAGCACTATGGACAAATCTTCACCAATTATTTGGCACTAAACTGTCTTTCTCTACAGCCTACCACCCACAAACTGATGGCCTAGCTGAAAGAATGATCCAAACCTTAGAGGACATGGTGAGAAGATTTTGTGCATATGGCCTTGAATTCAAAGATTGTGATGGATTTACCCATGATTGGTGTACTCTGTTACCAGCACTGGAATTAGCATATAAAATATCAATTCATGCTAGTACCAATCAGACTCCTGCTATTCTAGAAAAAGGATGGAACCCCAAGTTACCCCAAGACTCCTTGAGGAAAGACTTGATTGAAATACATCCCACAGCAGCTAGCTTCAAAGGAATGCTAGACAAAGCTAGAAAGCATGCAGTAAGATGCATGGAGGACTCTTTTGCATATGCTAAAGACAAATGGGATAAATCTCATGCAACTCCAGATTTCAAAGTGGGGGATCTAGTTCTTGTATCCACCACTAACTTCAATAACATCAAAGGATGTAAAAAGTTGAAAGACTCCTTTGCAGGACCTTTTGTGATTAAGGCCCTCCATGGAGAAAATGCTGTTGAAGTAGAGTTATCTGAAGAACTTAGCAATAAGCACCCTACATTTCCAGTGAGCTTGATAAAACCATATAAATCTAGTGATGCTGAGAAATTTCCCTTGAGGGATAAGGTTCCCCAAGTTATACCTCCTATTGAGACATCTGGTACTAAGAAAATAACCAAAGTTCTTAAAGAAAGGAAATTAAGAACCAAGAAAGTAAGGGAATACCTTGTTAGGTACAGTGACCCAACTTGTGAAGATGAATGGTTAAAAGAAAAAGATATACCAGAAGCTACCAAACTCCTCAGAAGATTCAGACACACTAGAAACACCAATATTACAAAGTAATATTCTTTTTTAGGGGGAGGGAATGTGAGCCTTAGAGGTAATTTCATATACCCAAAAGACCACAAATACAAAAATAACATATTAATATAAATAAAATAAATTTATTTATATTATTAAAATAAAAATCAAAATATAAATATAAAATTATATTAAAAATAAAAAATTAATTATAATTTAAAAATAAAAAATACATTAAATTTTGTAAATATAAAATTACATTTATACTTGAAAAAATTAAGTAAAAATGAAATTTTAACAAAATTGTGAAAAAATAAATAAATTTGGAAAAAATTTAAATAAAATTTATTATAATTTTTTATCCAATAAATAAACATATAAAATTTATTTCACCATTGGATTCCTCATAAAAAATCAGGTGGGGTCACCTCTGAGTGAAATTCTTATAACTCAACTCTAAATAAGCTTAAATTAAGTTTTTAGTATTTTCAATACAAAAGTTGAAAATCCTCAAAACCTTAATTTAATTCACACCACATGTGGTGTTAACCATCAATTTTTGTGTTAAAATTGAGGTGTTGTGTTTAGTTTAGAAGTTATGAGGAATTGAAGTATTTTCAATTGAATTCAATTGAAATGTCAAAATGTGCGCGTGTATTACATAAGTGAACTTTGATTTACATATGAGGTGTCAATTATTACTGTATTGTACTGTACAATTGAATTGAATTACATATGTAAATTATAAGTATAATACATGATGAGGAATTAAAGGAAAAATAAATTGGAAAGATTAAATTTGGGGGGGGAAAGGAACTCCAGCTCTAAGGGGGAGCTAGACCCCCAAAATCCTTGCTGACAGGCGTGGGATGTCAAAATTCACGCAAAAGTTCATCACTTTTGGCCTGGAATTGAGTTACAGGGTCTGTGGACTCAATTGATGATGAGGTTTTGATACCAACTGGGGTAGTTTTAGCTGTTGCCAAGAGGGTAAAACTACCCTTAAGATAAAACAATCATAATAAAAACAGTTTTAACTGATTTCTACGCCTCTGACACACATTCTGACGTGTTTTGAAGGCTCTAGGCCTGGTATTGCTATAGTAATGGCTGATTTAAGGGTCTAAAATGGCTAAAAATGGCTAAAAATGGCTTAAACCAGCCCTTTTTGGTCTAAACCAGGGTTCAATGATGCCATAATTGGCTTTTCTGTTGTCAGACTGTTTTTCACGACTGACAAGAGTAAAATTTACTTTTGGAGTAAGAGAATTGATGGCTATAAAAGAATGTCTTCTTTGCCCCACTTTTCTCTTCATGTTAGAATCTTTTCCTTTTACTAATTAGTTTAAAACTGTTAAACCAATCAATCAAAGATTCCAACCACCACTTTTAAATCATTTTAATCCTTTTAACCACGTGAAAAAATCATTATAATCATTGTTTGTAACTCTTATAATCATTTTTACCCCTGAACCACCCCAAAAGTGAATTAAAGCATCTTTCATCACTGTAAACTTTGTCACTTTGTTTCCAAATTCACTCTGGTCACTTTTGGGCGTGTTTTCTCTTTAATATTCTTTTTAAAGACTTTGTTCTTTAATTAATTGCTTGCAGTTCTTTGCTCAATTAATTCCAATTGAAATTGCTCTTGAAGAAATTTCTTTTGTAGCCTTAAAATATCTCTTGTAGAGTATTTTTTGGATAAATTTTTATTGTTGGTAAAACAATAAATTTTTATAATATTATTGTTTTATACTAATAAAGTTATAAACAATAAAATTGGCGTGTTTTCTCTTAAAAATAATATTTCATACTATTTTTAATTGAATTTTACCTTATACAAATTTTGAGGACAGGAAAAGTACTTGATTTTTAATCAAAGTTTCATATCCACACCTTACAAAAAATGAATATGATTCTTATAAAATTAAATTATAACAATTATTTTTAATTTATAAAATATCTCTTTTAATCACTAGAGTCACTCAAAGAAAGTTCTTGCAAGTCTAAGGATGTGAAAAACCACGTGTAAGACAGTACAATTGCTTTCCAAATGCCTCAATAGCTTTTAAAATCAATAAAATATAAAATTATTATATAATTTTATGATTATAAATATAATTTATTATTGGATAAACCCAAATAGAAACTTTTTAAAGGTCTTTTAAGTAAATATCACGGCCAGGCCCCCAAATGTAATGTTTGACTATGAAACAATAAGTAAAAATTACTAATTTATTACTTATTGTACTCTGGATGTCCTTATAATTGAAATAAATAAGATTAAAATAATAATAATAATAATAAAGAAATATTATTATTATGGCATAAAAATATTATATTATTAAATAAATATAATAATATAATTAATATTATATGAAATTATAATATTATAAATAATATATTAATATAAAATAATTAATATATTATAAAGCTCTTTATTATTGTTACCAACTAATAATAAAGGCATAAAAAACTGTTTTTTATAAATAAAAAACAATTAATAACAATAATATTACTAATATTAAAGTTATATATTAATATAAATACTATTTATATTAATTAAGAGTTATTAAGAGTAATAATAAGAGAGAAATTATTATAATAAGATGAAATAACCTACTTTTAACACTTAAAATAATAATTTTGAGATATTTTACGCCAAAAGAATATAATACAACCTTTTCAAATTGTATTTACAATAAAAAATAAAGAAAATTACTAAAATTCTTGATTTTACGTGGAAATGAGTTTATAGAGAGATTTATGACAAAAACAATTAAAGAATTGATTTAATCACGTAAAAATAGTGATTAATATTAAGATGGTCTTTGGTCTTTAATAATATAAGAGTTTTATATATAAAGAATAAAGAAATTACCTTTTATTTAATTGATTTAATGTTTTTGATGGGTCTGAGGGGTAAATAGAGTAAAAAGAGCTCTATTTATAGTAAATACCTCCCTCCTAGAGTCCAACAGGCTTCTAGTAGACGTGTACTGATCATATCCACTGGAATTGATCAATATTTCAAGGTTTGAGGGTGATTACATCATGATCAAACCATATTACATCATTATTACACCATTATTTAGAGTTATCACTATAACTCTAAGTTTGATGACATCAGAGGCTTGGCAGAACCCCAAATTTCGTGGATTCTATTAGTTTTAATCATAAACTAATAGTATTCACCAATTTTATCACTCTTAAGACTGTTAAACTTAAATTAAGGTTACAGTATGTGATCATAACTGCTCAAATTAAGCTCAAACTTTGATCCTCAATAACTTTTAAGATTTACACGCTAAAGCAATTTAGAGAGTGAATTCTAACAGCCTGGCATAACCTCATTATGCTGCCAAGAGCCTTTCATTACATCATCAAAACTCTAATTTTGATGATTTTTCTTGTAACTCATCTTTTCTGTTGAAATTCAATATTTTAAACTTCAAACCTTGATTTCAGGGGGTTATACCCTGAATTTAATAATAAAAATTACCTCATTCTTCACGAATGAGCTAGGAGAATCCAACTGTGTACTTTTTTTTAAGTTTGGAACACTTTCACAACAAAGTGGTCAACAGCTCTGTTGATTTTTATCAATAATTCATCATATCCACTTGAATTGATCAATATTTTAAGGTTTGAGGGTGATTACATCATGATCAAACCATATTACATCATTATTACACCATTATTTAGAGTTATCACTATAACTCTAAGCTTGATGACATCAGAGGCTTGGCAGAACCCCAAATTTCGTGGATTTTATTAGTTTTAATCATAAACTAATAGTATTCACCAATTGTATCACTCTTAAGACTGTTAAACTTAAATTAAGGTTACAGTATGTGATCATAACTGCTCAAATTAAGCTCAAACTTTGATCCTCAATAACTTTTAAGATTTACACGCTACAGCAATTCAGAGAGTGAATTTTGATAGCCTGGCATAGCCTTATTATGCTGCCAAGAGCTTTTCATTACATCATCAAAACTCTAATTTTGATGATTTTTCTTGTAACTCATCTTTTCTGTCGAAATTCAATATTTTAAACTTCAAACCTTGATTTCAGGGGGTTATACCCTGAATTTAATAATAAAAATTACATCATTCTTCACGAATGAACTAGGATAATCCAACTGTGTACTTTTTTTTAAGTTTGGAACACTTTCACAACAAAGTGGTCAACAGCTCTGTTGATTTTTATCAATAATTCATCATAGGTTTTAACCTTGTTTATAATCTGTAAAAGAAAGTTCATATCTGTGTTCTTACAGTAATTACGTGGTAACTTTATTTTTGGTTCATCATTCTATCATGTATAGTTTAGAAGATATTAGCTATGATCCTTGAATATATGCATTGACCAAAAAAGTGCATATATTCAGGATAATTCCTTAAGTATTAACATTGGAAATTAGCTTATTAATTGTTTTATGTGTGAAATTCCATGAGGAATCCACTGGTACAATTTACTTCAAATGCTGTTTCATTAGTGTTTGAGATAAATAAGGTTTTATGGTTTTTATAAGGTATTATACCTTATAATTCCTTAAATATTGACTTTACAGATATGCCATAAAAATGGTATATGTGTATTTTTCCATGGGGAATCCAATGGTATAATTTATTTTACATGTTGATTCATTTGTTTTTAAGTTAAACCAATTTTTGTACCAATTTATGGTATTTTTTGTATATTTAATTAATTATTTTTAATTTATAATTATTTTAAGTAATTTTAATATAATTATATTAAAAGTATAATTATTCTGAGTCTCTTTGTGACCTTATTGGGTATGTGGTCATATTTCAAAGGCTCACAGTGCAGGTTCCCAACAATTCACATGCCAATCCTTACGCCTGTGCAGCCTCCCAACAAGTCACATGCCAATCCTTATGCTTGTGAAGGTTCCAGACAACTTAAACAATTAAATACATGAGTAAGATTAATAGCGTGTGACCATAGGAAAGGCCATGTTTCACAAATCTGGAGTGGATTGCTCACATGCGGGAAGCTCCCGCTTTTTTACAGTTAAGAATGGATATGGCTCTAAACCATGGAAGAAGAAAATATAGGAGACGGTAACGGCAACTATTGGCGCATTTTGGGAAAAAGAGGTTCAAAAAAACAAATACTCACTCAAAATTTTGGTGGGGCACTTATAAAAAGTTTTCTCACGCAATAGGATATTTGAACCATTGAAGAAAATATAATTTCACGTAAGCAAAGAATGTAATAGAAATTGAACATAACAATAATTGAAGACAAATAATTTACTTAAAAGAAAGTATTACAAATAATAAAAAGAGGAAATCATGACATTTTTTTAAATTTTTATTTTTCTAAGAATTTTGAGACTATCCCAGTGATGTCCTCCTTTGGATAAGCCTCCAGTGCCTGGGCAAGGAGGGAGTTTAGTTCCTCACGAAATTCCCGGTGAATCTCATTTCGATGAGTTGCATCCACGAAAGGAATCATGTGGAGCAAGCGGCGATGCTCCAACAAGATTCAGTTGATCGATTTGTGGACGATGGCTTGAGGAATCATTAGGGTCAGTCGCAGGTCGGTGAATTCCTGGCGAGCGTCATCGTGGGGGAGGAGGAGGTTGGGTTCTCGGGGGCAATGGGAGGGAGATCCTGGGAAGGAACCGGGGAAGATGGTGGAGTCGGTGAAGAAGAAGGGGGATGGGGGGATCCGATGGGCGTATCGTCAATGATGATTATTGAGCGAGGAGTGGCGGGACGATCTGGAGACGGTCAAAGAAAAAATGAGGAAAAGTGGATATGGATCGAAGAGAAAGAAGGGGTGACTTACCATAAGGTTCCTCCGTGGATTGCGTAGGAGCCACCTCAGGTTCTGGCTCACGAGTCGTATTGTCCTCAGGTGGTTGAGACGATGGACTTGGGCCAGGAATAGGTGGCTCTTCAGTTTGGGAGGGTTCTAAAAAAGGAGTAAAAGTCAGTTCACTCAACTCAAAAGTGAAAGTGAAAATGAAATGAAACTTTGGCTGCTTACCGCGGAATAATTCCTCAGACCATTGGGTGCCACTCGGGCCTGGAGTGGGTTGCCCGGGGGTTTGCTCATGAGGCAAACTAGGAACGGGAGAGTCATGTCGGGGGGGATTTGGGTTTTTTTTTTCTATGAGTAATGGAAAAAAGTCAGTATTATTGCGTGAAGAGAAATGAGATAAGGAGGAGAAAGAAAACTTACTTTGGCGTTTGAATCCAATCGGTGACAAGACATGGTGACGATCAGCCCAAGCTTGAATGTCCTCTTGCCATCGCCATCCTTCATCGGCCGGATAATCACTTCGCTCCGGTCGAGGAGTGAAGTGACCATCGGATGGTGGCCTGGGAGGGGGAGTGGACAGGGCTAATTGTCCGGAATTGTTCCCGTTGGCCTGTTTGGGGGCCCGGCGTCCATTCACGCTCGGAAATGGTTTCATCATCGTCGACCACAAAAGAGTCCTCGCGAGGGCGTCTTGGGCGGGAACTCCTCTGGCCTCGTGGTCGGAAGGGGTGGACAACAAACGAACATTTCTTGTGTGCTTGTCGGCAAGCATCACAAGCGTCATTCGTCGTCGAGGAACGAATGCAGGGGATACCCCGCTTGGTGCATAAAGTGCACAACATCTAAAAACAAAACAATTGAGGTTAGTAACTGCATACAAAGTAAACAATCAAGAGAAAAAATGAAGACATAAAATGAATTATAAATTTAAAACGGAAACAAAATAAGAACACTCTAGTCGGAAGTTTTTAAAAGTCTGGAAAAGAGTTGTGAAGAAAAATAAGTATTAATATTGGTACATAATGTTGACAAAAGTTAAAAAAAGAGGTAACGCACGAGGTGGATAGAAGGGAGGTTCTGAAAGGATCAGAAGAAGAAACAAACAGGCGAAAGTAAGGGGAGTGGGTTTAGTGGAGTGCGAAAGACAAAAGTAGAAAGGCAGGAAGACCAAGGGGAATATGCACAAGAAGGACAAACGCGGGTGAGGTTGAACGAAGTGGAGCGGGTGAGAAAGAAAGTGAAGGGCGTGTCGTGTGAAGATGGTCTTTTATACCATGGTGAAGCTGAGACAATCTCAGCAGTTGCAGCACCCACAAAAGTCTCAGCTTCAAGGTGTGTGGGCAAAATTGAAGCTGAGTCTCAGCGAATGCTGCAACTGAGAAGTGAAATGCTCGCGTGAGGCAGAAGAACAATGGGGGTCTGGCTGAGTATTGCAATTTATTGAATTGTCAAGCTGAGTCAAATCCCCTTTGTTTCCTTAAATTGCCACCCGATTACCCAGGAGGGTGGTCATGAGGCCCTTGTTGAATGTGCATTGTGGGTGCAATGCACAAGTGACCCATGCAGAAAAGCACCCGGTGCATTTGGTCACAAGTGACCGCAGCAAGATCACCGGCTGTATGGCCTGGTAATAGTCTTTGGACAAAGGGGGGGGCTGTAAGACAAGTGAATACAGCGTGAGCTTGCCTCGACCCATTGCTCAGGTTTGCTTTCGGGTCATAATTGAAATGCTCAGTGGCTGAACATTTTAATTGCACAGTAATTGAACTATTGATATAGCAATATGAAATGCACCATGCTGAGGCATTGCTCAGTTGCTTTTGTATGCACACAATCTGAACATTTGGCACAGCATTGGGTGACATTTCAGCCAGGTGCAGCATTTCACACGCTTTGGTGAAGTGCTCCAAACTGAGCCTTCCAATGAACTAATGCAAAAATGGTTCATTCCATGGCTTTACTGAGCACTTCCACACAGTGAGTTTGACCATGACATGCTCAGCTTGCATGTGCAAATCAGGTGAAACGCAATTCTGAGCATGTGGCACATGAGCTACGTATATGCAAACAATCGGAAGGTGCATGCACATTTGCTATATGCATGCAGGCTCAAGTAGTATTACACCCTCCTAATATGTACAGCCAACACTGTAGTACACAGTACACCTTTGTAGATGTATGCTGCGGGGCAGAGCAAAAGCTGTTCAACAATGTAACATGCAATCACGTCAAGCCATTGAGTCATATCTCTCACCTGCATCCCTTTGATGCACCTTGTTCGACAGCTCTGCCTAACTATGGCAAAGATGCGCATGTAATCCAAGTTAATGTAAGTGGGTCATGGTGGGATGACTGTTTATTTGGGTCATACACAAACAGTGGATTCCATCCGGTGCCATTGTCGGGGCAAACAATGACTGGCCCTGCTTGTTCATTGCGCGTGCTCATTGTCGGGCAGCCACACGCTTTCATACGCACCCCCCAACGGGTCATACACAGGCAACTTTCACATGCCTGGAAGACATTTTACTGCCAGTGTTCCGACCGGCTAGTTTCTTGGTTGGGTGGTCAGCTTGACTGCAGACGCTCACCTGCTTGCGCGTGGAAACCTGAGGCCAATCAATGTGGATTTGCTTCAGCCTCATCCACATTAGAATAATCCCAGCCCATGTTTGCATGGGTATCTCCCACCGCAGGTCATTTTCTTCACGTTCTCACACGCCCCACGCAAGTTGTGGCACCTGGCTTGCAGCCAAAAATTCCCTTGGGTGGGTGGCCTCTTTCGCCGGAGTTTTGTATGCGCGTGAGGCAAAGACCCGGATGCCAATCTCGGTGGATTAGTACTTGCCTCAAAAGCAATAGGGGTGAATGTATATGTGGATCACGGCTCACGGCTGGCACCCCCTTTGATCATCCCACACATTCCCCCCTGGAAGCCCAGTAGGCATCAGTCAGCAAAAAACTTCAGGCAAAACCAAAGTCATGTTTGGTGGCATGCCACCGAACATATCTCACCCGCCCACACACAAACATCCCCACAGTGAGATTGCCCTTTGAAACGGCCAACATTGCCCAGTAGGTCCCTGTGCAACAATTAACCTGGGGAAGATATGCATCCATGTTCGCTGTCACACCAGCGAACATGACTGCATGCCTCTAATATGCCCTCCACAATGAGTTGCTACAACCCACCCAATTTTGGATATGCTAATGTCAACCTTGTTCCACCAAAGGTTTTGTACCTTGCTGCAGATCCAGAAGTCATATTGGTGCACCCACATTTTGGCCACCTTGCCTTGATATATGCCCCAAATCGGATATGAAAATTATGAGCCCAAGAGGCCCACCCCCATCAAGACCATGCACGTAACCACAGGCCATCCCCCCTTGACCCCATTGATGCCTCTCATATAAGTTCCCCACCTGTGCCTATTTGTCTTCATTCCGTTTAGCTAACCCCTCCCGATCATATAATTTCCAACTGTCCCCAAATAATTTAAAATAGCCATCATGTCAACCCCTTCACAACCACTTTGCATTGGGATGATTAATATTTGTATTCAAATAAATAGTGATATAGCCTTAAATCCTGAGGATTCCCACTTAGCTTCTTGGATTATCATATGGCACAATCAACACCACATATTTGTTTATCTCCCCAATCACCAGCATGCTATTGGCTCTCTACCTGGAACCCTTTCCAAAACGTTGATACCATTCCTTGGGGCACCAAAAGCTTTCATGCACTGTGGTCCTGGTGGGGCATGGATTGAAAATTGCCAATCCAATCCTTCTCAAATATTATTTGTTGAGGGAGTATTTATGACTGATGCAAATGATCCCTCCTCATCTCAGAAACCCAATCTAGCATTGATGTTCTTCACATGGTATCCAAACATTTTATTCATAATGGAAAGCTTTCGAACACAAGATTTCAAGCTTAAAATGCCCAAAGAATATGACTGTAATACTCATAGTCAATGTCAACTGTTCACTCCAACATTTCCTGCTTCAAGCTCGACGCCAGTTTCATATCCTGCTGTTTCATCATTGATTTCCAAGCAAAAACTGATACAATTACCCAGTGGATCAGACCTCCCCATGCCATTATTCAAACCCCCCTCCTCCCTCATCAAAGGACCGGACTAGCTTTTCTCTGGGATCGAGAAATCCCCAATGGCCAATCAGCCCGTAACCTTTGGGCCACCTCACCCCCAGGATCCACTTTACATGCCAGGCACATCATTACAAACAAGGTCGTTAGCTCATTTGAATCCCTTTCGACCAATACCCCTCTTGGAGGACTGCTTGCAGATGATATGGGATTAGGTAAAACCATTCAGGCCATTGCTCTAATTGGTACCTACAAGGAGCGGATGATTGCAAACCCCCATCGCTCCACGCCCACCATGATCATCTGCCCCCCTCGCTTAATTACCAACTGGCAATCAGAAATATCCAAGCATGCTCAGGCTGGAGCGCTGCATTCCAAAATCTACCATGGTCCCACTCGTCACTCATTATCCAAAGATGAAATCTTAAAATATGGTATCATCATCACTTCTTACAATACTATCACCCAAGAATTTAAGCAAACCAATACCTCTACATCATTCATTTTTCAAATCAATTGGCATCGTATAATTTTGGATGAAGCACAGTGAGTGTCTGATCTTAAATGATTCAAATTACCTTTTATATCCAATAACCCTTGCCCCATCTTATAGCTATATTTGCTCGCAATACACTGCCACTCACTGTGCCATTAATAGCCTCCTTTCATCCCGTCGAATATGTTTAACGGGCACACCTATTCACAACACCATTTATGACCTTTTGGGCATAATATCATTCATCACTCAACCCCAGTGCGCCGAACAAGATAACTGGTCACCATTCATCCTGAGTAGTCTTCCCAAAGGTTGCAATGATATCTTGCATTTTGCATTGCGGCATTTAAGTTTGTGCCGCACCAAAAACACACATCTCGAATCCCTGCCCACTATTAGCCATCATTATGAGCTGCTCCCACTCAACCCAACCATGCAGCAATAATATTCCATATTATATGAAGAATTCCTATCATCCAAAAGCAAAGGACCAGGAGAATTTTTCAGAAATATTAATAAGCTGCGAATATGTTGTAACCATCACATCATGCTTAACACAATGGCAGAGGCGGATTTGGAAGACCCCGAGGGCAGGAGCACTCAGGATAGCTCGCCAACAATCACATGAACTATTGTGGATGTGGAAACATGCATGATGAGTAGTAAAATTGCACACCTCCTACAAAGCTTAATTAAGAACAAACAAACAAGGTGTGGTCCAACCAAATCGGTGGTTTATACCCAATGGACCCAATTTCTAGATTTGTGCGTTAATTCTAATATGCATCCATTACCAATTGAATCCATCTGACTTTTTCATATTGTAGAATTGGTATTGCACTTGCCCATCACTCTATCCTTTCAGCACAAATTGATGGAACAATTACAGCACAAGCACAGGAGAAGGCACTGGAGAATTTCTTCAATAATCCTGAATGTGAAGTACTGATTGCATCCATTGCCGCAGCTGGAACTGGCCTCAATATAACTTGTGCTAATACAGTCTATTTAATGGTGAGGGGACCCCCAAAATTCTGCCCTGATTTGCGGCCCCTGACATCCACATTTCCAGGAGCCCAATTGGAACCCAGCCATTGAGGCTCAGGCTGTTGATCGACTCCATCGTATTGGCCAACAACAACCTGTAAAGGTCATCCACTATATCACTCCTCATTCAGTTGAGGTCAACATGCGGAAGGTACCTTTCAAGATCATCTTTGACCCTAATTGTATTGCTATTCTAAAATCCTTCCTTATGGAAATGCCATTTTCCAAACACCAATAGGTCCAAGAAAAGAAAAAATCATTAACTGCATGAGCCTTACTGATATTATATAATTTGTGTTTGACCAAGTTGATAACTCTTGTTCACCCTGGCATAGGTCCACAGCTATGAACACCATGAGTTGGATTGAACTCCTTCAATATTTCCTCAATTAAAATGAGCAATAGAGTCTTATTTCTAAGGGAGACGGTGATACAGTCCAATTCATATTGTCTATATTCTGACATATTTAGCAAGTTGTTGCATCTTTAAGAAATAATACTCAGATTTTATTACACCTGCATAAATAATTCACAAAATGTTAATTTGTAACGGTGCTATACATTTATATTACTAAGTTATTGCAGAGCATTACCATTCGGCCTAATAACTGGCATGTCAAGTATTTTGAGGGCGCTAGTCTGCATCTTACTACAGCCTTTGAGCCAATCTTGATCAAATACCTGAAATGATAAGCCTTCCGGAATATCACCATCATCTGTCGATCGTAATTCTGGCAATCTATCAATAGTTTTTTTACCCTTTTTTTTAATGCAATTACAAAACTCTATGTCGCGATCCATTTTTAATACCAATTCATTGAATAACTGGGAGCGCCAGCATAATCCCACTTTGTGGTAAACTTGACGGCCATTTTCCAGTACCTCCTCAGTATCTGAACATACTCGATGGTCATTGAATTGTGATGCTAGAATGGGAAATTTAGCCGTATCACACCATTCACGACGGCGCTCACAGGTCTGCACATAATCAACTAGATCATCATCAGTCTTTGCTCACAATGAAGAAGAGATACATTAACTAACCCTTTGACGAATCTTTGCGAGCTTTTGATTCTCCTTCTTTTTAACCAAATACTCGGCATCCTTTTGAATAGACTTCCATTCTCTTTTCAAATAAGTGAAATATCGCTCCATTAAAGCCGCCACGAACCCATAGTTATTATGATCCTTGTTCCAACAGTAATGATGATACTCGGTGCTGACCAGTGCAAGACGAAATGTATGGTAAAACACCATAGACATCAGCTCATTGAACGGATGTTGCCATGAGCTCTCCCAGTCCCAAGTGAATCGCTTTAGTCCTAGCTTGTGGAGCTCATTTTCGCAGTAGCTTTGAAACCCTGAGACTGAACCTGTGTTGATGGCTCATTGAAAACATCCTTGGGGACATATCCAAGATGACCAGCCACTTGAATTGCAATTTCACGCTCTTCTGTGCTTGGTGGTGCTGGTAGTGAGGAAAAATCCTTATCCCTAACTTTGAGTAGGAACAGGCAATGTGCATGTACTGCTGATCTCATTCCATGGACATTCTCTGGAAGTTCTGCTTTCAGCCATTTTTGTTGCTCCTTCTGGCTTGCACTTTTTGCCACATTGTGAGCTTTATGAGCGTGGTTCCTTTGCTGTCTGACCTTGGATTGTTCAAGCATACTCTGGGCAAGGCCCATTTGAGGATGGGTGAACTCATTATTTGACTGAGTGCCATGCTCATGCGCCGTGAAATTGTCCCTCCTTGATTCATCATTTGTTTCCATTTGAGTCGGAGACATGTTCTCATCCTCATCATCCACGATTTTTTCTCATGATGAACTGGCATGAGCTGTTCTTGGTTTGGAGGCATATGGATGATGACATCCAGTGACTTTCTCTTTATGGACCAGAGGTGAAGATGCATAAAGTTCATCACCTGCCATGCACATCATCAGTTAACACATCAAAAAATTAATGAAGACTAGTCATACTCACAATCTTCAATTGGCTCCTGAGATTGGACTGACTTGCCTTTAGGTGCCATATCTAACCCATGAAACAAAAATATCAAATTGTGAAAAAGGTTATACTCCGAAATTAAAATGACTTACTTTGATGAAGCGTCAATCCTGGATTTCCCTCCGACAGACCACTCCAAGTTACATTCTCCAATGGTCTTTTTTGTAGCCCCCCATCCACGCGCCTTTCATCACCCACATGAACCTGAGATCCTGATGGAATAGTGAGGGTTGGCTGTTTACTTTGGCCAAAGGGATCCTGGGATGCGACTGGATTCCGACCAGGATTAAGGAGGAACTCACGTAGAAATGTTGATTGGGGATTAGCGTGTGATGAGATTTGAGGTGTGCCTTCTGGCCCCTGAGACACATGCGATTGTGTATTAGTGGGATTCGGGGGAATTGGAGTGACGGAAATATTTGGGATCGACCAAGTGCTTGAAGTTGGAGCCTTTGGATTGCCCACATCAATGTTAAGACCTGATACATTCATTGAGGATGCGATAGGGGTTGTGAGAGGAATGTTGGGACTCAATGGTGACTGTGTTTGAACATATTCTATGCTAGATTCACCATTTGAGTCATGAACAGAACCTGAACGGGATTTATGTGACTTGAAAGATGACATAAGGGCCAAAAAAGTACAGTAATATTTTTAACTAGATAAAACACCTCAGTATTATGATAAAATAGAGTGATATGAGATGAAATCTTTTCAAATTTAGAATAGAGAAATTCTATGAATAGTTGGAACTAAGTGTTGCGTGAAAGTCCAATAAGCCTCTTTTTAGGAGAATCCTCCCTGCCTCCTCTTGAGCTCCTCCGCTGTGGTATTCCATACCTTAATGGCCCAGTTTCAAGTGAAATTTCATTTATAAGGCTATAAATTGAAGAAATAACAAAGAAAAATCAATCATTAATCAACTATAATAGAGGAATTTAGCAATAAAATGGACTTAAATTCATCAATATGTATAATCCCATAAGCAAATCCTGGAAGAATGGACCATTCAATTACAAGAATAACAATAAAATAAGGAAAAGAGAAGGACAAACTAGCAAGAATGTTAAAGTTACCAGTGAAAGGGGTAGTGTAACACTCAAGTTACCCAAGCTCTGCTCAACCATTGGATTACTAAGCAATGCAGTTATTAAACTGAGGACAGTTCAATAAGGAATAAATTAAAACTGTATTAATCAACAGTCACAAGACAGAAAGAAAGAGAAAGCAATCAATTTATGCAAGGAAAATCCATCAAAAACCTTAAATTACACAGCATATATGTGGAAACACAAGCACAGCCACCTGATAAGCCAGTAAATATAGATTAAAAGCAGAATTAAGTTAGATAAAGAAAAGAAGAAACTCATACAGGACAAATAGAATCCCCACAATACACATCATTCTCCACCTACAGTTCAAACAATGCACAGAACTATGGTGCAATAACTGTACAAAATCATCTCATACCACCAAAAATTGTGCAACAAACCAAACAAATGGTGCAATACCTGGAAGGAATGACACCATCTCAAAATTACTCACCAGCTCAATTCCCTCAAGGCTGTGCATAATAATATTAAAGTTTAATTAAAATATAAAAGAAGCTTCAGAAATGGTGCAATATACCAAACATATGGTGCAATATCTTGATCAAATGACACCATCTCAAAATTCCTCACCAGCAAAAACATCTCAGATTACATAATCATACATAAATTGGTGCAAAAAAACCAAAAAAATGGTATCTCACCACTATAAAGAAATTATCCCAGCCAAAAGAAGTGGAAAAATTCTAAGTCCCTTGTTTTTGAGTGCCTCTATGGAGAGCCCAAAGAATATAAATAAAGGTCCTCTCTCCCTCATTTCTTTCCTTTTTTCCCCATGAATCCAATTAGTTATATACCAAGAAGGATAATAACTATTCATCCCTCACTAGTAGGTTAATCTAGTTATTTTATTAAAGTATCATAGACTTATAAGTTTAATTCATAGTGATTTCTAATTAATAGTAGTTAACAGAAGGTCTACTTTATATTATTAATCCACCCTATGTTTAAATTATTAGTCTTATAATTATAATACTATCAATAATACTCATAATATTGAGTTTATCCCCATAGCCTTTACATTATAAAGGAAAAATAGTCTTATTATATCTTCATAAAAAAAAACCAACCTTACAACTATATATTATTATATATAAAAAAATCCTACCCTTATATTCTATTATATCTCTTATATACTTAACAAACATCCTTTCTATATTGAACAATATCTTACCAATAAATTATTAAAGGTCTTATTATTTTATTATATTAACAATTACCCTCTCAAACCATTAAGTATTATAACATATATAACATCAAATTGAACTTACCCTTAAAATATATATTATTACTATTATATTAAATCAACCTCTTATACTATTAAGGTCTTACCCTTAAAATTAGCTTATATTATTATTTGAAAATTATATTTTATACTATTTTAAGTTATAAGTTACTTATCTGATTATTGAATAGGTCTGATAGAGACTGCTGAAAAGTCTTCTCTAGTTGTAAAGCCACAATCTTAAATATTGATTTGTGAGCTCTGTAGGGAGATTGTTTAGTATATTCAGAGGGGCAGCTAAAACACCATTAGCACCCTTGGTTACAGGATTATTTCAGCAATTCAAAACTGTTTACCTGTGATTTCCCCCTCAAGGACTGCCTTACCCAATCCCACACTAAAAGGAGTTCCACATCTGGTGTCCCAACAGTGTCCAATTCAACTTCAACATTCAATAATCAGTCAATCATCAATAAAAGAAGAAACCCAAATCAACATAACTCACAAAAATAATTATCATTATCAAGAATTAACAATCAACACTCTCATACAATCTGGAATCTGAAAACAAATCCCATTCCAAATCATCATCACCATCACAATCCTCAAATCAATCATACCATTTTTATTATCCAGTAAAAGAAGGAACACCAGAAAATCAAACACCTCAGGATATTGATTTACTCATTGCAACACCAAGAACAGAACAGAAGGAAAGGGAAGAATTAAGGAGATTTTTCTTCAAGTTAATTCAAGAAGCAAGGAAAAACAAGAGAAGTAAAAAAGAATTTAAAGGATCAGTTTATCAAGTAGAAATTAATCAACAATCAACATCTGACTTACCACCATTACCTGAAGATACTGTAGAAGGACAGTATGCAGAAGAAAGTGAAGAGGAAGATCAAACAGTACAGATCCAAAGTCTTATGAAGCAAATGCAAGATTTATTATTAACACAAAGTAAAAAGAAAGGAAAAAGAAGGGAACAAACATCTTACACACCTGGAGCCAGTCCAAGTGAACAAACATTACCAAGGCATGTTAGGCCTGAAGACTCACCAATATCACCTACACCTGGTCCTAGAGCAACCTCTACTCCAGTAACAGAACCAAGAACTCAAAGTCTCCCAAAGAAGGTATTATTAACTACACCAAACCATCCAAGTCCATTACAAAAGGAAATTCCTAAGGTAACATCTCCTATTGTTAAGATAAGAGCTAAAGATTATAATCTTGTTTTTGATGGTAATGAAGTAGAAAAATTCATAAAAAGAGTGGAAGCAGCAGCTGAAATTGAAGGAGCTAGTGGAGAGGATATAGCAAGACAAGTTATCTTTATGTCAGCATCTGAAGAAGTTAAGGAGAAAATTGAAGCAATGCAAGGTTATGAAGAGAAGAACTGGACAAAACTCAAAGAAGAACTTACTACAGAATGGGGAAGAGTAGAGCCAGACAGAAGATATAGACCAGAATCTTTGGAGAAGCTTTTCAATAATACCAAAAGAGCAGGAGGAATTAGAAACCTAGCTGAATACAAGAGATTTATTGGAGAATATGAAAAGATCACAAATTATCTGTACAAATATGGATATATTAGAAGGGAAGTTGAGCACAATGAAGAGCTCTATGCAAGTCTTTCACCTGAAATTAGGACTTCCATAATTAAGGAGATGAGAAGAGATAAGGTCATGATCCAAGCAAGGGATGGTGGATATATTGTACCAGAAATGAAAGTACTGAAGAGCTATATAGAGCAAGAACTAGAAACTGTGATCATATCAAGGCACAGAGCTGAAGACACAAACTCCCATTATGAATTGAATCCACCACAAATAGATAGGACAAAAGCAAAGAAAGTTCAATTTGAAGATGAAACAATGGAAAATGCCCTAAATCAACTTAAGGAGCTTAATAATAAAATTAAAGAACAGCAAAGACCCAGGATTCAGGATCAAGAATAAAAGAAAGAAATAAAGGACTTCATTAAGCAAATTAAGGAATTGAAAGAAGCAGTACTACCTCAAAGTAAAACAGGTCAGGTATTCAAGCAGGAAAATCAAGCAAGATACCCAAAAGATAGCTTACCACCCTTTTCACAAAGGCATATTCCTTATACACCAGCACAAAACACACCAAAACCATATCTCAAATGCTATTATTGTTTGGAGGAAGGACATTCAGTTAATAGATGCGACTACCTCTTTGAGGATCAAAATAAGAAATGGGTCAGCAGACAAGGAGGAGGATTTTTATATCCCAATTGGCAAAGAGTTCCAACTGATGGTAAAATAGCTCCAAAGAAGTTAGTTGAAGACTTTGCAAAAGATCTAGAAGAACTCACAAAGAAAATGAAAGAAGATGAAGCTAAAGAAGCACTACCCAAACCTAGTCCAATGAATATAATACAATCAAAGAAAGATGATAGTGCAACTGCTATAGCTAAAGTTGAAAACTGGGGAAGCTGGCAACCACCAACTATTTCATCAACCAATGAGCCACTTTCAAATAATTATGGATTAAGAAATACCAGAGAGAGAAACTCAAGAGTAGAAAATACCAATCAAGATGCTTTAAGATCACATTCAAAAGTGAAAACACCATTAAACAAAAGACCAAATATACCTGGAGCTTATATTGAAGATGAGCAAAAGGAAGAAGAGAAAACAATTATTCCAACCAAATATAAGAAACCTCAACAGGTGAAAAATGAAAAGGAAATACCTCCACAGGAGCCTAAAAATGATCACACTGAAGATACTCAAGAATTAAGCAAGAAAGTCAATGAAAGGAAAATCATAAAAGAGGAGAAATTAGATATTCAAGAAGTTATGGCACAAATTATCAAAAAGGTATTGGATCAGAAAATAAATCTCACCTTGGAACAAATTTTAGTCATGTCACCAAAGTTTTTTAATCAATTAAAGAACCTGTCAGAGGAAGAGAAAAAATCTATTAATTCAATTGATACAAAGGAAATTCAAACCAAACTCATAAATCATCATTTGGGTAATTATGAACAGCCAAAATTACATTATGCCTGTCCATTGGGATTTATGCAAGTATATTTGGGAGAAGAAGGACATGAAATAATGGCATTAGTTGATACAGGATCAGAATTGAATATAATACCAGAAGATTCAGCAATCAAAGCAGGACTTACCACAAGATGCCTCAACATGAATTTAAGGGGAATTGGTGGGCATTGTACCTCAATAGTTGGATTAGCAGAATTTACTCCAATCACTTTAGTCACTGGGGAAGAAAGAAATATACATCTTTTTGTAGCAAGAGGAGCAGTTCACACTGTATTGGGAAGGCCCTTCCTTGCAGATAATAACATAAGATTAGACTTTTCTCAACAGAAAGGGGAAATATTCAGTTACATAGAGCCAGATAGAAGAAGACTTTGCTTACCAATTTGTTCACCACAGAAAGTAGGATGGAGAGAAGAACCACCAGCAGGAATGGAAACATGTGCAGTTTCCAAATTGGAAGATTGGAAAGAAATACCAATAGAAAAAGAGTCAAGATCCAAAAATCAAGCACATTCAGAGAAAAGTCCTCATCAAAGTTTTGATAGTGAAGAAATGAAAGAATCCAAAGACAAAGTGGAAATGAAGGAGGAATTTTCAATAGAAAATGAACAAATTATTCAGGAAAGAACACATTCACAAGAGATAAATCCTCAGGAGTACCACAAGAAAATGAGAAAAACTGACAAGACCATAAATAAAGAAAAATTAAGATCACATAGTTTATCTGACAAACCTGAATTGAAAGGAGTTGATATGTCTTATACAAAAGAAAAATTACTTATTTCTGACATCAATGAGACCAAGAAAATGGAAGTTCATAGTGAAAATTTTAGGGAATCAAAACAGACTTCCAAGGAAGAAACTCATACTGAAAGTAACAAATGTAGTTTTAATCCCAAGGAAAATGTTTTTTATGAGAAGTCCTCAAAGAAACTCACACCCTTAAGATCATTAAACTCAATTTCAAAAGGAATCAAGAGTATAAAAAAATCATTCACACAAAAATCAAAATCATTGGAGAATTTATTGGAACCTAAAAAGAAAGAAAAGTTTATTTCAGAGTCAAATTATGAGATTGCAAATGAAGAAAAAGGCTCATTAAAGAAGAATACTTACAAAAGTGAAAACGCCAAGCACTTTGAAGTGAAAGTTTTGATTAACAATAAGATCATCAATTCAATTAAGAAGATTAAGATGAATCACTCCAATTCAAAAAACCAGAATAAACTTAAAGAAAAGAATAAAGATTCTTTAGTCACACCTAGCATATTCAGTAAACCCAATTCAAGTGATCACATAAAGAAGGTTGCAAGCTCACCCTCAATCTTAGAAGATAGAAGTATCATACATATTACCAATGTCAACTCTCAGATTCCTCCAGAAAAGAATAAATTCCCAGAAGAAGAGGATAATTCAGATAATAACATATCATTCAAAGAAGAGGTTTCACATGAAGAAAGAAATAAACAAAATCAAGTGAAAGAAATACCTTTTTGTATAGAAAAAGAACCTTTAAAAATGGAATTCCCTTGTTATACATCAACAAGAAAAGATATAGAATGCAGTTCCAGTACAGTGCAGAATATAAATGAAGCTAAAATTGATGAGTCAAGATATGAAAATTCAACCAATTCACTTTCTCAATTGACAATTAAACAGGAGTTAAATCAACAAAAAACCTTACACCCTCAAGAGAAATCCTCTGGGGAAGCTCATAATAACTTTAATATGGAAAAAGAAATTGAAGGAAGATTCAAAAAAACTTTCATCTATTAGAAACCAGGCCAGAAATGAATACATAAAAAATACAATACACTCACCAATTATCTTAGAAAAACATCTTTCTGAATCAGAATATGAGAATGAAGCAGGATTATTTTGTCAAATGGAAATACAAGAAGAAGCTGAAGATGAACATCAATTTATACTTACTGAAGAAGAATACCCTTGGGAAGGTTATACAAATTGGCAACCTCTTAGAAATGCTAACCTTGAGGATCACAATGAAAATAATTTTAGGGACAACTTTGAATGTTCAAACCAACATGTCAAGTGGTTGGAAGATATTAGTACCCCAAAGAAGAATGAATCAAATAGAATCAAAGATAAAAGTAGCAAAAAGAAAAAGAAGACCAAGGAAGAAAAGGAATATTTTTGGATTACTCAGAATAAAAAGATATGCCCAAGCTTGCAAGCCCATTTGGCAAGGCAATATAAGACCTCAACACAAAAAGGGGATTGGACAGAAAATAATGATGGAAATGAAAATATTATCCAGGATTACTCTAATGAGAATGTAGATTTTCAAGATCAATATCTCAATGAAGAAAGAATAAATGAGCTTACAGCTAAGAAGGCCAAATTCAAAAATGGTCTTGACAACAAATTTTCACATTCTCAATGACTTTTTTTATTATAATAACAAATTTTCTTTTTCTTATATCATGAATTTTAGTTTTATTTTAGTATAAAAAATATAAAAAATATAAAAAAAAGATATCAAACATCAAAATAAATAAAAAAAGTTTCAAGTGTATCAGTATCATTATTCCATGTTATCTTATGTATAAAAAAAAAAAACTCAGCAAAAAAAAATTAGGGTGGGTGCCTATTTCTTAAATCCATCCTTTATGATTTAAGTTTTTGGGATGAAATTCTGGGGAATTTCAATTTTATTCTATAATTTACCTTCATTAATATTAAATATCATAGTCAATAATATCACAACATTCAATAATTTAACTCAAAGTGAAGAATCACACAAACAAATCAAGAATATATATGTGAAGATCTTAATGCAGTCAAATAATCAACACATAATCAAAAGGATAACTGGCCAGGTTAACCCAAATGAAAATATTTCTTTATACAATTAATTCTTTTTCTTATCAAATTACTTTGGATATTCAAAATGTCGTATTATAAAAGACACAAAGATCATTATTATTATTATTATTATTGGGGATAAGGGAGAAAAACACCTCCTTTTATATTAAAGATGGAGCCAGCTTCTTCCACCCACAGTTTAGCCTATAAACCTTTCATATATCAAAGGCTATGCAAACTCTAAATATAAGGTTATCACCCTTTAACCCCATTTCAAATTTAATTCCCAAAGGAATAGACTGCATAAAATTGAATCCACCTTATATTGATTGATTTACACGATTAAATTAAACTTCAATTTAAATTTTAACACAAAAATTTAATTAAGTTAATCCCATATTGTTTGGTTAAATTAATTATCAACTTCACTCAACTAAAAAAAAAAAAAAAAATTAATTAAATTCAAATTAATTGAACTTTAATTTAATTTAAAAAACAAAAAAAATAAAAATAAAAATAAACAAAAATCTTAATTAATTTGATCTTATATTATTTGGTCAAATTAAATCTTAACCCCACTCCAAATTTAATTCAAAAAGAAAAATCACAAATTTAATAAATCCACCTTATATTGATGGATTTTAGAGATTAAATTAAACTTAAATTTTAATTAATTTAATCTCATATTTATTTATTACATTCAATTTTAACTCCACTCAACTAAATTAAAAACAAACAAACAAACATTAAATCAAGATCAATTCAACTGCATTAATTGATACTTGATCTTAATTTTAATTTAAAAAAAAAAATTAAAAGAAGAACTTTAATTTAAAGCTGCTTGGTATTGATTAGTCTTATTCTTAGTTATACATGTCAATACTGCAGCTGATGAATATTCAATTTAATTAATATAAAAAAAATAAACAAAATTTATATAATTAATTATTTTTTTCCTTTTTGTTGCGAAAAAAAAAAAACAAATTATATAAATTGTTTATTTTTTATTTTTCTTTAAAAAAAAAAATTAAACAATACATAAAAAAAAACATTCAATCACAGTCAAAAATAAATAAAAAAAATACAATGCAGTACTGTCTAACAAAAAAAAATATATCACTTGTTTTATGTTTTATTTTTAATTTCATTTTTTTTTAAAAAAAAAAAAAAAAAAAAAAAAAAATATACATCAAATACAACAAAAAAAAAAAAAAAAAAAAAAAAAAAAGAAAAGAAAAAGCATCATAATGATGCAAAAACAGCAAAAAAAACAAAAAAAAAAACAACTAAACAATAAAAAAAAAGAAAAAGACAGTCCAACTGTACTGTGAAATAAAACATACCTTATTAATTTTTTTTATTTTTGGTTTTTGTGTTTTTATTTTTTTTTTTTATTATTTTTTTTTCTTTTTTAAAAAAAAAAAAAAAAAAAAAAATCAATAAAAAAAATAATACATACATAAATAAATAAAAAAGAACGAAAAAAAAAAAACATTGATCGCAATTAAAAAAAGAGTACAGTACCATACTACTGTACTGTACTGTACTGTACATAAACAAAAAAAAAACTTTAATTAATATTTTTATTTTTATTTTGTTTTTTTTTACTTAATTTTATTTTATTTTGACAGAAGAGGCAAGAGGGTTAAATTAAAGTTGGAAGAAAATCAATCACCCGCGAGTGGAGATAAGAAGTATAGCTGGTTTGATTTGGAGTATCCACACCCAGCTACTTCAAAAAAAAAAAAAAAAAAAAAAAAAAAAAAATAATACAAAATTAAAAATTATTATTATATAGATTAAATTAAATTTACAATTATTATTTAAATTAAATGAAATTTAGTATTATTATATATAAATTAAATTAAATTTATCATTCTTATTTAAATTAATTTTAAAATATCATTATTATTAATATTAAAAGTAAAATATTATTATTATTTATATTAAATTAAAGCTTATCATTATTATTTAAATTAATTTTAAAATATCATTATTATTAATATTAAAAGTAAAATAAAATTATTATTTAAATTAAATTAAACTTATCATTATTTAAATTAAATTAAATTTATTATTATTATTTAAATTAAATTAAACTTATCATTATTTAAATTAAATTAAATTTATTATTATTATTTAAATTAAATTAAACTTATTATTATTTAAATTAAATTAAGCTTATAATTATTATTAAAATTAATTTCAATTTATTATTATTATTTATATTAAATTAAATTTATTATTAGAAAAAAAAAATATAAAATATAAAAAATATAAAAAATATAAATATAAATAAATATTATTATTATTTATATTATATTAGATTTATTATTATCAGTTATATTAAATTGAAATTTATTATTATCATTTATATTATATTAAAATTTATTATTATTATTCATATTAAATTAAATATATTATTATAGAAATAATAGTATTATTATTTAAGTTAAATTAAAGTTTATTATTAAAAAATAAAAAATAAAAAATATAAATATAAATATAAATAAATATTATTATTATTCATATTAAATTAGATATATTATCATTATATTATATTAAATTTATTATTATTATTTAAATTAAAAAAAAAATGCTATTATCATTCATATTAAATTAATTTTATTATTATTATTTATATTAAATTAAATTTATTAACAAAAAAAAATGATAATAAATAAGTAGATAAATAAATAAATATCATTATTATTTATATTAAATTAAATTTGTCATTATTATTTATATCAAATTACATATATTATTATTATTTATATTAAATTAAAATTATTATTATCATTTATATTTAATTCAATTTATTATTATAAAAAAAAAAAAAAAAAAAAAAAAAAAAAAAAAAATATTTTTATTATTAAATTAAATTTATTATTAAAAAAAAATAAATAAAAAAATTATTATTATTTACATTAAATTAAATTTTTATTATTATTTAAATTAATTTTAAAATATCATTATTATTAATATTAAAAGTAATATATTCTTATTATTTACATTGAATTAAATATATTACTATTATTACTTATATTGAATTAAATTCATTATTAAATATATATATATATATATATATTATTCTTATTGATATCAGATTGAAAGCATTATCATTATCTACATCAAATTTATAATTATTATTTATATTAAATTCAATTTATTGTTATAAAAAAAATAGGATAATAAATTAAAATTAGGTTATAGTTATTAAATGGAGAGGGGGGTGTCAATCAGCAATGACAATAACCATATAAAAGGCCACCCACCATTAAATTAATATAATGACATAATATACCTTATTATTATATTTTATCATCTATATGACTTGATATCAATTTTATTAGTAGCTTTTATTACTTACTTATATTATTTATTATTATTTATTATTATTTATTATTATTTATTATTATTTTACTATTATTATATCATTATTTCTTTAATAAATTATATAAAAAAAAAAAAAAAAAAAAAAAAAACCCATATCATATATTGATATAAAATTATATTTATTTTAATTATTATATAAAGTAGATATGATGGTACAATTATTAAATGGAGAGGGGATGGCCCCACCATTTAAGGTTAATTTCAAAAAAAAAAAAAACAAGAACAAGAAGAAGACAACACAAAGAAGAAAACATGGAGATTCAAAATCAATATAAAGAGCTACAAACAGAAAATATCAAGTGAAGTTATTAAAATGGAAGCTTAAATAAATGCAGTTTTGATGAATGAACCCAGAATATTCCCCTTGAAACTGGAATGCTGGGGACAGCATTAAATGGAGAGGGGGATGTGGTATTCCATACCTTAATGGCCCAGTTTCAAGTGAAATTTCATTTATAAGGCTATAAATTGAAGAAATAACAAAGAAAAATCAATCATTAATCAACTATAATAGAGGAATTTAGCAATAAAATGGACTCAAATTCATCAATATGTATAATCCCATAAGCAAATCCTGGAAGAATGGACCATTCAATTACAAGAATAACAATAAAATAAGGAAAAGAGAAGGACAAACTAGCAAGAATGTTAAAGTTACCAGTGAAAGGGGTAGTGTAACACTCAAGTTACCCAAGCTCTGCTCAACCATTGGATTACTAAGCAATGCAGTTATTAAACTGAGGACAGTTCAATAAGGAATAAATTGAAACTGTATTAATCAACAGTCACATGACAGAAAGAAAGAGAAAGCAATCAATTTATGCAAGGAAAATCCATCAAAAACCTTAAATTACACAGCATATCTGTGGAAACACAAGCACAGCCACCTGATAAGCCAGTAAATATAGATTAAAAGCAGAATTAAGTTAGATAAAGAAAAGAAGAAACTAATACAGGACAAATAGAATCCCCACAATACACAGCATTCTCCACCCACAGTTCAAACAATGCACAGAACTATGGTGCAATAACTGTACAAAATCATCTCATACCACCAAAATTTGTGCAACAAACCAAACAAATGGTGCAATACCTGGAAGAAATGACACCATCTCAAAATTACTCACCAGCTCAATTCCCTCAAGGCTGTGCATAATAATATTAAAGTTTAATTAAAATATAAAAGAAGCTTCAGAAATGGTGCAATATACCAAACATATGGTGCAATATCTTGATCAAATGACACCATCTCAAAATTCCTCACCAGCAAAAACATCTCAGATTACATAATCATACATAAATTGGTGCAAAAAAACCAAACAAATGGTATCTCACCACTATAAAGAAATTATCCCAGCCAAAAGAAGTGGAAAAATTCTAAGTCCCTTGTTTTTGAGTGCCTCTATGGAGAGCCCAAAGAATATAAATAAAGGTCCTCTCTCCCTCATTTCTTTCCTTTTTTCCCCATGAATCCAATTAGTTATATACCAAGAAGGATAATAACTATTCATCCCTCACTAGTAGGTTAATATAGTTATTTTATTAAAGTATTATAGACTTATAAGTTTAATTCATAGTGATTTCTAATTAATAGTAGTTAACAGAAGGTCTACTTTATATTATTAATCCACCCTATGTTTAAATTATTAGTCTTATAATTATAATACTATCAATAATACTCATAATATTGAGTTTATCCCCATAACCTTTACATTATAAAGGAAAAATAGTCTTATTATATCTTCATAAAAAAACCAACCTTACAACTATATATTATTATATATAAAAAAATCCTACCCTTATATTCTATTATATCTCTTATATACTTAACAAACATCCTCTCTATATTGAGCAATATCTTACCAATAAATTATTAAAGGTCTTATTATTTTATTATATTAACAATTACCCTCTCAAACCATTAAGTATTATAACATATATAACATCAAATTGAACTTACCCTTAAAATATATATTATTACTATTATATTAAATCAACCTCTTATACTATTAAGGTCTTACCCTTAAAATTAGCTTATATTATTATTTGAAAATTATATTTTATACTATTTTAACTTATAAGTTACTTATCTGATTATTGAATAGGTCTGATAGAGACTGCTGAAAAGTCTTCTCTAGTTGTAAAGCCACAATCTTAAATATTGATTTGTGAGCTCTGTAGGGAGATTGTTTAGTATATTCAGAGGGGCAGCTAAAACACCATTAGCACCCTTGGTTACAGGATTATTTCAGCAATTCAAAACTGTTTACCTGTGATTTCCCCCTCAAGGACTGCCTTACCCAATCCCACACTAAAAGGAGTTCCACACCGCTTTTATCGGAAACCACCCGGCACGGCCTACCACCATATAATGTAATATTTCCTTGATCTCAAAGGGGACCCATCATCCATAAGTAATCATATTTGGTAACATTTCCGCCTCCCCATTGTCACATTTTGTGAATTATCCAAACTGCCAATATATGCATTGAAATTCCACAGCATTGTACATCTGTAAAGGGGTATATTCATGAAGGATTTACCCAAAAAAGAGACATCACCTTTTCAAGAAAGGCAAGACAATCCAAATCACATTCCAACCAATTAAAAGCCTGTTGCACTCAAACCAAATACCAAGACTCTAGCTGCACTCCAACCCCTTATGTAATAGAGTTATATTGTTATGTCTGTAATAAGGTTTAAGCCATGTACGATGGTGTGCCAGCGTACATGGTTTGAATATCAATCCCCTCAAATCAATGTTGACACATCCCTATTGGAACACTACTCAAGGGTCAAAACCGCAGTATCGCCATGTGTAAATAAAATAGAATATGTATGAGCTTTGAGCAGCATGGCATTTTACCCAATTAAACTCCTAACCAATTCCGCCATCCAGATTAGACATGTTACACTCCATCAGCTGCAGCTCACGCACCATTACAAATGGGATAAAATTCTCAGATGGCTCAAATCATCTCCCCCTTCATAAATAATCACTCAATTTTTTTGCCAATTAACAACACTCCTAAACACTTTCACATCAGCCATAGATATTTATACACAAACCAACCGTACTCCCAACTCCTGCAACAATGACAACCTGCCACTATTCCTCAATGTGTATATACATGTGTCAACACTGCTCAACTCAAACAAACTCTTCCCCTGAGGGTGATAGGCCTGGAGTTGCCTTCACACCTTTCCAATATAAACAGCACATTAAAAAGCTCAAATCAACCATTGCACCCAAATCTCTTCCAAACATCCCTACTTCTGCATCAGGATCTGAGTGCCCACAACTTCTTTTGGATCAAATATTCCCAGCTGATTATTCACCATTGACCCAAAGCACCTTCTCCACAGCACCGGGGCTCAATTAAATTGCACAGAAACCATACAGCAGCAGTCAAACCCTTCCTCCACAAGACCTTGGAATGATAATATCTGCCATTCTATCATTAAGGTGTAATATACCCCGCAGGGCTTCACGCATTCTCAACCCCGCCCTAAGCCTGCTGATCAAGTCCAGCATCTCAAGCTCCGGTGGTCCCCCCATTCGTGCATTCCATATACCTCAAGTTCTGAGTACCGTATTTGAACATCTCCAATTGGAGCCAGTGATTCAAAACTATATATGTTGTCCTCAATGTTTCTCTCTTAATGGCCTTACTGAATCAGTCACAACTGACCAACCCCACTGTCAATGCCATAATGACCCAAATGATCATGATCCCCCTTGCACACAATCATTAGGCAAATTCATCTGTTCATTTGAAGCCCACACCCAAAACACCAACAACATGAAGCAAAAATTTATACCAACAAAACATTTCATTTATCAACCATTCAAAAATTGGCTTGCTAGATTTCTCCAGCAGGCTGGAATTATGGACATTCTGCATCAACATCAACAATCCCAAACTCCCGAAGATTCCCCAAAACGTGACGTCTGGGATGGATTGGTCTGGAGACGCTTCACTGGCACTAGAAATATCCATGACCCCCCATTCATGTCCATTCCTGGTGCATTGGCCTTCTCCATTTATGTGGACTGGTTTAATGCACATGGAAAGTACACCTGGTTGGCCAGCATTGGACCTATCATGCTTATTTGTCTTAATCTCCCCCCAAGTGAAAGATTGAAGCCAGAGAATGTCTATGTTGCAGGAATCATCCCTGGTCCAAAGGAGCCAACTTCCCTTCAATTGAATTATTTATTAATGCCACTCATCAGCGAGCTCAAAGAGCTATGGCAAGGTTACCATTTTTCACCCACCTCAACAGGTCCTTCAGGATCCTTTATCCGTGTTGCCATTCTCACAGCCATTGCGGATGTGGTTGCCATGCGCAAGCTTACTGGATTTATTTCCCATTCAGGCAACCACTTTTGTAATTTTTGCACCATTCACAAAGCTCAAATTGAAGAAATTGGTCCTCAATTTCACTACACACGCTCATATCAAAATCATAAATCAACCATTGCCAAATGGCTTTGGGAAACCCCACAACAAAGACAAGCAATTTTCTCTGAGTATGGAGTGCGATATTCAATTTTAGAAGACCTTCCGTATTGGGATGCAACCAGAATGGTTAATCTTGACATAATGCATAATTTAATACTGGGAATTTTGAAGGATCATGCAACTTTCAAATTGTGCATTCCAGAGTCCAAATCAAAAATTTACCTCAGGTCCCGCAGGAAATCCAAAGACACCAACAGTTCAGACTCAGATTCCATGACCTCCAGCAGCTCTCTTGATAAAATCACATTGAGAGAGGCCCTCTCCCTGAGAAGAGACGCAGCAAAAATAATAAATGAGCCACTCCCCACTACTTCCACCCGAAAAAACTACTTCCCAATGCTCACCCCTCACACGGAACATCCATCTAGTGGTTCTGCGGAGATTCCTTCATTTGATGCCGATTACATCCCCTCTGAATTGGATATCACTGCACTGAGTGATCAACAGATCAAGGGTGAGGCTCTGGAGCATCTCTGACAAATCATATCTGAGATGATAATTCCCTCATCATGGACAAGAGTACCTCGCAACATGGGTTCCCCCTCTCATGGTAGCTTAAAAGCCGCTGAATGGGCTCTCTTATATAAGGTCAATATTCCATTTTTAATGCTCAGTCAACAGATGTCATTAGATGTACACCAATCCGCGAACATTCAAAGAAAAATGGGTCAGTCAGAAGAACTTGCAAATGAACTAACCAAGAATACATTCCATTTGATTAGTCCTATCAACATTGCCACAAGTTGGACTGTTTCAATAGGAGATGCGACTGCATTTGCTGAACATTGGAAAAAATTCCACCTTTCCAATCAACTCCTGTTCCAAAAACAGAAAAGTAAACCAAATCATCATTTTGCTGATCATATTCCCAAACTCTTCCAACGTTGGAGCCCAGCACAAGCCTCAGCCACATGGGGTTATGAGCGCTTGATTGGAGTATTTGCAAAAATGCCAACAAATAACAAAATATGTATGTCAATTAATAAGATCAATATATTCACATTGATTAAACACCTGAACTTAATAAGATTAACTTCTTGCAACTCTGAATAGATTATATAGATAAAACCTTACTTCAACATATCTGTCAATGTTCCAACCTTTCCGTTCTCCTGAAATCCCCATCCGTGCCATGTGAAATAAAACAGCTTTTCGAATCACAGCCACCTGCCCTGTTCAATGACCATAAATATAACAAACCATCCCGCCATGACCAAGAAAATTATGATTGCCTGGTTGAGTACTTACAGAATTTTCATGCAACGAGGGAAATAGTTGATTGGATCAGCTTAGACACTACCGTGCAATCCACAAGTCCTTCCACTTCAAGGATTGTCTCACCTTGGTATTTTCCAGTTTCAAACATTAATATTGGGAACAATATATTTTCAGCTGAATCCAAAAATGTCAGCAACAGTGTGATATGTTTTCTGAGGGGCAACTCACGACGATTTGGTATTATTAATAGCATTTTTAAAGTCTCTGAGCCATCTAGCATACTGAACAATAACTTTCTGATCTTAAAAACTTTGAAGATTGATGTGAATTTCTTACCAGATTGGCCGCATCTCAATATTTATAAAGCTGTTGGTTTTGATGATGGACACTTGATTATATCTGAAGAAGAGATAGAAGGTAACTGTGGATTGTATGATAACAAAGTTCTGTCATGTGGACTGGTTGTAATGATAAAGCCGTTATTTCATGAAATTTAGTCTAGTAAAATGCAAATCTCTCAGATTCATTAGCAATTTTGCTAGTGAAATAACTGCCTCAAAATTTAGTGACATAGACATGCCATTGTGACAAGCAAAGCCCATTATTTCACATTGCCACAAAGAACTTACTATTTTGACATTGGGTACAGTGTGAATAAGCCAAGTTCAATGATCAAATGACCCACATACTCACCTTTCACAGCATCCAAAATTTCTAACTGCGCCATCATCATGTTGGAAGGGGAAGCGGCCCTTGCACACCCGCACACGCCAATTCACACGCAAGCGCACCCGCAACTGCACACGTGGTATTGTGCGGCGGGCTCTACCAGTGTCACCTGCAAAACGACAATCCCGCTCAGGCGGAGTCCTTTTATGGATGACCTGGTGAAGTCAAACCCCCCGCCTACATCAAGACTGGCTGAAGGACCTCTTTGATATGTGTTTGTGCAAACAGGCGGGTCTTGTGTAATTTTTACCAATCATTGAACGGTTGTGGGATGATCAGGTGGTGAGGAATCTGAGTTGAAGGCACAGGGGAACCAATATTGGTGGATGTCACAGGATTTGGTGTAAGACAAGAGTAGGACTTGTGCTTGACGTTCGCTTGATTTTCACTTGACGTGAGCTTGACTTTTATCCTGCTTGATGTTTGCTTGACGTGAAGTCAATCGCCGACGATTGACACGAGATTCGCCCTGGTGAGATTGTTCTCTGATGGAATCTCCCATAGAGTCTGATTCAGAATCCTCTGTGGGGGATTCCTCCTCTGGGACTTTCTCAATGGCATTTACATTTTTCTTTTCTTTTGGAAAGTTGTTGGAATAGTGGTCTGTTGAACCAAAATTGTGACAAGAATTCTTCTTCTTAGTCACTTCTGCCACTCTTTCTTTGGGTTTGTCTTTAAACTCTACCCTGAAATGTTGTTTCTCTTTGAAACTACTGCTTCTATATGGGGTGAAACTCCCTATGTTAGTTTTTTTCATTACATCTTGTAAAGTATTAGCAAATTCATATAGAGTGGAATTTTGTTTTCATCTATATTTTACTGCATGCTCTAGTTCTCCTGGAATTTTTGTCAGGAGTTTGTGATTCCTCATCTGAATTTTCATTTGAGATCAATGACTTTAAGTCTTTTAGACTGTCTAAGAAACCATTCATATGGATCTTTGTGCACTGAATACTTGTCATTTTCAAATGAAATGGTCTTTCGCCATATCCAAGTACCATTGCTGTAATTTTGGATGATTTGACTCTTCCACCATGGCCAGTTTCTCCTGCCATTGATTTCTTTCATTTCTGTGTACCAAATACTAGCATGTCCTTTAAATGCTGTATTAAGTCTAGCAGTAATCCAGTAGTCTGGTATACTTGGTACATTAATGAATAGTTCATCAATATAATATATGAGCTCTATATGATCATATTCTCCTGTACCAGAGAATTTAGGCCAGCTTGAGGCCTCAGGAAGCTGTTTGAAGGATTCCTTCTCAGAATAATACATATTATATCCATCCTGGTATTGAGATGGAGATTTTTCCTTATTCACCAACATGGCATCTAGTTTGATGTCCTCTTGGTGATATGGATTATCCATAACATGGCCTTGTGGTTGGAGCTCCATGTTATGGTAGACATTAAACAGTTTGTTTATGTCCTGATACAGACAATCCCTGTCCCTTTTGCTGTGGTGTTGTTCTTCAAAGACTAGATTCAGTCTTTTTTTTAGTTTATTCAGAGGCTTTTCTCAAATGGGCATGTCCTTCTTGAAGAGTTTGAACAGTTCTTTCCATGGAGGCTGTTAATGTTTTCATCCTCTTGTGGATTTCTTCAAGTTCTGAAAACTGCTTTTTGCGTTTGGTCAGCAAATTGGGACATTTGTAACCACAGTGCATCACTGTTTAAGTTCCTCTCAGGTGTGACAACATTTTGTTCAATCTTAGTGGGGGTAATATTTTTATTAATATGACTACTGATTCTAGAGTTATTGACAGCTACTGATAGTTCTTGTCCACTTCTTTTACCAAATCCAACAGCTTCTGGATCATTGGGTCTGACTCTCTCTTCCTTTGGTGGAAGGTGGTCTTGTTTTTACCCTTGTATCCTTGTCTTCTCCTGGAAACTTCCTGGGATTGTGAAGAATTGTGACTCTTGGCGACTGATTTGTTGGTTCCTGAATGGTGTAAAGCCACTGGAGAGCTGGTTTGGTCTACTCCTTGTGAGCCTGAAGGAATCTTAGTATGCCCTGTCTGGGTCATTTGTTCTTCTATAGCTTGGATAGTGGCTTGATTCTCCCTTATCCTGTTTGCCCTCACCTCCAGAATTCTGAGCTTCCTGGTGGAATTCCAACCTTTGGTGTTTAACATAAGGTCTCTGAAGTCTATCTCTTTGAGACAGATCTTCTGGCAACTTGCTACAAGTTTTTCCCAGTGGGATGCAAGGTTGAACCTCTTGTTGTCCATGCTCCATTGCACAAGGTCTTTGAGGAGTTGGTGGAGCTGAAGAACTTGGTCCATATCCTTCCAGTCCTCTGGTTTGAGGTTTCTGTTGAATTTGAATGTAAATGGAAGAGTGGGTATGATTCCCCTCAATTTCTTGCCATCCACCACTGTGTCCAAGGTGTCCTCTTCCAGGTCTTCTTGTTCTGGACAAGCCTTCTCTTTCTTCTGGCTGGTGCCTTTGGAAGCCAAGGTCTCTGAGGTGTACAGGTGACATATCAGCGTTTGCAAGCAGTCAAAAACTTGATGTTCTTAGGGTATTTACCTTTGAGTGTGCCTTGTACAGATTTTCTGCCTGCTGATTTTGGCAATTTACCTTTGGAGGTTACAGCTGGGTTAATAACTGTAATCTTCCCTGTACAAGTTGTTAAGGTTGGTTTACCTTGTATTGATTCAGAGTTTTGTGGTTTTCTATTCCTCTGAGTGGTAATGGGTGTCCATGTTTTAGCTGTTAGAAGGCCTTCACTGTGCCTCTTTCCTTTGCCCTTTCTTCCCTCTGGTTCTGATGGTGTCACTGGTATGCTGGCCTGTGACTGGGTCTCTAGTGGGATGTAGTTTTCTTCCACTGAATCGGACAGGAAAACGAGGGCTTATTGTCAATTAAGAATTCTTGAAATTCTGTTTGTATGTCTAAGAATGGCCTCTGGGCAATATATTTCTATATCAAGCCCTTGTATTATGACACTGTAGTTGAATCAACAATTCCACATCAGAGATACAGCTTACAGATATCTGGCAAACTGTTTGTATACTGGTATCTCACATATTAACTTGTAATTAGAAACTATAATCTGAAAAAGTGGTTATGTGAGAGGGTAATTGAAATTAACAATACACCCAACCACTCCTCAACCGTTGGTTTTACAGTAAGAGGTGTCATTATTTAATTGAAAAGAGGACTATATCAATGGCTTAAAGTGTTTAAATATGTAAAAAACACCAAAAATAAGGGTTTTTGTGGTGATTAAATTATAATCAACCACACAAAAATTGAATAAAAATAGGAAATCTTAGTGGTATATAGTCATAAACCACTCTAAAAATAAATATAAGATGTGTATTATATTTATTTTTAAACTAATTTCATGCTAAACAAAGAAACAAATGTCAGAATTAAGAACATAAGAGAAAAAACTCACTAATGAGGTCCAAAAAAGGTTAAAAAATGCGGCCAGGACCCCAACTTGTCAGGGTGAGTCTATGAAGGGGTGATAATAAAGAGTATTTACAGCCTAAGCTATGACTGTGACATTGATAATAATGTTAAAAATAGGTTTTAATAAAAATAAAAGGGCTTTACTAATGATTATTAGTGGTGCTGAGCACTGTTGAAAGCCCTGGGTGCAGTTTTACCTGTTGGGTTACAATAATAAAGTCTACAATACCAAATTTTATAGTATAAACGGGTTATTTTCCAGGAGTATAGATTTTTTACAGTTTTACTATGTAGGAATTCAAGAGAAGGATGGGGAAACCTTTTCTGGTGGAGAAAAGGCCTCCTTTTATCCTAAAATGTGGTGTAATGGCCCTCTAGACCATCCACGTAGAGGAAGTGAAGAGTTTTTCACTTAAGAGTACTGGCTTGTGGCTTTCATAGTGCCTGTATGCTCTGTATTGGGCTCAGATGTGGTTTTGAAACCCCATCTGGGCAGTTTTCACCAATACAGGGTGAAAATTTTCATTTGGGAACCACATAGCCCTCATCTGATGTGTATGACACAAAGAATGCTGTACAGAACCTGTATTAGACCCCAGTATTGAATGAATTATGAGGTATTGAAGTATAAAAATGCTTATTTATCTATTTGACACCTCATAATCATACTTATGGGAGACGATCCCACAGTTAGACTGTATTGGTCTAACTGTGGGATTTTGAGATTAAAACTGCCATAGATTTGTCAGTTTGTGAGATATAAAGCTAAGAATTGGTTCATTGTGTAGCCCTGGATGTATTCTACACAATGGTACCTTATTTCATATTTCTATCATTAAGTCTGGAAAAGCTATGCCATGTACAAGAGGTTTTTTACATATGTATGTTTCGCTTAAAAACTGTATGGAGCTTGTTTGCCCCATAAACGTTGTTCTAGTTGAGATATGGGGAAATTGATGGCACCATCAGATAGCCCTGATTGTGCGCTTTCAAAAAGGCCCCACCGTAGGTATCTCACACTAAAACTATAGAAGTTACATGAGAGGTGAATGTTTTTTTACCCTTATTTGACCTTATTTTGGTCATAGCTTCTGCAATTCTGGTGCTAGCTCAGTTTGGGTAGTACTGTTTGATAGCCCTGACTTAGAGATTCATCTTCAATACCCATTTGATGGGTTTGAGCCTCTTCCTCTGGATTTCAGACAAGAGGTGAAAGTTAAGGTTTATGCTCAGCAACAACTTTGAGCAGGAATAACTTTGTTATTCTTTTTCCTATGATGATGGGACTTGTATATTTGGAAAGAGGTGAGTTTCCTCTTTCTTATTATACCTTTCGAGTTGACTCAGCTCAGCTCCATGTTTTGGTGGTATCCTGGCTATACCATTGATTTATGACATATGGCTGTCATGTTTGTGTTCTGGTTTTGAGTCACAGGCTGACAACATCTTTTCCATATATTAATACAACTTTGAAATGAAGTCTACTAAATTTTAGAGCTCATCAATTCCTAAAGTTCTGTATCAATAAATAATGATATCTTGTAAATTGACAGAGATATCTGGCTTGGAAGCTTAGAAATCCATATACTGATGTACAAAAATACATCAAAAAACTTTAAACCCTTATGTCTTTAGCAATTTGTGATAATAGTTATCTTTAATCATACCAAATTTAAGACCTCATCAATACATACAATAATATTTTTTTGGATTCTTTTTTATCTCAAAAACTGACTGAGATATCTGGGCTGGAAGGGCTTCCTCCAATACTCACCATGAAAAAGAAGCCATCCCTGCTGGAAGGGGTAGCAGGTCTAACCAAGTTTCATCCCAGCTTTCATCTTTCTTCATACTGGGTTCTAACTTGCTATTATTATCTTGTCATATTCCAAGCTGGATTTTCAAAATTTAGAAGTACTTGATTGGAAGGAATTGAATTATGTAGCTTTTTGAATTCCTCAATGATCCTCTCTGCCAAGAAACAAAAGCCAAATAACATCAAATAAATATGAAGTCAAAAAGTATAAAAAATGTTTTTATTCTTCTCAAGATCACATTATCATTCCCTTTCATCTTCTATCACATATTTTCATGGATGGTTTTTTTCTTTGAAAGTTTTGCTATTAGCATATCATATTTTAAATCTAAAGTCTCTTTGGTATTGGTGTCTTTTTCCTTAAGCTATAAATCACAAAATGGCTCTCTTACTAAAAAAACAAAAAATGTGTGTTTCAGTATCAATTTTCTCTGACAGACCATTTGATCTTCATTTAAATAAATGGAAGAAAAATAATCTGTAAGATTTCCTATGTTAAATATTTGAAAAATATATCCCAATATCCTGGTTAAACTCAAACCCAAGCTAAACTTTGTTGAAGAAACAACTTCTGACTATAGTTTTCCATTTATCTGGTATCTGAAACTTGAATTTTGATTGCAATTTCAGAGAAAAATTCATGCTATTTTTTTTCAAGCTCCATGGTTCAATTACTACGATTACTTTTTGAATTACTTAAGTAAACTCAGACGTTTTCATGCTCATAAAATATTCCCCTTCCATATCAAGTATCATATGACTACCCAGAAGTCTCAATATAAACTAATTTATACAGATTCATTCTGAAATATTATTTACATCATAATAATTTTATTATTGGTAAAATAATTCATGATGTGATACTTTTCCTAGAAAAGCAGAATTGAATAAGCTGATAAAGATTCTCTTTATCTTCTAAAGAAAGATGAGAAATTTCATAGTAGCATTTCCCAACAAAAAGCATAAATTTGGAATCCTTCATCAAACTGGGGACTTCAAAGTAAAATTCATTTTCATGAATGCTGCTATTGTTGGAGATGAAAATATGTAGTAAGATCAACATATTATAAAATATCAGGCATTAATTTTGGACTTTTAATATTGGAGAAGTATTAATAATGAGAAGTCATGATTTAACTGAAAATTTCTTTCCATGATCTGAACACCAGCTTATTTCCTTCTCTTTCAAAGGAGATTTATTCAGGTTAAGTGAATACTTTCAATTAATATCAAAGCAATATATCTTGAATTGCATTTCTTTTTAATTATAGCTTAATTAAAACTTTTATATTTCATGATTTTTAGTTATGAGGAATATTCATCCAGTTGTATAATTTCTTGTCAAAGATAGATTTGATTTTATATGGATATTAGAGTTAATGCTAAAAAAAGCAAATGGAAACTCTTGGAAGAGTAAATCACCCATCATATCAGCATAATCCATCTTATAAATTTTCAGTGTCTTATCATGACCTTCAAAATGATATCCCAAAAGAATATCTCATTTGTTTTTCAAAAAATACTGAATTAAAATCAATTCTCTATCCCCATTTTCAGAAGAAATCTTGCATGGTTATTTTATCTATATAATAGATGAAAACAAATCTACAGCTTATTTGATAAAAGGTCATTTCATTGATTAATGAAGAATATATGTGACTTAATATGTACTACTCAAACCTGGGAGCTTTGAAATAATATCCTTTGAATAATTGGACATCCAAATCTCCCAAAGGACTGATACCCTTTAGTGTGGTGTATAAGTGTAAAGTTCCAAATATTCTTTTCCCTTGGCATTTTGAAATTGAATCATATATCAAGAAGGCTTCATTTAAATTTTTCTGATTGAATAGGATGGGAGTTCTTTGGAGAATAACAAATTCAAGCTCTCAAGTCCCAGAAAATAAAATTGGAATAAAATATTGAAATTATGAAAATCTCATGGGTTTTTTTAATTATTCCTTCAACATAGGGGCTCCATTCAGAACTTCAAAATTACAATTTCATATAAACTTACTTATATATTCATAGTATAATGTAGCATAAACTCTTTATTCAACATATCAATGTGGAATATAAATTGAGCCCATCTTTATCCAATAAATATAAATACAAGTATTAAATGTTTTCCTGTCTTATTGGATAATTCTTGTTATCATTTCTTTAAAAAATATACCACTTGAATTTAAACAGGTGGATTTTCCCCTCCTAAAATCATCTCACATCTGAACAGGATTTAAAAATTCAAGAGGCTAATTTCATCTTTAAAGAAGCTTTTTATTATAAATTTTCTGTTATTAATGAGATAAAACACAAACTAATAGAATGCTAAAGGAACTGGGGCATTAATTATGATTATTAATGAAGCGGAATTATTTTCAAAGGCATTTATATCAGTTTTCAAACCTTCATTTGGGTATCCATTATCAAAGAGAAAATTATTAAGGTATTATCATTATACTTCCTAGCTTGAAACATTTGGATAGAATTTCTGTAAGGAGCTTTTATAGTGGATGACTTGATAAAAGCTTGGAAAGGAACATTTCCATAAGCTTATATATGAAGTAACTAGTACCATGAATGAAGTGGCTCATCTGGATAAGAACATTTATTATAGAGGACTCAGATATCTTAGTTAGTAGGAATCAGAACTTACTTCACAATTAATCAGCATGCGTTCTATATAGCACTTGGTTGTTTGCAATTTCTTTCATTTAAGATATAATTTCTGCATTAAGAAATTATTCTTTTAAAGAACACCTGCTATGGAAATATTTATTGATGTTTGGTGTTTCTTCTGGGTTTTTGCGAAAAATTATGCTCATCACAATTCAACTTCTTCTTAAACCTTGGTCCAACCCATCAACACTCACCAGGTTAGACCCTGGTTGGAGCCAAGTTATAAACAGAGTGAATATGGCAATATTCAATTATTAATTATTCTTATAGCCTTTTCATTCTTAAATGACTGAGAGAATCATGGGTTCTATTAATAGAATTGACTTCAATATAAAATTTATTCATTCAATCAAAAAATTAGTTTTCTCAGATTATAAACTTTTGTGAAAATAAGAGTTCCTTTCACCTTCTAGATTTTTGCAACATCTCTTAATTCTTTTAACAAATGAACATCAAATTGTAAATGCAATTTTAACTTTAATTAATATTTTAGCTTATTGTGATTGAGGCACAAAGATGTAGGCTTTCTCACAAATTCAATAATCACAAAACCAATGTCCTTGTTTACCCTTCTCTGTAATTTTTGTGCAGCTTTGGTTTTATGTCCCATAGATTCCATGTTTTTCCATTCTTTTTATTTTAAATGTTGTGACAAATTTCCCATATTATCTCAGTTTTATTCCAATAATATTGCTTTTCTTTTCATTTTTATAGTTTTTGCTTATTTTCTTCTTTGTTTGTTGTTTCCTTTCTCCTTTTCATTTCAGTGTTGTTTTTTATTCTTTTGTATTATGTTAATTTCTCCACTATTCTTTTTATTTAATTTTTTAATTTTTACTGCTTCTCTTCTTCAGGTTGATTTTCTTTGGTTTTACTCAATTGATCTTTGATTATTGGAAAAATTATTTATTATTTTTTTCCTCTTTGATATTTTAAAATTTTTTGTAATATTCTTTCAAATTCTCTATTTTTTTTTAAATTTTGTTGATTGAATTTCTTTTCATGTTTTCCATTTCTTTTGAATTTTCCAATTGTATTTGTATTTTTGTAATTTTGTCAATTTTTGTTATTTTCCTTTGTTTCAATTATTCTCTCTTGAATTATGAAGTTTTTTTCATAGTTTTTACTGTTATTTCTTTATCTTATTATTTGAAATTTTGATATTTAAATTCTATCTTATTTTTGAATTATTAACCTTCTTTTTAAATTTTGACTTTTTTTTAAATTTTGAATTCTTTTTTCTAATTTTTAATTGTTTTTTTTGTTAATTTTTATTTTTTTTTTGTTTTTGTGGGCTGTGGAGACTCTGGAATCAGCTCATCAAAATTATTCTCCTGAGTATGTAATTATTTTTTTGTGATAATCTTAGTGAAAAGAAATAATTACATATACCTTGGAATCAGTGTAATGCACTGATTCCAGAGTTTCCACTCCCCCCCCAAAAAAAATATTAAAATAAAAATAAAAATTTAAAAAATCATAATTGAAAATTAAAAAAAAGTTAAATTGAAAATTGAAAAAATAATTTAAGTAACAAATGCAAATGAAAATTTGAAAAATATAAAAAAAACAAAAATTATAGAAAATTAGAAAAATATATGAGAAATTATTTAGAAATTAAAAATGAAATTATAAAAATTGAAAATCTGAATATACAAAACAAAAAAGGAGAAAATAAAATTTCAAAATTGAAATACTGCAAAAGAAGTACATGAAAAAGGTAAAAAAAGAAGTACAAAACTATTAAACAGAAATCAAAACAAACTTAAATGAATTGAAAAAGTGGGAAATAAAATCCCAAAAAGTACAATGAAAAACTAATTTATTAAGCAAAATATCATTTAAATTTTCCAAAAAAAAATCAACAATTCAAAAACACAATGAAAATTTAAAAAAATAAGCCTGTCACAAAAAACAATTCTGATGGTTATTTGTTTTGTTGTAATTTTTAAAATTTACAAGATCTTGAATATGAAGAAAAAAAGATAAATTCAAATGTCCAGAGCTTCATAACTGAGCCCAAAGATGTAGGAAGTCAGACCACAACATGGGAACTTTAAAATTTGAATAACCTCATTTCTTTCTGTGTTGGTTCATAAAAAATAATTAAATTATGGATTGAATGTGAAAGTGTATGTTAAGCTCTGAGCCCCATTCCAGAATTGAATTTTCAAATTTTCAAACCTTCATAAATTTCAGTTTGTGTCATTTAAGAATAATGACCCTTGACTTGAAAGGAAATTTGTAATTGCAGGGCCTCTAGCAAGGAACATGTTTCATCTAATCTAGAAAAATTTCTGAATATTTAACAAGATATTCAGGAAAGAAAAAAGAAGGTTCCTTTCAAATTGATAACTTGGATAATCTAGTCAATGCTAAATATGTTTGGAAAAAAAGAAAACAAATACAATATATATAGATTAACAACAAAATCTTAATCTCCTAAGTATTATGGACAGAATTCTTTCCAAATATATTTAATATAACTGAGAAATGAAGAAATTATTATTTATGTATCACAACAAGATTTGAACATCTCGATCCTCCCTTTAAAGGGTATGAGGATTATTCAATTGCAAAGAAAAACAAACTAGGTGTTGGATGATTCAGCCAGAAAAGATATTTAATTTTCCGCCATATTTTTTATATAGTAAATTTATGAATTTGGAAAGAGATTAAGATGAATTCATTGCACTTTTGGTGACATGTGCGGTGGGTAAATAATTTCAAAGTGAGAATAAAATGAGTTTACCATTAAATTTCTCATCATATATTTGAAAAGAAGTTTCTTTTGGTGCTACAAGTAGCTTTAATTCAATAATTTCTTCTATTAGTAAATATTGTATATTTAATGTAAGAGTAAAACACTACAAATCATGGGAAGTTCATATTATTCTATTTTGATTGAGTAAAGTTCGGAATGACCGAAGGTGTGGCTGAAAGTATCTGCAAAAATAGTTCAAGGTTGGAAGCAGGTTGGACCTGCCACCCCTGCCAGAGGGGATAGCTTCTTTTCATGGTGACTGTTCTGTACCAAACCTGTATCAACCAGTATGGATGTAATACTTAAAATAATGGTTTCATAGAGCTTACACTGGCCCAGAATGACAAATATTAGTCATAAAAACACTCTTTACGCATCATAACAGGACTGATGTGGCCTTTGAAGAGTTTTTGCACCCTGCATTGATCCAAAATGATCATTTGTGGTCTCAAAAGCACAATTATGATTATGATACTGTCAGAATTGATGAGACGGAACCACAATCCAGCCTTTAGAGTGAAAACTCTCACTCTGAAGACGTGTGAAGAGCTTAAAAGCTCCTAAAAGTCCCCAAAAGGGATAAAAGCAGGTATTATCATTATATATTTAGAATTCTTACATAGTAAAACTGTTAATAACCATTACTAGTGTTAGAATTGTATTGATATAACTCTATTATTAATTATTGTATTTTATTTTCATAGTTGGTAGATATTCAACAGATGAAACCAAGACTCTCATTAAATTCATTACCACTGTTGCTCATAACAGTAGTGTCTTATTTATTATTATTCAAATATTATTACTGTTTCAAAGTAATGGTAAAATCTTTTATTTAGCTTTTTTGAGCTTTTACATAGACTCCCCCTGAATCTTTGCATGCCTGGCCATGCGTTTGACCTATTCTGGATCTATTTTGGAACTTTTTGGACTATTCCAACTATTCTTGAAGGTTTTTTACTATAAAAGTAAGTAAAATTCTGAGTTTTTTATTGTTAATCTAATTTATATATTTCCTATTATAAGAATATAATATACAAATTCTTATATAATATTTCTTTGTATGTTTGAGGGTTAATACCTTTCAAAGCTTTGAAATTGAAATTGTTAACAAAAATTAATAATAATAAGTCATAATTATTAATTCCTCAAAGTTAGTTATATATAAAAGTAGTATATTTTAATTAAAAAAATATTATTTTTACCAAGTTGTGTAAGAATTATTTGAAAGAATAATATTCACTGTAAGTAAACAACAAATATTTGAATTATTTGATTATTATTTAAATTCTTTAATATTGAAGTTGAATTTTATTAAGCAAAAATATATTTTCCCTCAAGTTGGGTAAAAATTGACTCAATTTCGTTTGGATAAATAATAAAAAAATGAATAAAAAATTCAAAGTATTTTCCATACACAAAGAGTGTATTTAAATGAGAATGATATTATTTTTTACCAAATTGTGTAAAAAGTAATTTGAATGATAATATTTATTATGAAACAAAAAATAAATATTTGAATAATAAATTTATTATCATTCTAATTCTTTAATATTACAGTTAATATTATTGAATAATTTCTTTTTACTCAAATGGAGGATAAAACTCATTAAAATATGGTCTAATTGATAAATAATCAAAGAAAAAACAAATCCAACTTAATTATAAAACAAATTATTGTAGAATTAAGATATGGGGCTATTATAATTCCAAAGATAAAGAAAAACTGGAAATAGAACTATTGATAGTTTATTTTTTCAATTTCAATAAGTGAATAATACCTCATTTTTGAAATAAAAGTCTAATCAATATCATAAACTTTCTATTTTGAATATTTTACTGATAAAAATAAGCAAAAAAAGATTTCGTAAAACTGTTATTTCTTCAAAAAAACCCAAAAATTCAAAAAATTCAAAAAATCGAACCAAATACAGAAGAAATAACAGTAGAAGAGTGAACGTTTTGCTCATTGAAGGTGAATGAAAAAACTTCTATATTTTCTTTCAAGTGGAAAAAGAAAAATTTCACTTGAAACACAATTACAGAAAAATCCATCCTTTTCAGCCCAAGAACACATCAACCAAGAAGGTTGACAATAAAATAACAGTTTTCAGCTTTTTTATAAACTCCAAACACAAATTTCCAAATAGTATAGAAGCAGACATCTTTCCAAGGGACATCTAAAAGTAGACAAACCTTGGAAAATAAAATATTTTTTGTATTTTGTAATTTTTAACATGGCACCTCCATTTCTCAGAGATCTTTGTTACCCAAGAAATCAGCCATAAATCTGGCAAGGAAGAAATGCAAGAGGAAGAACAGAGCCACCTGCTCAATCATATGACCAGTAAGGGACTTACCATCGGAATCACATTCCAAACCAAAGAGAAACAAGTCCAGTCAAAAAATCGGACAGATTCAGGAAAATTTACTTGGTTGAATCTACTCCTGAAAGACTTGTTCACATTGAGTATCGAAAAAGAAATTCTCACCATGGTAGCAGCATGGGAAGAAATTGGAATAATTATTAAGAAAATCTCAACCAAATGAATGTCCAAAAGCCTCTGAAAGGGATGAAAAGTTAAAATTTCAACAGATATTCTACACTCTTGGAAGAAAGAAAAACCTGAGTCAGAGAAAATCAGGAAGAAATCCACATCATAGAGAATTCTTGGCATAAGGGGCAGCCAAATCTGATTCAGGAACACCAAGACATGGAGGAAGAAATTCAATATTTCCCACTACAGTCCAACCGTTACAGGACTTAAAAGCCAAAGGGAATTTTTGCCAGGACTCTCCAGTCATTCTGGTAGCTTCCAACAGAGGACATGAAGCCCAAATAGAAAACAAGAATTTTTCAGAAAGGAGAAGAAAGAATCAAATCTTTTAATTGAGTAAGTCCAAGAGGTACCCAAAACCAAAAAGATACTGTACCCACCAATAGTGTTTCTACCTCAGAATAAATTGATCCTCAGCTTATGCCTATTGGTGATAAAATATTCTCTCAGGCATTTGAAACGAATGTGTCACAGCCAAGGAGGCAGGGGCATTTCCAATCATCATCAGCAAATCATTACTTCATTGATACCCCTCAAAACCCAATCAGCAAGGGGGTTTCATTCAACAGTCTCCAAATACAGTTCCAGACCTCAATACAGTTTTCATACAGGCAAGACCCAAATACAGGATTCACCAAATACAGTCCTGTAATCAATACAGGCGCAAATACCTGTATTGACTGTATCACCTGTATTGGATTCACCAATACAGGACTCAATCCCACATCCAACTTCTTCCAGCATACAGGCCAGTATCTCAACACTCAAACTCCAAGGCTGGCATTTCTCACATATACCAGCCCCTCTTCACCCACCTGGGGGTTTTTCCCCCAGTTAATTAAAATAGTTGATTTATTATTTAATATTATTTTATTCTCACTTTGGAATATTATTTTATTACTTATTAAGTTAGTCTTAGCCTTCCCTCACCTGTTCAGTAGAGTCCTGGTGGCCATATCCTTATTAATTCCTTTTCTCTTTTCTGAACAGGTTGAAACAGTGACTCAGGATTATTTGTGGTTGGCTCTTTATTATTGCTTTTGTTTTGTCTCTCTTATCTTTATGCTTACTATTTTATGACTAGGAATTTATCCTCTTACTCCATTACTCTTATCATTTGAGTATTGCCTTTTGAGCCCTCCATAAGTAAGTCTGTTCACTGAGTGCCAGGCCCTCTTCACTTTGGAAGAGCCCCTGTGACATTATTTTAATTAACTCATAATTGCTTCTTTCTTTTCATTCATTTTATTCATTTCTCTCATTCTTCTATTATGATCTTTTAATGATTATGAACTTTAATGATTTTATGATTTTCATCAATTTTCATCTCTCTCATTTCATTCTCATGAAAATTTATTCTTTCTAATTTCTCTATTCTGCTGACCAATTCACTTTATTCTCTATCATCTTCATTTCTCTTTTGTTTGAATTCAGGTTTATTCAGGTTTTATTGCTTGGAATTAGTTGGGTTAATTGATTCATCATTCAGGGTTATTTGATTTGGGGTATTCAGTGGTTTTGATTGAAATTTCTCAAGATTATTGATTGATTGATTGATTGTTCAAGACATTGACTTCACCTCAAGATATTGATTGAATTTTGATTGATTTGATTTGATTGACTTGATTTGATTCTTCAAGATACCTGATTTATCCTCAATATTTGATTTGATTTATTGATTTGAATTTGATTCCTCAGGAAAATTGAATTGATTTTTGAAGATATTGATTGAATTCCTCAAGACTTAATTGATTTGATTTTGATTGACTTGATTTGACTTATTGATTGAAATTGATTATTCATAAGAATTTGACTTTGTCATCTTCACTCTTCAAGATTTATTCATATTGATTCACTTCAAGACTATTGATTGATTTCTCAAGTTCATCAAGATTCTCATTTGATTGTTTTGGTCAAGCCTTAATTTATTCAAAGTATCATCAAGTTTTTATTCATTCTTCTTTCATAATGCCAGTTCAGCATAGCCCACCAGCCAAGAATACAAGATCCCAGAGACATCAAGCTGTTCTCACTCCTACACAAAGGGCTCCTCTTGACCGCACACCATCAGTTCATCAACTGAGTGCAAATCTGGACAGAGGACCACCAATGGAAGGAGCAGCACCCTCCAGAAGAGGAGGTGTGAAGTCTAGAAGATCAAGATCATTCTCTGGACTATTGGGTGGTTATCCTGGTGTTTCTCAAGGGCCTGGAAGTAGATTGGGGGAAGCTGAAGATGAGGAGGGGGAGGAGTCTGTGGAAGAGGAAGAATCTGAGGAGACTGAAGTGGCAGCTGCCTTGGCAGGTGCTACTGAAGCTCCTGAGGCTCCAAATCTAGCCCTTTCTAATCAACCTTCTGTCTCTCAAGCTGAACCAAATTTCCTCAAGATGATGGAGCAAATGACTCAGTTTATGGGACAACTCACTCAAGCAGTTGCCCCAAGGGACACTTCAAAAGTCCCTGCATTCAAGACTCCATCAATGAAGGCACCTGATTCTTTTGATGGTACTAAAGCTCATAAATTGAGAGGATTCATTCAATCCTGTCAATTAATCTTTCATAATGACCCAGCAAACTTCTTCTCTGACAGGAAGAAGGTGCTTTACTCAACTTCTTTTCTTACTGGTAGAGCTGGCAAATGGATTGAACCTTACCTCTCAAATATCTCCAATGAAGACCCATCTTATCTCCTCAATAACTGGCAGTTGTTTGAAACCCAGTTATTCACTCTGTTTGGTGATCCCAATGAAGTCAGAAAAGCTGAACAAGAGTTGGACAATTTGAGGATGAGGGAAAGTGGTCAAGTTTCCTTGTACATAGCTGATTTCAGAAGTTTAATGTCAAGAATTGGAGACTGGGGGGAAAGGGCCTATATTCATGTGTATAGAAGAGGCTTGGCATCAAGATTGTTGGACCAATTGGCTTCTCACCCTGGAACTTTTGATAGTCTTCAAGAACTCATGGATATCACCTTGGAATTAGATACCAGGTACCATGAGAGGCAGAAGGAAAAGGGCAGTCATCAAGAGAAGAAGCCTCCAATCAGTGGATCCAACTCCTCCAAGCCTCCTCAAAGTTCATCATCAAAGAAGCCTTATCATAAGAAGAATAAGAAGGGGAAGAATTTTCAAGTGTCCAAAGACAAGCCTCATGCTGCTCTCCTCAATAAGGACAACAAATTAATTGGTTCTGAAAAGGAGAGGAGGATCAAAGAAGGCTTGTGCAATTATTGTGGTGGAAAGCACCCATTTGAAAAATGCTTCAAGAGGCCTGAAAATAGGCAAGGGTCCTCAAAAGGCTTCCCTAGCAAGCAGGGAAAAGCCTGAGTGGGAATCATGATGTGTTCAATGGTTCTCACTTATTTCCTTCAAGAGCACAATTGTGCACTCTGAATACTAGTGTCAAGAAATCTTTAAAATTTCTTATTTTTTCTTCAATCTCTGATATTTTTTATAGTATTCTCATTGATTCTGGTGCTACAAACTCTTTTATTGCAAAGAATTTTGTTCTCAAGTACTCATTGACCATGTCAGAGCTCCCTGAAAAGATTCCTCTTTTCATTCTGGATTCTAATGAATCCACTTCCCTGTTCATCACCCATTATACCAAGTGGGTTGTTGATTTACCTTCCTTCCCAAGCTTTGAATGGGATTTCTTTATCATAGATTCACCCAAGGGAGAAGACCTAATATTGGGCTATGATTTTCTTTACCATTTTAATCCCATTATTGATTGGAAAAATGGATTGATCACCTATGATTCTAGTCATAAGGATTCTAGTGGTATTATTTCTTCTACTAGTAATGACTTATCCACTGCTGTCAACAGTGTTGCTCTGGTTGGTGAACTTAAGACACCTTCCCTTCCTCCTTCTGTCCATATCCCTTCCATTTTTCCCTCTCAGTCATTACTTCCATTAAGAGATGAAGTCTTCAAAGAGATAAAAGATGTTGGAGAAGATGCTGCTATATCTTCACTTCATCTCTTTCAAGGGGATATGGACCTTCCTCCTTTATCTTTTCATGCCTCCCTGGAGGAGCAGTGGGATGAGGAGGAAGAGCCAGAAGAGATTGAAACTGTGCTGAAGGTAGTCCCTCCTGTTTATCACAAATATTTGGATGTATTCTCCAAAGTGAAAGCAGAGAAACTTCCTCCACACCGTGCCTGTGATCATCATATCGAACTGGAGGGTCTTCTACCTCCAGTTGGTGTTATCTACTCTTTATCAAAGAATGAGTCAGAAACACTGCGGGCCTACATTTCAGAGAATGTAGAGAAAGGTTTCATCAGACCAAGCTCCTCCTCAACAGGAGCACCTGTCCTTTTTGTTAAGAAAAAGGATGGTGGTCTCCGTTTGTGTGTTGACTACCGCAAACTTAATGCTGTCACTAGGAAGAACAGGTATCCTGTTCCTCCAATGAATCAGCTTCTTACCGTCTTTAACGGTGCTACTATCTTCTCCAAGATAGATCTGCGTGGTGCTTATAATCTCCTGAGAATTAAAGAGGGGGATGAGCATTTAACTGCCTTTAGAACCAAATATGGCAGTTATGAGTATTTGGTTATGCCATTTGGCTTAACCAATGCTCCAGCTTCATTCCAAAATCTTGTGAATGATATCTTTGCAGATTATTTGGATATTTTTGTTGTAGTGTACTTAGATGATATTATGGTCTTCTCTAGCTCTTTGGATGAACATGTTAAACATGTGGCCTCTGTTCTCCAAAGACTGAGAGACAATAACTTGTTTGCTAAAGCCTCCAAGTGTGTATTCCATGCCCCAAGTGTGGAATACTTGGGCAATGTTGTTTCAAGTGATGGCCTCAAGATGGATTCTTCAAAAGTTCAACAAATCCTCAATTGGCCTCAGCCCAAGAACATCAAGGCCCTCCAATCTTTTCTTGGCTTTGCCAACTTTTATCGTCGTTTCATTAAAAATTATTCCAAAAAAATCTCTGCTCTCACTTCCCTTCTCAAAAAAGATTCTCCCTTCATCTTCAATGAGGAAGCTCTTAGCCAGTTTCAGATACTCAAAGAAGCTTTCACCACTGCTCCTATCCTCTCTCATTTTAATCCTTCTCTCCCAACTATTGTAGAGACTGATGCCTCTGATTATGCCTTGGGTGCTGTACTGAGTCAGGTGAATGACTCAGGAAAGCATCCCATTGCATTTGATAGTCGCAAGCTCTTACCAGCTGAACTCAACTATGAAATTCATGACAAGGAACTCCTTGGCATAGTTTGGGCTCTCAAGCGCTGGAGAGCCTTTCTCCTTTCTCTTTCTGATTCCTTTGAGGTCTTGACAGACCATTGTTCTCTCCAATATTTTATGTCCTCTAAAGTCCTTACTCGTCGTCAAGCCCGTTGGGCTGAATTTTTGTCTGAATTTCACTTTGTTATCACTTACCGCCCAGGCAGGCTGGCCACTTTACCAGATGCCTTGTCACGTCGGGACGACGTGTACCCAGAGAGGGGGGTGGATTTCATCAGCAAGAATCCTCAAAACTTTCATCAAGTTCTCAAGCAGAATGAAATTCAAGAGTCAAGATTCTTTTCCATAAAAGTTGAAATGTTTTCAGATTTAGTTGATCAGATCCAAAGACAAGTATGGCAAGACAAAGACTATAAGGAGATCCTCAAGAAATTAGCAAGAGGAGAATCAGTCCCAGACTATTCTCTTGAACCTCAAGCAAATTTGTTATTGTTCAAAGATAGAGTAGTTATTCCAAGCAATCATGAAGTTCAATTGGATATTCTTCAAAGGCGTCATGACTCACCGTTGGCTGGCCATCCTGGCCAGGAGAAGACCCTCAAGCTCATCAAGAGGGATTTTTATTGGTCTGGCATGAATCAAATCATCAAGGACTATGTGTCCTCATGTCAGCAATGTTCAAGAAACAAGAACATCCACCATAAGAAGTTTGGATTACTCAAGCCTCTTCAAATTCCATCTGGTCCTTGGAATTCTTTATCAATGGACTTTATCACTCAATTGCCCTTGTCAAGCAACTTTGATTCCATTTTAGTAGTGGTAGACAGATTTTCAAAAATGGCAATATTTATTCCAACTTATTCAACAATCACTGCACTGGACTTAGCTCAAATATTCATTAATCATGTCTTTTCCAAACATGGTCTTCCAATCAGTATTGTTAGTGATAGAGGTTCATTATTTGTTTCATCATTCTGGACCCAATTATGTCAGCAGCTCAAGATATCAAGAGATCTTTCAACTGCATTTCACCCTGAAACAGATGGACAGACAGAGAGGGTAAATCAGATTCTAGAACAGTATCTTCGGATGTATGTCAGTTACCATCAAGATGACTGGCACACCTGGCTCCCTCTGGCTGAATTTGCCTATAATAATGCAGAACATTCATCCACAAAGCAATCACCTTTTTTCACCATTTATGGAAGAAATCCCAGCTTTGACTCAATCCATGTTTCTCAAGATTCACCTGCTGGAAAGTTATCAACAAAACTCCAATCAGTACAGCAAGTTGTCAAAGAAGAATTAGAGTCAGCAATAAGAAGATTCAAGAAGTATGCAGATAGAAATAGAGCAATTCCACCTGATTTCCAACCTGGGGACAAAGTATGGCTAGCTTCCAAGAACATCAAGACAACAAGACCCACCAAGAAACTTTCAGAAAGATGGTTGGGACCCTTTGAAGTTGTCAAGAAGATTGGCAGCCATGCATATCACCTCAAGTTGCCTCAACAATGGAAGTCAGTTCACCCTGTTTTCCATGTGTCCTTGTTAGAACCAGTGAAGCAATCAACTATCCCAAATCAACACCAATTGCCACCACCTCCAGTAATAGTGGAAGAGCAAGAAGAATGGGAAGTAGCTCAGGTTCTGGACTCAAAACTCAAGAGAGGTTCATTATGGTATTTAGTGGAGTGGAAAGGATTCAATGAAGACCCAGAAAGAACAACTTGGGAACCAGCTTCCAACCTTACCAACTCCCCAGACCTTGTCAAGGACTTTCACACTTTGTATCCAGACAAGCCTGGCCCAAATGCCTCAAGAGTTTGATTTATGGTGCTTGGTGGGGATTGGAGTTTATGAAAGTAAGTTCCTCTCCTGGCATGCACCTTTAGGGGGGTATTCTACCCAAATTTGTTGTAAGCATCACCTTGGCCACTTTGTGAGCACTTGTCAATTTTTTGGACAGGTTCAGAAGGCCTTGCAACATAATACCCTCAAGATTTGGACTTTTCATCAAGATTTGGCCCAATCTTTTCCTTTATTTTCTCTTCTTTCTTTAATCATGCCATAAATTATCTTTCAAGACATTCATTATCAAATTCATCTTATGGCATATTTCAATTTTCATTTATGGTGCTTGGTGGGGAGTGGAGGTTATGAAAGTAAGTTCCATCTCCTGGTATGCATCCCTGAGGGGTCTAATTCTTGTAAAACATTACCTTGGCCACGCTGTGAGCATCAAATGCTTGGTTTTATCTTTCAGAACATTTTGGCCAAAAACAAGAATCTCACCACAAGAAGGACAACCCTCAGGAATTTCTTATTTCTTTCTTTACTCTCTTTTTCTCTCAATTCTTTTTCATTTTTATTTTTTATTTTCTATTTCATTTTCTTTTACTTGTATGATTTATTTTTCATTTCTTGTTTCAAAAGCAGCAATCATAACTCCCATATCTTGTTTGGGGAGTCAATTTATGTAATAATCAAGAGCAAACACTAGTAATGGTAAAGACCAGCTACAGATAATCCTAATCAAAATTTCTTCAAGGCTTCTCTAAACTTAGCAACCATGGCATCTTCATAAGCAACTGCCTCCCTGGCCAAAGCAGCAGTGGGCTCCCCTGGAATAGCACTCTTCATAGCCTTATCAACAAACACCTCAGTCAAAGCATCAACTTCAGCAAATAGATTGGTGACCACCTTCTTGTTCACCCTTTTCTGATCAGTGAAGTTGCCAGTAATATTCCAGAGGCGACGGTTTTCAAAGATTGATTCAGGCTCTGGAGACATTGGGTCTCTAGAAGTGCTGGCCACTGGTGGTTGGATATTGGTAGAGGTGGAGGCAAGTGTGGAGGGCCTGGTTGGGGATCTAATTGGAAGCTGAGGTGGTTGGGGGGACCTGATCACTTCATTATGGGTGGTACTGGCTTGGACTGGGGATTGTGAGGTGGATTGGATTCTTCTTTTCTGGACTGGGGTAGTCATTTCAAGCTCTTCTCCATCAATCTCATCACTACCTTCAGCGTCAGTATCATTTTCATCTTGAACCACCAAATTTCTCTTCAATTTTCCAAGTCTTCCATCCTTTCTGGTAACCAAAATGGGAACCTCTGGGGCCACTCCAATGGGATTTCCTTGGGGGTGAATTGATCCTCCAATGGCTGCCCAGGAACCACTGGTATTATTCCATTGTTGGACACCTCTCATTCTAGATCCAGTCACTGAAGAAGAAGAAAATAAAACATAGAAGTCAGTAACCCATCAATTTTATGGCCAATCAACTCACAATTGGAGTGACCAGAGGTGGCATCAGAGGTGGGAGGTTCATCAACAGGAGCTTCCAATCCAAATCTTCCACCCTTCTTGATGCTGCTCCATAATCTTCTGGCATCTTCAGGAAAGCTATAGTGGGCTTGAGAACAATTTCTTTTTCCAAGATTGCAAAATTGACACCTGGTGGACCTAGCAGTAGCAGATTCCACACAAGGAATCCCTTTCCTCTTACAATTGGTGCAGGGTGGTTCAATAACTCTGACAGATTTAAAACCATTATAGGTTTTATTGATGTCCCAAATCTCTGTAGGGGCCATACTCTCTTCAGAAAGCTCCCTCAAGTTATCAAAAACACCAGGACCATAAAGTACAGAAGGTGGGGAATCAGAGTGATTGGAATCACAAAGGGAAGTCAGCCTTGAACTCATCTTCAAGTCAAAATTTCAAATTCAAGACCAAGAGAGTTATGGGCAATTGCAAGTCAGCAAGGCAGTTATGGCAATTGACCAGTCAAGGAGGGGATAAGAAGGAAGACATTCAAGAAGAAATCAAGATTAAAAGAAGAAAAACTGCTTCAAATGGCCCAATTGGCCAATTTCATGGATTTATGCACTTTGGCACAAATGGCCACATCAGACCTCAAAACTTCAAAATAGCTCATTTTTTATCATTTTCCATCAAAATATGCTTAATTAGGCATATTGGAAAATTTGCGCATTTTGCGCAATTTTGCGCATTTTGCGCATTTTTGCGCATTTGCGCACTTTTTGCGCACTTTTGCGCAAAAGGCCCTTTATCTTGTCAAAAGTCTTCAAAAGGCCTTTTTGGCCCATTTCATCATGATTGCGCATTTGCGCACTTTGCGCATTTTTGCGCATTTTGCGCAATTTTGCGCATTTTGCGCAAAAATGCGCAAAATGGCCAGGATACTCTATAAGGCCAATTTTTCATCAAAATCAGTTTTTTTTCACTTTTTTCAATATTATATGCCATTATGGCATATATGCGCATTTGCGCATTTTGCGCAATTTTGCGCATTTTGCGCAAAAATGCGCAAAATGGCCAGGACACTCTATAAGGCCAATTTTTCATCAAAAATCAAGTTTTTCAATTTTTTCAATATTATATGCCATTATGGCATATATGCGCATTTGCGCACTTTGCGCATTTTTGCGCAAATTGGCTAAAATCCCCTTTTAAACACAAAATCAAGGATTTTGGCCAGGACCTCTGAAATGGTCCATAACCTCAAGTATTGGCCACCTTATGCCAACACTCTCAAGATGAAAGTTATGATGATATCAGGTGTTCTTGGGACATAAACCCAGGTCACCCACTTTTCAAAAGCCATGAGGACTCAAGAAAAGTTTTGGTGAAGACACTCAAGACAAGAATGAAGAAACTTTAAGAAGAGTGAAAGTATTTTGAAGTGAAAGAGGGAATTCAGAATCAAGATCAAGGGGAAAATACCTACAAGTGATCAAGTGAAGATTTGTTTGAGTATTGTTTGAAGAAGAAAGTTGAATGGGATAAATTTAGGGAATTGGGGGGAAAGAACTGTATGGATTGTTTTCAAGCTCATCAAGACTCACTGTACTTATGGTGCTCAGAGCTCACCATTTTCAAGAGGGGGATAATGTCACAGCCAAGGAGGCAGGGGCATTTCCAATCATCATCAGCAAATCATTACTTCATTGATACCCCTCAAAACCCAATCAGCAACGGGGTTTCATTCAACAGTCTCCAAATACAGTTCCAGACCTCAATACAGTTTTCATACAGGCAAGACCCAAATACAGGATTCACCAAATACAGTCCTGTAATCAATACAGGCGCAAATACCTGTATTGACTGTATCACCTGTATTGGATTCACCAATACAGGACTCAATCCCACATCCAACTTCTTCCAGCATACAGGCCAGTATCTCAACACTCAAACTCCAAGGCTGGCATTTCTCACATATACCAGCCCCTCTTCACCCACCTGGGGGTTTTTCCCCCAGTTAATTAAAATAGTTGATTTATTATTTAATATTATTTTATTCTCACTTTGGAATATTATTTTATTACTTATTAAGTTAGTCTTAGCCTTCCCTCACCTGTTCAGTAGAGTCCTGGTGGCCATATCCTTATTAATTCCTTTTCTCTTTTCTGAACAGGTTGAAACAGTGACTCAGGATTATTTGTGGTTGGCTCTTTATTATTGCTTTTGTTTTGTCTCTCTTATCTTTATGCTTACTATTTTATGACTAGGAATTTATCCTCTTACTCCATTACTCTTATCATTTGAGTATTGCCTTTTGAGCCCTCCATAAGTAAGTCTGTTCACTGAGTGCCAGGCCCTCTTCACTTTGGAAGAGCCCCTGTGACAGAATGATTCCAGAGGGAGCAGTTTGATATGGTCCCACATGGGAAAATCCATGGAATGGGCATATGATTTTTTACAAGTCAATTCAGAAATGAAAAAACTAAAGGAATAAAATGCCTTTCAAGATACAGTAAGAAAATACTTGAACACACAGTCAGCCAAAATTTGGGCATAATTTCAAAATAAAAATAGACAGTTGAACTCAATACTAGAGGAGAAATATAATATGAGCAGGGAACTAAGAAATATTGGGCAGCAGAAGAAAAACCTTGGAAAAGAGGTTGAATACGTGTATCAGAAAGAGGAACAAAAAGAAAATTTCTTCTCACACAGAAAAAGGTGATGTACCCATGGTTCACAACTCCCAGAAAGTAAAAGAGGAAGAAAAATCAGAAAACTAAGTGCCTTCATACCAGGATCTAAGGTTAAGGTCTGAGTATATTTACCAAGATGGTGAAAGCCTCAGTTACTCTGAGAAACAAGCACTGAAGCAATTACTGAAAGTGGTAAAGAGGCATAATTTCTCATTCATTGGAGAATATGATGACATGGAACACATTAATGATATTCATGGACTTTTTTTTGATGTCCCAAACATACCAGATTTCTGGATCACCAAACAACTCAACACTGAATTCAGTGGCCATGGAAACATATGGTATATTGAAATGAAAGAGATAAATGACAGGAAAAAATGGCCATGATTGAGAAACCAAATAGTACAAAAGTGCAGTAATAGTACTTGAATTTTTGGAAAAAGAACATCTCTTTTGAGAGTGATAGATACTCTCCAGAGAAAGACCCTTATGAATGATGTATTAAGAAAACCAAAAGACTCAAATATATTGATCCAAATGCAAAAATAGGTACAAGAAATCACAAGCTTCTGACAAAAATTCCAGGATACTTAGAGCATGCAGTAAAGTGTATATTCACAAAAATAATTCGCCTTTATGACATAGAAAATGGCATACAAGATGTCATAAAATTGACATAAATTGGAAGTATTTCACCCTATAGGTCTCATGATAGCAGAGGAAAACCAAAGCTACTCATTGAAAAAGACATAAAAGCTAGAAATGGCGCAGAAGAATTAAAGAAAAAAATCCATGTCATAATTGTGGATCACCTTACCACTATGCCAATAATTGTCCCAAGGGAAAAAAGAAGCTATTTACAATAGAGGAAGGCTCAATAGAAGAGAGCATCGAGTACAAATTTGACTTTGAAAGTATGTGAAATGGGCTAAGAGAAGATTCAGGAACCAAACCAGAGACTATTGAAAGATATTCATTGGAGTGTGAGTATGAGAAACCAGAATCAGTCATAGGAAACTATTTGAAGCCTGAATTCAGTCAACCCAAGAATGGTGAAGATCTTAGTTTCAGCACCACTGATTCCAAAGAATATTTTTAAAACCCAAAAATGACTATGGGCTTTATTCATGGAGCAAAATCAAAGATTTATGTGTACGTTGAAAATAAAAAGCATCCTTTGATAGTTGACAAAGAAGAAGCTTGCTCAGTGATAGGCAAGAAATAATTGGATAGACACTTCCCAATGTGGGATGCAGAAATACTTGTAACAAAAGAAAGAGGCTTTGGAAGTGCTTCATGAATAATGAGATCACTTGGAAAAATCCAAAAAGTTATTATAATTAAAAAAAAAGTACAAAAACAGATTAAAAACTGAATTTGCAGTACTTGAAAATTTTGAGATTGATGGATTCTTAATAGGTACAAAGTACCACTGACTCTATGGCATAAGCATAAATAATTCCACAGAGAATTACTTAGAAATTGGGGAAGAGAAAGAGAGAAAGCTCTACTTTAAAACTGAAAACCCCGATAGAATAAAAAGATATTCCAATAAAGAGTATCTAATAGAAGAAAATAAGAAGCCACAAGACAAAGACCAATAGGTAAAACTGGGGATTGATATAGATATAGTTCCTCCTTTGAAGCGCTCTAGAGCCCCAAGAAGGACAAAAGAGTCTCATCACTGATGAGCCTTTTTTGGAGGGAGGGTATGTCAGCCTGTGACTCCAAAAACAGTACCAGCTTTACATCCAAATACCATAGGTAATGGTATAGAAAGTATTGGACACACATGGCCAATAAAGGTATAAATATAAAGAAAATCCTCACATAAAAATATACCAACCTTACATCAGCCTATGACTCCCAATAGAGCACCAGCTTGACATCCAAATACCATAAGTAATGGTAAAGAAAGTATTGGGCAAACATATCCAATACAGGTATAAATATAAATAGGAAAATACCCAAATATAAATACATCAACCTTACCAAAATAGGATAAAAAATTACAAAGACATACCCTGTCATGGATAAGACAAAATAAGCAAAACCCTTATTTTCATCTCCCATCTAACTTATGACTATTTAATTCAAAACCCGCAAAAATGGTTTTTTTTGAAGCTCCTAAGCAGGGATATACAATGGTACCATTTATTCCTCTGTAGCATTCTTACTTCAGGAGATACAATCATACCACATTTGGTCACTAAAAACCCCTCAAAGCTGCAGGAGGCTTTTACAAAAAGTGTACAAAAGTACAGCAAAATTGAATATCTTAGTGAGAGCTTCAATTTCAGACACCCCTTACCCCTTTAACTTCAAAACAGGCAGAGAGATCTTGGATAAAAGGTTTAAGAAACCAAATACAGGTTTTCTGAGAACAACAATATAAAGAACCCCCTATAGATTTTCCATTTATTAATACAGCTGTACAGTGAAGTATACCAAATCTTAGAGCTCATAAAGCCCTAAAATTCTGCATCATTATAGTTATGATTTCTGGCCTGAATCTTTATCAAGCTATATACTTATGTACAGAAATACATCAACAAACTAGAAAGCCTTGTAACCTTTGCAATTTTTGAGAAGGGTTAACATGAAGCATACAAAATTGAATATCTCATCAAGCCCTTCAGTACTATTCTCTTAGATACTTGATCCCTCAAAGCTGACTGAGATATCTGGGTTGGAAGATTGAAAAACAATCTGAACACGCCACAACAGTGCTGATGTGGCCTATGAAGAGATTTTCCACCCTTATTAATTCAGAATGATCATTTGTCAGCCCAAAACCACAATCATTACTATGATTATGTTAGTATTGATGGGAAAGAACCACAATCCAGCCTCCAGAGTGAAACTTTGCACTCTGAATATGTGTGAAGATCTTACAATCCCCTAAAAGTCCCCAAAAAGGATAAAAGTAAGCCCTTTCTCACTGTAAAGGGGCCTTATCATGATATATTTTGAATTCTTACATACTAAAGCTGATAATAACCATTATTAATGTTAGAATCATATTGATATAATTCTAGTATCAGATATTTTAGTATATTTTCATAGTCAGTATATATTCAATAGATGCAACCAAGACCCTCATTAGATTTATCATCACTGTTACTCATAACGGTAGGGTCTTATTCATTTATTTTTAGCTATTATTAATGTGTCACACCCATGGTACCAGATTTTATCTACTATTTTTTGGCTGCTACATAGATTCAACCTTACAGACAAATTAAGCTACGCACACCATTATTTTGGGAAGGTAATTTTAAATGATGGTATTTTGAGTATTTCAAAATTATCTCCTCTAATTTCAAATTATTTTACAAAATTATAACTAGTACGTTTAATTTTTGAAAGCCATATTCTAAATTTGAAGGTATTTTATCCTCTGTCTTGATGGAGATGATTCAAAAATTGTTGGGAGCAAATTTTAGGTTTGACTCAAGTGTTCATGGCTTTGTTTTTTCATAAAAAGATTAATTAGTGAGCTGTGGGGATTTAATATTCTACAGTTTCTTTTTTATATAAATAAAGCAGTTTTTGAAATTTGCTCAAAGCAGTGACCTAATCAGTTTTAAGCTATTGGAAGTTTCTCTTGAAGCTTAATCCATAGTTTCAGATATTTTTAATATTAGAATTAATTGAGAAATCTTCAATAATAACAGATTTTTCTCATTATTGTCTCTTTCCCAATGCATACATAAGTCTAGAAATCAAATAGGAGGTATTTTTGATATTATATCGAAATTATGTATAGCTAAAAGGGTATTTAGCAAAAAATTGAGACAATCATTTCAAAGTTATCGAAATTACATATAAAGGCTCAAATAAGTATAAATTAAAAATATATTTCGCATTTGAATTTAAAACCAATATTTGTTTCCTATAGATATATATATTTAATTGTAAAATGATAAGCAGTTGAAGATTATTCTAAAGGTAAAATGGAGAAAAGATGATATTTTCACTACTTTTTTATTAATTCCAAAAAAATGATATTTTATTATTATATGAGATCAATTTGTAAGATTATTTTATAGCTCTTTGATTGATTATTTCTTTCCTCAAGTCTCTTGGGGCTCTTTTACATGAGAAATAACCATGATTAGAAAATGGAGAAGATGAATCAAGGGAGATTTATGAGAATAGAAGACTGTTTCAAGCCAAGAGAAAAGGTAGAATATATTTCTGTGGAGCTTTCTTTATTGTGGACTTGGATAAAGTAGTTCTTGAGGAGGAAATCACAGTTCAGAATTTTTGAATTTCTGAATAATCTTGTAACACAGGGTGCTAGGATTTATTATATTCCACTTTGAATAGACTGGATAATTTTTATAAAGGGCTCGAAAATCACTATTCAAGATGTTTATTCCAAAATTGGTGAAGAATATTTTTAATTCTCTAATATAGCCCTTAAATAATAATATAACAAGATTTATAGTTTTAAAATATAAATATAATAATTGAATAATAATATAAAATTATCAATAGTCTGAATATATATATATATATTTAAATTTAATTATTTAAAAATAACATCTAAGAATTAATAGTTCAGAATCGAACATAATAGTATACCCTGATAACCAATAATAATAAAAAAGAACATTTGTTTATAATCAAATGGATTATATCAATTTAAAGCTATAATATACTATATAAGGGTAGAACTAATTATATAGGACTAATGAAAGTGAAAAAACTAGATGAATTGAATAATAAAAGGTAATCTTACAAAAAACCAATCATTGTTATTATTTGAAAGTACTATATAAATATATAATACTATTTTATGTATAATGATATTATTTACAATGAGATAAGAGTTATTACATATTATAGATATCTAAATTAATATTCTTCTCCAAATAAAAATTTTATGATAAATAGAAATTATGACATAAAAGTCGATATATCCACTAATGTTATCAAAATTTCTATTTTGATAATATTCATAACTAATAATACTATTAATGAAACTACTTAATGAGAATAAAGAACTTTCATCAATAATTTCAGCTCCTCCTATCAATCAATTGATTCTCATATAAGATACTGATATTTTTCTACTGATCCTATATGAATAGTTCTAGAATATCAGACTAAATAATGGAATGAATTTCTTCTTTAAATATGAAGGAAAAGAACTATAATTTTCTGTCAAATGAGGGGGAGAGGCCCTACCCAGAGAACTCAAAAACAAAGTTATTGGAAAAACTTACCTTGAGCTATTTTAACTGGTGTGATTTTGGGATGGTTTGATTTGTTACATTTATTCCACCATATTTTTGTTCAATTGAGCCATCCTGAAGTGTCTCTTATTTTTTATTGAAAATACTTGAGCTATTTTTTCTCGTTAATTACTTGGAAATAGCATCGTTGGATAGATGTATTGAACCATATTTTGTACCTTTTGTCTTATTTGAACTAATATTTAATGCTATTATGCACAGCCTTAAGATAATATTTTGCGGTGAGAAATCTTGAAACAGTTTTATTAGTTAGAGGTATTGCATAAATTCTTTAATTATTCTTTTTTAAGCTGAGGTACTTTTATTCTTGGTGATTTCAATGGATGATTTCATTTTAACTTATTATTGAACCATATCTTTTTGCAAGTGAGCCATTTAATAATTATTATTATGAAATTTTATTAAAATCCATTTTTTTCACTTAAAAATTAGGTTATTTAGTACACATATTTCACCATTGGTTTTTCTTACGATTTCACTTGTATTAAGTATGACTTTTAGTTTTGAAATTATTTCAAAACTGTATAGGACTATCCGTGCATGAACCTACTCAAGGTCCAGTTAAATTCTACTTTCTTAGAAGCTGGAGCTCACAAAGCTTGGTTTTGATTTATTTAATACTGAATAATATAAGATTCTTGATGGATATAAGGTGTATTTGCATTTACATTTTTACCAATTATTTTTAATTATGTATTTTTTGTTACTTTACCTGTATTGTCAGGTTGAGTCTATGAAGAAGCTATATTGAATTAATTCCAACATTGAACTTTGACTCACCATGTAAATAGGATCTTCCCCTTCTGGAAGGGGTAACAGGTCCAAAAAGGCTTTCAACTTGCTTCATACTGGTATCTAACTTGATATTTCTATTTGGTCACCTTTTAAGCGGAATTTCCAAGATTCAGAATGACTTTGCATAAAATTTATTCAATCCTTTGAACTGTAGAATTCCTAAATAATACTTTATTCCTACAAATTATTTGAAACCAAAACCGGTATTTTGGAACAGAAAGATTAGTCTGTCAACCATGAAGTATTTCATTTTGAATTTCTAATAATCAAAATAGCCTTTTTCCTCATCTCCTCATAAATCATTCCTTCAAAGGTTTTTTTCTCTGATACTGCTTTTATCAGCTCTCAATATATTCAGCTTCCAAAAAAGGTGAATCAAAATCTTTTAGCTTAAAAAACTACTTAAAATCCATTTCTTTTGCCCAAAAAACAATACAGAAAAACTTTCATTATAGCTTTCTCCCAAAAGCTTAGTTTATTGGGGTTGTAGAAATTTAACACAAATTAAGCTGACCTTTATTAAGATCTGGGAAGCTATTTTTGGAAAGCTAATGTGACTAATAGATTCAAAATAAATTTAGGGTGTTGGTAAACACACCTAAGCTTTTAGTAAAAACACATAAGGCCTTACATGTTTTTACCAATTTATGGCCAAAGCACATAATTTTATGGTAAAGGTAAATAAGTTACTTATTTTTTCAATAACATTTCTCAGGCTCAGTTTTGAGCATTTCTATAATTTCTTTTTGCTATATTTTTTCCAACATGGGATGTGAAGGTCCCCAAATTTTTTCAAATTTTTTTTTGCCCAATTTCTCCATTTTGGCCATTTTGGCAAAATGGACTATTTTTTCACAAAAATTTATTGAATATGTTTCCACTTATTAATTTCCATGTTTTTTCTTAAAAAAAGGAAAAATCCTGAGAATAAAAAACCAGAAGCCCAACATTTTGGAATTTTTTTCCAGGACATTTGTAGGCCCAAAAAGTCCTTGTTTCTTTATGTTTTTTTGTTCATGTTTGTATTTAAATTGAAAATGCCATTTATGACATAAATTGAATTCAAAATGTAATTTATGATGAGTGGAAGTTAAAATTTCATTTTTGGCATTAACAGTGCGATTTATGACATCAAAGTGCCATAAATGGCACCACAAATGACATAATAATGCCATAAATGGCATCAATAATGACATACAGATGCCATTAATGGCCAGAAGATTGGCCTAAATGGCATTACAACAATTCCATAAGTTGAATTCAATGGCCTTAACAATGCCATAAATGGCCTCGAAAATTGCATGAATGGCCTTAACATTGGCCTTAAAAATGGAATTAATGGCCTTAAAAATGCCATTTATGGAAACAACAATGCCATTTGTGGCATTAACAATTCCATTTGTGGCATTAAATAAATGGCATTATGCCATTTATTGCATTGACAATGCCATTCATGGCATTGTTAATGTGGCAGTATTAATGTCATTTATGCAATACCATTAATGACATTGTTAATGCCACAAATGGCATTAATGGCATCAGAAATAGTGCATTGATAATGTCATTAATGGCATTTTTAATGCCATAAATGGCATTTTTAATGCCATAAATGGCATTTTTAATGCCATAAATGGCATTTTTAATGCCATAAATGGCATTTTTAATGCCATATATGGCATTTTTAATGCCATAAATGACATTTTTAATGCCATAAATGACATTTTTAATGCCATAAATGACATTTTTAATGCCATAAATGACATTTTTAATGCCATAAATGACATTTTTAATGCCATAAATGACATTTTTAATGCCATAAATGGCATTGTTGATGCCATAAATGACATTAATGGCATCAGAACTGCCATAAATAGCCATATTTCATTTGAAAGCCACCCCTTACGTGTTTTTACCAATACCCTAAATTTATCCCTTATGCTGCAAAACAAACCAATTAGTAAAGTAATCTCAAATTAAAGCTCTCATTTAGATATTACATTTGGCTATACTTCTGTATAGCTTTGTACAAGCCCTCCTAGACTTTAAGGTTTATCTTTGGTAAAAATGGGGTTACAATGGTATTTCCTGAAGTAAGAGTGCTACAGAAAAATTAACTATACCATTGGATAGCTCTCATTGACGGCTTTAAGAAAAATTCAATTATTTCGGGGGCCAAACTTAATATGTAGAGGCTAGATTATAGTTTAAAATAAGGGTTTTTTCACTTAGTTTGTCTTATCTTTAAGCTGTTGTATCTTTGTTTTTTCTTATCCTATTTGTATAAGGTTGGTAATTTTATGTTTGAGGACTTTCAATACCATTACTTATGGTATTTATATGTCATTCTGGTGCCCTTTTTGGAGTCACAGGAAGACACCGGATATGTAACTCAAGAGTAGTACTGTTGAGCAACATTGAGGACTTGATTTAGTATAAAAAGACCCCTTAACAACAATGAAAATCCTTAGAATTCAACCAAGCTCAAATATAACATAATAGATTGAATAAATACTTCTATTAATAAATTGTAATAGATCAATTCTGCTGTAATCAAATGAAAATAATTTTTTAATTGTTATTTCTTCAAATAACAATATTTTATTTTAAACTAATGTATTTATTTAAATTATTAAATTCTTGTTTCTCCTGAATTAAATCCACTCATATATGTATTTCTGAAGGTTTTACTTATGAATGTCTTCAAAATACTAATTTTGATGGCTTTTTTATAATAATGATAGTTTTTTAACACCCATTACATATTTTGTTCTGTTATCATTCTCCTTTTGATATATAATTCTATTTCCTTTTATGATCATATTATAATGTTATAGTTAATCATTTATAAAAAACTGGTTTAAACATATAATTACTTCTGTTATAATACTTTTACTACGATTATTGGTATATTGGTAATAAGCAATGATTATGATTGATAATAATAACTATTAGTGATATTATTATTATTGAATCCTTTTATATTTACTGTGCATTATTTTTTTATTATAATGTCAATTTCTTAACATTATTATAGTGGCTTTTATGAAAAATAATAACAGACATATTACAATAATTTTATTATAATATTCATAGTAAAATCTCACAATAATTGATCCAAACTCCAGATTTTAAATGAGAGGTGAAGATTGAGGCTTATCCTCAGTATGAGTTTACAGCCTTGATAACTTGGTTACTTCTTTTCTCTGTTAACAGGGATGATATTTTATGAATGGGGAAATGTTCCTCTTTCAAATGGTCACATGCAAAGAATAACTTTTTTCAGGTCCTTATTGTACCTTCATTTGTTTTGATAAAGGCTGAAGGTATGGCTTTCACTCCTTTTTCTGTACCATGTTTATGATACTTTTAACCCTCAGTATTGAGCTCTAGTTTTCAGTTACAGGCTGAAATTTCTTTTACTATACTGTTGATTCTCTTCAAGATCATAGTTGTTTTTTTAGCGCCATAATATTTGACTAATTTTAAATTTATTAAATTGTGAAATATATCTTTTCTTTCATTATTTGGTGCAGAATTCTTCCTTAAGTTAATACTAGAGATTTTTGTTGATTTTTGATTATTTCAATTTAAAAATTGTTTTGGAGCTTCTGATTTCTCAATTAACCTTTTGAATCTTTTAATCTGAGTATCTTTCCATTTAATGTGGTTGAAGCTAGTCTCAAAAGTTATTGAGTTCCACGATCTTTCAGAAATAATTGAATCATTGATATGAATTATATAATATAAATATTATTAATAATTAATTAATGAGCTACGGAATTTTACAACCCAGATTTTTGATGGGAAATCTCCAAGGAAGGTTATATAAATGACCCCTGGTTTTGAACTATTATTTATGAGAAAATGAAATATTTCCTTCTATCTATTTTATTTGAGCATAAACCCCGATCAATAAATTATCAAAAATAAAATTATTGGTTGAGTATGAGTAATATCCTTAGAAATTCTTAAAGAGATTTTAAATTCAATAGTTATCAGGAGAATAATGAGGAGTTCTTTGAAATACCCAAAACAGAGTAGATATGATATGTCAATAGGAGTGGGATTAGTAATAAATCTTATATAAGATGGAAATAAACAATATTCAATTAGTGAGCTACATAATATTCAAATTCAGATGTAAGCCTGGAGAGTCCTAAAGAGTAATATGTCATTAATCCCTGGATTTCCAAGATGGTTATGATATTGACCTTAAGGAATTTCACGTAATGATTTAACTGTGGTTTTTTATTTTCAATTTTAAAATACCCTCTTAATTTACTCACACATATCTTCTTAGTATAAGTAATAAAAGCAAAAAAATGTATTTGGGTTAATCTCAATACATCTCCAAAAAGGAAAATAACTCTTATTTTCACGTGATATTGTTTTCTTTCCTCCACAAAAGCCCTTCAAGCACAGATGAAAAAAGCATAAGCTGGAAAAACAATCATTTTTAGTAATATAAACCTGAGTATTATTCAATCAAAGAAAAACAAGAAATAAATTGAATTTGAGATTAATAATAATAGATTCCCACTCTATTATTAGTAATCTCATGATTAGAGTCTTGAGCTCTTTTTGTTAGAAATTAATCATTGACCACCATAGGCTCCAGAAGTTCTTCCCAGATAAATCATTTATTAAACTCAGATAAAGGCTGTGTACTTGGAATTTTTCCAAAAGTCAGATCCATCCCTTGATAACATGGAAATGGAATTTATAGCTTTACTTCAGCTTAATTCATTACTTTGGACTTATCACTTCCAGTAATACCAAGTCCAATTAGATATTCCAAATTAAAAGTCTTTATATAGTTCTCCTTACCAGTCTTAATCATTCAAAAACCTTTTTTTTGCACCAAGATTCTCCTTTTTGTTGATCTCTATCTTCAATTTCTTTTCATAATTTAGTAACAATTTCTTTTTACTTCAATTGTCTTCCAATATGAGTGGTACTATCTTTCTTAAATAATGCATCATATTTAGCCTCATTCTGAAACCATGTCTTTTCTTTAATGATAAATCTTTGGTTCTGTGAATTTTTATTCATTAAACAATGGCTGTTTAGCCTAGAAATATGGTATTTGATTCAAATTAAGATGAAATATGTTAATTATGAGTTAAGAATGATAAGAATTTCACTGGATAGTCAGAAAAATAAAATTTAAAAACAAGATGTGGATAATTTGATAAAATTAAGATTGATTGGATTTTTTCATCCAGAGTTGTTACCAATTTCATAAACAATCCCTTCTTCATTCTGAAATTAATTTTTAATAATCATGGTCTTATTTCACTAAATCAGAATTTTTTGCATGAATTGAAGATCTTATAAATCTTTATAGAATTTATTATATAATTATCAAATTTAAATATCTCTTTTGGATGAAATGAAATTTAATTAAGTTCCACTTTGGTGATCAACATTAATAATTTCATTTTTGAGGTCAGATTTATATGAGAAAATTTCTTTTAAACTTGTTCTTAAACTTTCTTTTGGTTATTAAGAATATATATTTCAAGACTCACGCATATCTTTCTTCAATTTTGAATCTCAAGTCAATTATTGAATAAATTAGCTTTTATTATACTTGTTGTATTACTAGAGAGTTTTTTTATGTAATGCTGTACTTATGTAGATAAATTATGAATAAAACCATTGTTTAATGAGTGAAACACAATCAGTTAATATGCAAGGCTTGAATACATTACCTACGATTTGAAGAGTTGAGCCATGAACTAGTTAATTTTATATCAAGACTAAATAAATTTTAGCACTGAATGAACTACCTTTCCTTCAATAATGTTCTCAAATCTGGCTATAAAATCAGCCAATCAAGAATTATGAAATATTTCAAAACTCAGAAAATAATGCACAAACGTTTTTGGCAGAAAATAAACCCATTTATCTGGGGGAATCTAGCTGTGTAATTGGTGGTACTCGAGTAAAGTATTCTTTGTTATTTAAAGCTACTTGAATTTGTATAAATAGTTTGAAAATCAAAATTGAAAACCAAATTTAAATATTTACATAATACCATACAACCTGAAAGCCCAAATTATCAAAAAAGAATGATAAAAAAATATACATGTGAGAGAAATAAATCACAGCTCACACACTGAAAATTTCCATATTTCATAAAATATAAAATAAAATTATAATTTATATTTTTTAACTATAAAGTTTTAACTATAAAAGAAATTTATAATAGGGTTGTTCAAATCTGAAAAATCTCAAGTTCCATACACTCAATTTTTTCCATAGAAATTCTGAATTTTGATTTTTTATTTTTCAAAATACCACACCTCATGAGCTGTGGTATTTTTAGTCACCATCAACCTATTCCTTTATTCCTAAATACTCAATTATTTCTCCAAGATCCCATGTATTTTTGAGAATTTGTATAACCATAGCCTTTTCTGAAGATCAATTTATTTTTCCATAGAATCAAATATGGCTTCACTTTTGAATTATTTTCAATTACATTTCTTTTTCAATTTACTCATATACACCCACAAACAACTGAAAGAAAAAATGGAAATTTCAAAATCAAAAAATGTCAAAGATCTTATCAATATCTCTATTCAAACATGATAATTTAGCAGAAGAATCAGCACATTCCAGTGAAATTGAATCTGATGAGGCGCTTGAATATAATATACATGTTTTGCATAAAGCCTTATGAAAGAAGAAACCTCAGACCATGGCGGTTTTTTATCTCTCCCTATATCTTGAAAGTATCCCTCATAGTAAGTTCAAGAAGCTATGCCATAAATTATACAGCTCATTTCTTTATTTGATATCTATTATCGGAAAGTATAAAGTCTTTCACATAAATTAAAAATATTTTCAACATGAGCCAGAAATTTAGATAGCAGTTTCCCTTTCAATACTTGGTTGGAATCTTAATGGTTCATCTGTTGGTAATATTGGGGAAATGTTTGTTAACCAAAATTATTTAGCTGTTCTATATACACAAAGGGTAATTCAAATATTAATCAATCTGAATAACATATAAATCTCAGGTCCAAATGAGAAAGAAAGGATTTTCATTCACAAGAATTTTGATCCGAAGGCTTTTGTGGTTGTGTTGGTTTTATTTACGGTAGTATAGTCTCATTATCTCAAACCCAACATCATTATGGAAAATTTCTTATTATAATAAGCCAAAATATCTTGATCTCTTCTCTGGATAATTACCATAATATATAATATTGTTACTTTGGATAAAGGGTAGGAGTGGAGCTGATAATGGCTTTCTATTTAGCTATTCTATATCATTATGGTTAATATTTTCTTGCAATAATCATTTCAGTTAATTTCCTTTTGGAGTTTCAGGATCATTACATGACTCAATTTTATATAAAAATATGAAGTTTAATGAAAGGCATGAAACCTTTTTTTCTTAAAAGAAATATCCTTTGACTGACTAAGCCTATGGAAGTTCATTCACAATTCTTCCAGAATACAAATGAAATGAATACCTTAATACACATAATAGTAAGTTAAAATTCTGCCTTGCAAAATCATGAGTAATAATTAAACATGAACTTGGAATAATTGAAATTCAATAGTCATTCCTCAGAGAAATGCAAAATATAAAGCAAGTCCAATTTCTCAGTGATTGTTTTGTTATGTGGGTAATTGATCATGAGCTTTTGGAAAATATTTCAAATTAATGGGATGATATTTATGAATACAATGACCACCATACCTTCAAAATATATCTGATTTGGTCAATAATGGACAAGTCTTCAATATTCAGGAGCATTTCAAGCCTTTAAAAATGGTACATAGTGATAAAATCATTTGAAACACTGAATTTTTCGGGAAAATATTTTGGATGTGATATTCATTTTGGAAATCAGTTGAAAGATACACCTTGGGATTTTTCAATTTAGCAGGGTGGTTAAAGGCAATATTTGAAATAAGAATTATTGGTTAAATTTATATTAAATTTTGTTAAGATTCATTTGAAATTTGATTTCTTATTCTAAATTCAAAATCAAAATCATTAAACGCTCCAAAAAATCCTATTTACAATCAAATTTTGATAATCAAAGCATAACTCATATAGTGAATTTCTTATAACTAATTTCCATATGCAATTTCAAAGAGCCAATAGAAATTTCTCAGGAGAGAAAGCAATCCTGTTTACAATTAATTTTTGATACTCAAACATGAATGTGGAAATTATTCCTTAATTAATTGTTTTGAAAATATTGAAGATTTTTTGGGATATTTTCATTTAAATTAAGAGCCTGAAAAAGCTTCCACTAGAGTCACCTTGGGGATATAAAGTAAAATTTCATATCTTGCCAGAATTCCATAACCTTTGACAAATTACAGGTTCCTGAATGGTTAAATTGAAATTAAAAGGATGATCTGGAAAAACAAAAAATTCATCAAATAAATTTTAATTTTTATGAGCAAATTTACCAGTTTTTTTATGGATAAAACTGGAGAGACAATATTCAAATTCTGAGGCCTCATCATCAATGTGAGAAAAGCTATGAAATATATCAAGAATATAAGACAAGTAATTATAAGAAAGCTTAATAATCAAAAAATTTAGAGAATTTAAGCTCTTTAAATCCAGGTGTTTTATACTTGGACTTTTTTCCTTTATTTTGGTTGAATACTGTGAGTAAAAATTTTTCAAATTAAGTCTTGAGAATGAGAAAGTCCTCTTCGGTGACAGCAAAGACCTTTTGATAATATTTTTCATTTGAGGAAGCTTTCTTTGTGTAAAAATATTGACCATCCTATTGCATACGTGGAATCATGAAGATTGTTGCCACATTGTTGAAATTTACCAAGAAAGTTGTTCTGCTTTAAGAGGCATGTTGAAATTGTTTGTATTTTGTATCTTTTCTCTGAATTAATCTGACTAAAACTGTTGAATTCTACAGTGGCAAAAACCTTCTTTGAAGTAATATTGGATAATTTATCTTGTAGATAATTGAATCCATGATCAATATTACGGGAGGTTCAATAATTGAATTTATTTGGTCATTTAAACAAGGGAAAATTCCCCTCTTATTTTTTCATTTGTAGTAATTGTCTCAAAGTAGTTATCTTAGGAAAAGGTTTGTTTTATATCATATGCAGTTTCTACTTTATTTAAATAGAATGAGTCAAGTTATTGAGCTTAATTAAATGACACTGGGATAATTTTGTTAACTCATAATGGGATATAATAATTTCTTTGAAGTTCTATTCTGGTTATCTATGGGATTCAAAGGATCAATAAGGGATAATAATGATAAATACTGAAAATAGGTGGTTTTTTTCTATTTGGAATCTTTATATAATGATCATTATGAAACAATTCGTTACAATATGAATATAACCAATATAATTTAGCACAAAATATAATTATTTAGTAATTCTATCACAAGAAACAGAAGTAAGATCAAAATGCAAAAAATACTTAACATTAAATATTATAGTCAAAATGTATACTTACAAATGGAAGAAGGAGTCAATTTTGGTATGAAAAAAGAGAGATTGTTTCCAAAATTTATGGTTTATAATTAGGATAATGGAATTGGTTCACATGAATGATTTATTTTAAAAGGATTGCTTGATTAAGGGAATATCATTGGTGTGAATTTATTCTTTATTAATCAAATCTGATAGGTTTAAACTAAGTTGTAAATTAAAGAAACATCAGAACCCCTTATATTAAATCTCATAATGTATGTCTATTTAAACAAAACTTCATTGCAGCATTCTGGTTGAACAGTAATTGCAGTTTTATTAAGAAACATTTCTGAAAATACTGTGGCAAATATTCAAAAAACTGATTGATGATTCAGTATAAATCAGAAAAAAATCACAAACTAAGAATTATTAATAAGCCTCATAATTACTTCCAGATCTGATTCATAATGTCCTTATTTCACCATGGCCACTGTTAAATAAGACTTTTTGTCATTCCTTAAATTCCAGCTTCTGATCCCAATCATTATTAAAAAGGTGGCACCTTCTGGAAGGTGCCATAGGTTTAACCTTGGTCAAACCTAGAGTAAACCTGCATCAAACCTGCTTGATACCATGCTCTAAACTTTTCCTAACAGAAAAAATAAAATTGTTATATTCCAAGCCACAATTTCATACATTTTGACAAACTAAGCTGAGGCTTAATACAGAATCATTGTGAGCCTCAGAGGTATTTCTATATACCCAAAAGACCAAAAATAACAAAATTATGTTATAATTATGAATAAATTTGTTTGTATAATGAAAACAAAAATTAAAATATGACCATAAAATATATATACAAAATCAAAATTTCAATTATAATTCAAAATTAAAATGACATTAAAATTTAAAAGTGTGAAAATACACTTTTACTTGAAAAAATTAGTGAAAATAAATGATCACCACAAATAGTTTTTGGAAAAAAGTTGATAAGATATATTATAGCTTTTCTTCCAATAAAGAAACTGATGAAAATTAATTCACCATTGGATTCCTCATAATAAATAAGGTGGGGTCACCTCTGAATGAAAATTCTGTAACTCAACTCTAAATAAGTGTAAATTGAGTTTTTAGTACTTTATGTATGAAAATATTAAAATCCTCAAAGTGTTAAATGAATCAATACCACTTGTGGTGTTAAAAATAAGTTTCTGTGTTAAAATTGAGGCTTGGAGTGTAGTTTAGAAGTTATCAGGAACTGAAGTCTTTTCAATTGAAATGTCAAAATGTACACGTGTATTAAATAAGTGAACTTGGATTTTCATATGTTGAATAAATAATTAGAGGTTTTTCATGTAAGTTTCCAATTGGATTACCTATGTAAGATTCTACTACAGTAAATGATGAGAAATTAAAGAAAAAATAAATTGAAAAGATCAATTTTTGGGGGGAAAAGTAATCTTGGCTCCAAGGGTTTCAGACTCCCCCAAATTCCTTTCTGACAGACATAGGATGTAAAAATTAATGCAAAAGCTCATTACCTTTGGCCTGGAATTGAGTCACAGGGTTTGTGATTCAATTAATGATGAGGCTTTGATACCAACCAGGGAAGTTTTCACTGTTGCAAAGAGGGTAATAATACCCTTAACTTAAAAAACTGTAGTAAAAAAGGTATTGACTGGCTTTGAGGTCTCTTACACACATTCTGATGTGTTTTTGAGGCTTGAAGCCAAGTATTCCCATAGAAATGGCTGATTTAAGGTACTGAAATGGCCAAAACCATCCCTTTTTTGGTCTAAACAAGGGTTCAATGATGCCATAATTTGCGTTTCTGTTTGAAGAGGTTTCTCACGACTTACAATAGTAAATTTCACTTTTTTAGTAGAGAAATTGGTGGCTATAAAAGAATTCTTTTTCTTTTCCCCACCTTTCTCTTCATGTTAGAATCTTTTCCTTTCATAATTAGTTTAAAAGCTGCTAAACCAATCAAGAAAATATTACAACCACCTTTTATAAATAACTTTAAACCTTTGGGCAACATGAAAATTGATTATAATCATTGTTTGTAACTCTTCAATTCATTTTTACCCTTGAGCCACCCCAAAAGTGAATTAAAGCATCTTTCATCACTGTTAGCTTTGTCACTTTGTTTCCAAATTTCCTCTGGTTACTTTTGGGAACTCTTGTCTTCAAAATTCTCTTTAAGGACTCTGTTCTTACATTAATTTCTTTCAGTACTTTTCTCAATTGATTAGACTTGAAATTTCTCTTGAAGAAATTTCTTTTGTAGCCATTAATATCTCTTGTAGAGTATTTTTGGATAAATTGTTTTTGTTTTTAAAACAATAAATATTTATAATATCATTTTTTTATACTCAAAGATCTAAAAAAAATCAATTTTGCATGTTTTCTCTTGAAACCTCTTTAAACTTACTATTTTCAATTAAATTTTACCTTATACAAATTATGAGGACAGGAAAAGTACTTGCTTTTTATGAAAGGTTTCATATCCACACCTTACAAGCATACAATGATAATATTTGGATTCCAATATTATCCATTCTTCTAATCCTTTTCAATGAAACTCTTTGTGATTCTCTTTCATCCATGAGATCTATAAATTTCAAAAAAACCAATCTCATTATTTAATTTTATGTAAATTTCCTTGTAACCCAAGTTTGATCACATAAATCTAGGTCTGAATCTAAACCCTGTGAATACAATTTGTACAGTTATTTCAAATAATGTATGCTTAGAATTACTCATTAAGGTCATTAATAATTTAGAGAAGTGGCTTTGATGGAACTTACCCATATTTCTGTGAGTTCATCCAAAACCATTTCCAAGGTTATAGTGTTTCAATTGTTTTGAAAAAAAGAAAATAATAAGATGAAGCTAACAATTTTCCAATATTTTTGGGCTACTTATAATCAAAATTGGCAAAAAGCAAAAATAAACAATAAATAAAAAAACCTCTTTTTGGAGGAACATCAATTAAATGTATTGATGAAAGGTATTGTTATGATTGCTTTTTTTGTAAAATTTGTGATCACAAGAGGCCAAAGCAACAGAAAAACATGAAGAAAAACAAAAACAACATATTGAGAGATTTACATAAAATAAACAAAACATCATATTTTTTGGTGTGTTTTTGGGTTTATTTGACCCAAAATGTATTCCAGAGGGTGTAAAACCCCCAGGAGGTCACCTAGGATATCTCCGATTATCCAGAAGTGTTTCTGGGTGATTAGGGAGTTTGTGGGGTATTCCAGGGACTTTAGCGGTATTTACATCCCCTGCAATATTTTTTAATCTAAAAAAACAAAATAAGAAGATTAATAATTATTAAGCTTATTGAGTATTTTGAACTTTTTGGTGTATCTTGATCATGGTTTCCAAAAGAGTATTGAAATAGTTAATATTTTTTTATTTTTTCTGTGATAATAAAACAGATTTTTTCATAGGTATTCAATTTATTACATCCTTTTTTTGACTTCTTTCCCTTTTTCATCATGATTGTTCAAAAATTCATGAAGCTCATAATATCACCAATCATAATGATAATAATGATAGGATTAATATTTCTATTATTGAGATCATATTGATATTGTTATTGCCAGTATCATGTTATTAAAATAATAAAAACAATAAGGAAACTTTCAGCTCTTATTAATTTAATGTCTTTCCCTTTTTGCTCCTTTTTTTATTAAAAGAGCCTATAAATTATGTAATTATGGACTATGAAACAATAAGTAAAAATTAACAATATTTGATTTATTTTATTCTGAATGTCCTAATTGATATGAATAAAAAAGTAATTATAATAAAGAATTATTATAATTGTGGCAGAAAGGTTTTATCCTATTTGAATGAATAAAAGAATATAAGCTATATTATAATAATAATAGCATAACATAAGTATACTAATATTTTAAAATAGATATATTTATGGAAATTCATCATTGTTACAAACAAATAACAAATTCATGAGAGATTTCTGTTTCATAATAAAAGCCAGCTTATAGAAATAATACTACTAATATCATAGTTATGTATTAATATAAATACTAATTATATTAATAAGAAAATTATTGGAAATAATGATAAAGAGAGAATAACCTACTTTTGACACTTAAGATAATAAATCTTACTAATTTTAGGCCTAAGAATATAAATACAGCTTATTCAAATTGTACTTTCAATAAAAAATAGAGGGAATTACAAATTTGACTAATTTTATGTGGATTAAGAGATATTTAAGAGAATTTAACAAAAACCATAAAATATTGGATTAATCACATGAAAGCTAGTTATTAAAACAAAGTGGATCTTTTGTCTTTAATAATATAATAGCTTTATATATAGATAATAAAGAAGCTACCTTTTATCTCAATGTTTTTGTTTTTTTTGATGCGTCTGAGGGGGAAACAGAGGAAGAAGAGGTCCTTCAATAGTAAAGATCCTTCCTTCTAGTAGACATTTACTGAGGTTATCCACTGGAATTGATCAGCTTTTCAAGTTTGGGTGATTATTATCTCATTAGTAAGCCTTTTTATCACATTATTAGGCCTTTTTTTATATTTATCACCTTAACTCTGTTTTTATAACAGAGTAAGCTTGGAAAATGATTTATTCTTGTAGATTATAGTGATTTCAATTATATAATACTAATATCCAACAGTTTTATCTCTTATTTAACTGTTAGAAGTAAAATAATATCAGAGTTAATGATCATAACTGATCATCTTTAAGCCTAAACTTTGATCCTTAATACCCTTTCAGTTATTCAAACTAAAGAAATTCAGGGGGTAAATTCTGATAGATTGGAATGTCCGTATCAATATTCCATGAGGATTTAATTAAATCATAAAAACTCTATTTTTGATGATTTTCTTTGTAACTCCCCTTTTCTGTCAAAATTTACTATTTTAGACTTCAAACCATGATTTAATGGGTTTGTACCTAGAATATATTGAAAAAAATAATTTAATTATTGACTTATGAGCTATTAGTAGCTTTATATTCACTTTTTATAATTTTGGAACACTCTTAATTTAAAGTGGTCAACAGCTATTGCTATTTTGTCCAATACCTCCTTATAAGTATGAGCCTTGTTTATAGCTGGCTAATTAAAGTTTATATATTTATTCCTATGGTGTTTTTTTGGTAAATTTGTTCTTTAATCATTAATTTATCTTTTTAATTCAAAATATATGAGTTAAAATCCTTGAATATATGCGCTCATCATAAAAGTGCATAAATCCAGGTTATCTCAATAAGCTCTTATTTTAAAGGTGTGATATAAAGTTCTGATATATGTAGATTTTAATGGAGAATGCAATGGTCCAATTAATTTCAAATTAGTTTTCATTGGATTCTGAGATATTCAATAATTTATGCCTTTTTATTGCAGTTTTACTTATTTAATATTCTAATTTCATGTCTTATTACTAAGATATGATTTATAATGTTGTTTTGTGACCTTTTTGGATATTTGGTAATATCTCAAAGTCTCACATTCCATACCACCAAAAAATAATGTACCACAATCTGATATAGTTAGTTTGGCTATCATCAACTTTCCTACCTCTTCAATAAGCTTTCTTACCCTTTGAGCTCAATAATGCTTAATTTCCTTATTCTTTAGGTCTTCTTTCATTTCTAAAACTTCTTTGTAATATTTGAAAATTAGTTATATCTTTCTCAAGTATCCATTCATCTTCTATAGTTGGGTTTCTGTACCTCACAAGGTCTCCCCTTCCTTTTTTGTTTCTTGTCCTCCTTTATTTAAGGACTTTCACAATTTTCTTTTCTTCTCCTTCTTCCATAGGGGAAATTTCAAGTGGTGGTTTATTTATTAGGGGAAATGATTCCTTTTCAATTGAACTCTAAGGTCTTATCAGGCTTACAGGGAATGTTGGGTGTTTGTTTATCAATTCACCTGCCAATTCCAGTTGTACAGCATTAGGGGCATTCAGGGCTTTTATCATGAAGGTTCCTGAAAAGGACACTTTTAGTTTCTTTGGTCCTTTCTCAAATTTTATACTGAGACTAAGTCTTTTATCTTGAAATCAGGTGGCTTGTGACTTTTTTCCCATCTTTCTTTTGTATATTTGGAAGAATCTTGCATACATCTATTTTCATGATGTCTTGCTTTGTCAAACATTATCTTAAGAATTCTTGCTGTTCAATTTATATCTACCAAATCCTTTCTTAGAGTGTCATAAGGTAGTCTTGGGTTCCAGCCTTTTTCAAACATTAAAGGTGTTTTACTAGTTGAAGGATGAATTAATGTACTCTATGCCAGTGAAAGAGCTGGTATAAGAGTAAATCAATCATGGTTAAAAGATCAGAGTCTTGGAGCTCTAAGCCATAAGCACAGAATCTTCTGATCATGTCTTCTAGAGTCTGTATCATTCTCTCTGCTAGTCCATCTGATTCATGGTGATATGCTGTTGAGAATGATAAGTTTGTTCCAAAGAGGTTATGGACATTTTTCCATAAAGATGAAGTGAATTTAGGATCTCTATCACTCATGATATTTTGGAATAATCCTTTTTTGGCTAACAAATTTATTCAATTTAATTATAGCCATGTCCATAGCTGTGTCATCTTTATGAAATAGTAAGAACATTGGGGTCTTTCTGTACCTATCAACCAATACTAGACATGCATTAAAACTTCTATCTCCTCCTAGAGGTAAAGCTGTCACCCAATCAATATGAACTATTTCCCATGGATATTTTGGTTCTTGGATTTGGATCATTGTTCCAAATTTCTCGCCTGTGGCTCTGTTTGCCTATGGCATCTGTCACAAGTTTGGCAATATTCCGAAACATGTTTTCTCCAATTTGGCCACCAAGAGCAGGTTTTCACCCTTTCCAATGTCCTATCTTCTGAGATATTTCCAGAAACAAAACTATAATGGAATTAATGAAGTATATTTCTTATTAAATTTTTATCTTTCAAGTTCATAACATGGGTGTGTTTTGTCCTGTTATAAAGTATTCCATCAAGGAGGTGTAATCTTTCTTCATCATATTCTTTTTTCCTTACTTCATCTATTTTGGAGAATAATCATGGGTCTTTGCAATCTTTCATCAAAAGTTAGCCTAATATATGACAGCTCTTGTACATCTTATAGCTTTATCTGACTTTATTAAGGAATTCTGCACTAATTCCTGTAACACATATCCCTTCTATATGATTTCCTTCCTGTGATACCCATGCTGGATTTTCAGGTGTATTTTCTAGACCCTATCTGCTAAGACCATCAGAAATGTTATCAATATTTCCAGATTTGTGGAATATATCCATATTCACCCTATATTCTTGACTAGCAATCTGCAATCCCAGCATATGTCTATTTGGTGTCTTCATGTTTAATGAATATCTTACAGAATTTCAGTCTGTGATGACATCAAAACTTTTCCATCCAAATAGTAGTGTAATTTTTCTAAAGCCCACACCAAGAAAAGACATTTCATTTGGCTTTCTCTATATCTTGCTTCTGTTGGCTTTATCTGTCTTGAAATGAAGCAAATCAGTCCTTTAACAGGTTGATCATTAAGGGTTTGTTTCTGGTGTAGTGCAGCACCTAGTCCTTCCCCACAAGCATAAATTTACAGTTTGAAAGTTAGTTTTCAATCTTGCATTAGCAAAAATGGGCATTTGTGAGGGCTTTTTTCAGCTCCTCATATGCTTTAACCCCTTCTTCAGTCATTCCATAAAATGTCTGTTTATCACAGGGTTTGTACAAGGATTTGGAAATTCTTACAAATTCTTTTATATTCTGTCTGTAATATCCAGAAAATCCTATAAATCATTTCATTTCTTTCTTGGTCTGGGGCACTTCTTTCAGTAGTACTGCTGCTACTTTGTTTTATCTATGCCCAAATTTTAATCCAGATACAACATGTCCCAATGCTTTTAGCTCACTGTATTCAAAGTGAAATTTATTCAATGATATTGTCATATTTAATTGAAGTATCTCCTGTAAGATTCTTTCTAGTCCTTTTAAGTGATTTTACCAGGTGTTTGAGAAAATTATACTATCATCAATATAGATGATTAACCATACTTTTGATACTTCTTCATGGATATGGTGTTCATCATTCTTTGATAATGGGAAGGGGAATTTTTTATACCAAAAGGCATCCTTAGGTATTCATATATGATACAATGGACTATTATCCTTATTGGTCTTCTGGTATTGTCTGTGAAGAAATCTTTGTGGAAACACTTTAAAGTATCCATGAATGCAATGAGCTTAGCCTGTGAAAATTGTGTTCATGTCTCATGGATTCTGGGTATTGGATACCTGTCAGGTATATTCTAAATATTTAGAGCTCTAAAGTCCCCAAACATCCTTGATTTATCATAATTTCAAGTTATAATAACAGGTATAATGACTTCTACCTGATCATCATGTCCTACTTTATTTAATACCCCTAGTTCCATTAATTCTTTAATGTGGACCTCTAACGCTTCTCTAGCTCTTGGGCTAGCTTGGTAAGCTGGTTTTCATAAAAGGGGGAGATAAGGCTTCTCCACATTAATAATAATTCCTACTTCATGTCCAATTATAGCACCTAGTGGCTCTTTGTCAGTTTCAAAGGACCTTTTTGTTTAAATAAGATGTCAATAAGCTTTTGTTTCATTTTTCTGTTAGTTCTTGATTTAATTCTGCCTCTATAAGTTGTTCATTTATGAATGAATTTTTTTCTCCACTTTTCTCTTCAATTTTTATCACAGTAATTCTTTTGTTGCTTGAAAAACCAAATTTCTGTCTTTTGTTATCTCCTGTGGTAAAATATCTGTCTTTTTGGTAAGAGATATCTATTCCATAAATTTCTAAGTAATCATTTCCAAGTATAAAGTTGTTACTAGTACAGTTTTCTATTACTCAAAACTTTACTTTCACTATTATACATTGGGAAGGATGAGGAAAAATTAATTTTAAGTGAATAATTCCAAGGGGCTTCATTCTCTCACTTGCACTACTGAATTTAAACCCTTGTATTGGTATACTTTTTTCTTCACAATATAGTATGATTTTTTGGAAATGACTTTTACCAAAACAGTTATAGTATACTCCTGTGTCCAGGTTTACTTTTGCCTATTTGTTTTCTACTGTAAAAATGCTTATACTTACTTTTCCCACTGTATATCCCATTCCTTTTTCAGGTTTGGTTCTATGCAGTTTGGCATCTTGTATATCTGTGAGGCTTGTATAATATGTTCCAATTTGTGGTATGTTTGATTTTACATCTAGTAATTTGTATATTCAATCAATATTATAAGTTTGGGCATTAATTATATTGATTTGATCACTTCACAATGTGTCTTATTATTCATTGTCTTTTTTGGAATCAGATTCTCCTTTTTTCCATTGTGGTCTTTTGTTTCTGCAATTTCATTTATCTTTGCCTTTTTAAGGCAGTTATTTTCTAAGTGTCCAATACCACCACATTTATGGCATTTTCTTTGTTCATTAGTGTTGGGTTTATTGGTTTTGAAAGGTTCTATTTTTTTATCTTTCTTAATAAATGGCTTAGTTGGACTTCTAATATCCAATTTTGGTTCTTTTCACTATATCTTCTAGTGCATTAATATACTCTTCTGTGGAAAATGGCTCTATGCACCTAATTCTCAGGGAATGTTCCAATTCTACTCCACATTTGTTAAGTATCGTCATGTGCACCATCTTTTGTGAAATTTCTGGATAAAGTGCCTATAATCTTTCAGATTTTTTTCAGAACCAAGTTAAAGGTTTATCCTTTTCTGGATCAAAGAAGGAGCTTTCAAGTTCATTTTCTATTTTGTGCCTCAACACATCATTTTCCCACTTGGTGATTATGTCCTTTTCCTACCAAGACCAGATACTTTTGGCACTTGTTTTTCTTATTCCATAATAACATCTTTTTTAAGATTTTTCAAATAACTAATGTAACCTTGCAATTATTAATTAATCTGGTATGGAATGATCCTCTTGCAGCATGTCAATTATTTTAATAAACTACATATGGTCATATTCACCTTTGCCTGTTAATGTTGGCCATTCTTTTGGTTGAAGTGCTTCCTTAATTAATGATTTATTGTTCCCTTGATGGCTTAAGTCTGTTATGAAAGGGTTTTTCATTTCCTCTATTGGTTTTTCAGGAATTCTTATTTGAGAAAATAAGGTTGATAAATTTGGCATATTTAAGTTAGCCTCATATATTTTATGCATTTTCTCAGAAATAAATCTTATTTCACTTTGAATTTCACCTTGAAGATTTATTCTTCCTTAATGACTTTTTCCTACATGGTCTGGAAGTAATTTTGCTGTGACAAATATTTTGCTTCAAATTTTTGAACATAAATACTTAATTTATTCAGTTTTTCAGTCAGATTGTCAATACTCACATTATAATTGATTGTCTAAGTTTTTTCTTGGATATCGTTTATTTACTTATACAAATCTTGTTGTCCTTGTATTAATTTCTGAGTATTTTCAATGAAGACTTTTAGTTCATTATTTTCAACCATAAATTTAATTCTGTCAAATCCCTTTGTATTTTTTACAACAATTTGAGTTAAAGGTAATAAACTATTTTTAATTTCTTTTAGAGGTAATAGACTATTTTTTGATTTCTGTTAAATTATTTACAACATTGGGATACAAAGCTATTTCTTTTGTAAATGGGGCTTTCAAATTCTTTGCTCCTATTTGTCATTGATTTCCATCAAGGTTCTGCCCATTTTGAAGACATTTTCCATGGCATCTTTTGGATTTTTGGAATCAGATGACTTGGAGAATATGGCTTCCTCCAATTCTTTTTCTTTTTCTTCTTCCCTTCTTGGTTAGGTTGGCTGACTTGTGACTTGCTGGTAGAAGCTAATGGGGCATCTTCCTTGTTTGCCTCTCCATTTTTGTTGTAAAAGTCCTTTGTTTTTTAATATGAGGTTTGGATGATAGTGGATTTCCTCCATTGGAATATTCTACTATTTCCTCCTCTTCAAGGAGCCCTTTTAGTATGTGCCAGGAGCTCATCACTCCTTTGTGGAATTATGGCAAGATTTCCCAATCTCTGTCCTTGTACACCATGTAATACTGTTTTTACTGGCTCATATATATGTCTAGCTGAGCCTTCTGAACGTGATTTGAATCTGTTGGAATCACTCATTCTTAGTTCCAATTATGGTTCATATATTATGGGAATTTCTGGGACTTGCCTTTGGGATATGTCACTTACTTGTGTGAATTCTCCTCCACTGGGGATTTTTCCCTCTCCTTTCCCTTTTGTGGTATCATTTCTGCTTCTGAGTCCACCTCCATCTGATTTTATGGAGTATTGGAAACCACCTCTAGTATCATTAATTGTGTCAGCATGTGACTCAAAGCCAGAGCACAAGCATGACAGCCAAATACCATAAATCAATGGTATAGCCGAGATACCACCAAAACATGGAGCTGAGCCAATTCTCTCAAAAGGTATCAAAAGAAAGAGGAAACTCACCCCTCTCCAAATATAAAAGTCCCATCACCATAGGAAAAAGAATAACAAAGCTATTCCTCCTCAAAGTTGTTGCTGAGCATAAACCTTAATTTTCACCTCTCATATGAAATACAGAGTAAGAGGCTTGAACCCATCAAATGGGTATTCAAAATGAATCTTTACGTCAGGGCTATCCAATGGTACCAGCCAAACTGAGATAGCACCTGTATTACAGAAGGTATGGCCAAATTCAGTCCAAATAAGGGGGAATAAAACATTCACCTGTCATCTAACTTCCACATTTTTAGTATGAGATACCTAAAGTGGGGTCTTTTTGAAAAGAGCACAATCAGGGCTATCTTATGGTGCCATTCATTTCTCCATATCTCATTTAGAAAAAAATTTATGAGACAAACATGTCCAATACAGCTTTTTGCCTAAAACATGCATATGTACAGATATCTTGTACATGGGATAACTTTGCCATATTTAATGATAACCATATCAAATGAGGTACCACTGTGTAGAACACATACAGGGATACAAAATGAACCAATTTTGAGGTTGATATCTCAAAAAATGACAAAGTTATGGCCGTTTCAAGGTTAAAATCCCACAGTTTGGCCAATACAGCCTTACCATGGGATAATATCCCATAACCATGATTATGAGGTGTCAAAATGACGAAAAAGCTTGTTTTTACTTAAATGCATCATAGTTCATTCAATACTGGGGTCCCATACATGTTCTGTACAGCATTCTACACGTTATACACATCAGAAACAGGCTGTGTGGTCCCCAGATGAAACGTTTCACCCTGTATCAGTGAAAACTGTGAACCTTTGAGATATGACCACATACCCAATAAGGTCACAAAAAGACTCAGAATAATTATACTTTTAATATAATTATATTAAAATTGCTTAAAATAATTATACATTAAAAATAATTAATTAAATATACAAAAAATACCATAAATTGGTACAAAAATTGGTTTAACTTAAAAACCAATGAATCAACATGTAAAATACATTAAACCATTGGATTCCCCATGGAAAAATACACATATACCATTTTTATGGCATATCTGTAAAGTCAATATTTAAGGAATTATAAGGTATAATACCTTATAAAAATCATAAAACCTTATTTATCTCAAGGACTAATGAAACAACATGTGAAATAAATTGTACCAGTGGATTCCCCATGAAAATCCACACATAAAACAATTAATAAGCTAATTTCCAATGTTAATACTTAAGGAATTATCCTGAATATATGCACTTTTTTGGTCAACGCATATATTCAAGGATCATAGCTAATATCTTCTAAACTATACATGATAGAATGATGAACCAAAAATAAAGTTACCACGTAATTACTGTAAGAACACAGATATGAACTTTATTTTACAAATTATAAACAAGGTTAAAACCTATGATGAATTATTGATAAAAATCAACAGAGCTGTTGACCACTTTGTTGTGAAAGTGTTCCAAACTTGAAAAAAAAAGTACACAGTTGGATTCTACTAGTTAATTCGTGAAGAATGATGTAATTTTTATTATTAAATTCAGGGTATAACCCCCTGAAATCAAGGTTTGAAGTTTAAAATATTGAGTTTCAACAGAAAAGATGAGTTACAAGAAAAATCATCAAAATTAGAGTTTTGATGATGTAATGAAAAGCTCTTGGCAGCATAATAAGGTTATGCCAGGCTGTCAGAATTCACTCTCTGAATTGCTTTAGCGTGTAAATCTCAAAAGTTATTGAGGATCAAAGCTTGAGCTTAATTTGAGCAGTTATGATCACATACTGTAACCTTAATTTAAGTTTAACAGTCTTAAGAGTGATAAAATTGGTGAATACTATTAGTTTATGATTAAAAATAATAAAATCCACAAAATTTGGGGTTCTGCCAAGCCTCTGATGTCATCAAACTTAGAGTTATAGTGATAACTCTAAATAATGGTGTAATAATGATGTAATATGGTTTGATCATGATGTAATCACCCTCAAACCTTGAAATATTGATCAATTCCAGTGGATATGATCAGTACACGTCTACTAGAAGCCTGTTGGACTCTAGGAGGGAGGTATTTACTATAAATAGAGCTCTTTTTACTCTATTTACCCCTCAGACGCATCAAAAACATTAAATCAATTAAATAAAAGGTAATTTCTTTATTCTTTATATATAAAACTCTTATATTATTAAAGACCAAAGACCATCTTAATATTAATCACTATTTTTACGTGATTAAATCAATTCTTTAATTGTTTTTGTCATAAATCTCTCTATAAACTCATTTCCACGTAAAATCAAGAAATTTAGTAATTTTCTTTATTTTTTATTGTAAATACAATTTGAAAAGGTTGTATTATATTCTTTTGGCGTAAAATATCTCAAAATTATTATTTTAAGTGTTAAAAGTAGGTTATTTCATCTTATTATAATAATTTCTCTCTTATTATTACTCTTAATAATTCTTAATTAATATAAATAGTATTTATATTAATATATAACTTTAATATTAGTAATATTATTGTTTTTAATTGTTTTTTATTTATAAAAAACAGTTTTTTACGCCTTTATTATTTGTTGGTAACAATAATAAAGAGCTTTATAATATATTAATTATTTTATATTAATATATTATTTATAATATTATAATTTCATATAATATTAATTATATTATTATATTTATTTAATAATATAATATTTTTACGCCATAATAATAATATTTCTTTATTATGATTATTATTTTAATCTTATTTATTTCAATTATAAGGACATTCAGAGTACAATAAGTAATAAATTAGTAATTTTTACTTATTGTTTCATAGTCAAACCTTACATTTGGGGGCCTGGCCGTGATATTTACTTAAAAGACCTTTAAAAAGATTCTATTTGGGTTTATCCAATAATAAATTATATTTATAATCATAAAATTATATAATAATTTTATATTTTATTGATTTTAAAAGCTGTTGAGGCATTTGGAAGGCAATTGTACTGTCTTACACATGGTTTTTCACATCCTTAGACTTGCAAGAACTTTCTTTGAGTGACTCTAGTGATTAAAAGAGATATTTTATAAATTAAAAATAATTTTTACTATAATTTAATTTTATAAGAATCATATTTATTTTTTATTTTATTCTTTAAAAATAAAAAAATATATAAAAAATATTAAAAAATATTAAAAACCAATAAAAAAGTTATTTTTATTCATTTTTATTCATTTCTTTATTTATTTCAATTTTTCAAAGATAAAAAAGCAATTTCTACGTGGAAAATTGCCATATCTTACCAAAAATAACACTTCTTATAAAAAGACTTATATTTATTTGTCTTTTTTAGTGTTTGAAGATAACCCAACAGAAGACAACCAAGCTACTGTTGAGAGATTGGTGGAAGAAACTTGTAAAAGTTCTCCAACACCAGTTATCACCAAAAGAAAGAAAGCTAAGAAATTAGACTTTCCAGGGCCCACCATTCAAGACTCTGAAGGTGAGCACCTCTTTTTAAATTGCCATAAAAGAATTTTATTCTAAAATACTTTTATTTTTTCTTATTCTTTAAATTATGACTACCAGAAGAGGTTCCCATTACTCCATCCAATCAGATGGAGCTGGACTCAGAGGTAGAATTGATCCCTCAAAAGGGAAAAGAAAGGGCAATATCCCCAATGGAACAGAATCCACACAAGGAAGTGCCTTATCCCAAAGGCAAGTCCCAGAAATGCCCATGATATCTGAGCCTGAATTGGAACTAAGTTTGAGTAACTCAAATAGGTACAAATCACATTCAGAGGGCTCAAATAGACATCTACATGAGCCAGTACAAGCAGTATTACACAGTATACAAGGACAAAGACTGGGAAATGCTGCCTCAAATACACCAAGGAGTGATGAACTCCTGGCACATCCTGAAAAAGTTCCTCAAAGAGGAGGAGATAGTGAAATACTCCAATGGATGGAATCCACTGTCATCCAAACCTCAAATCAAAAAAATCAAGGATTATCATGCCAAAAAGAGGGAGGCAACCAAGGAAGAAGCCCCAGTAGCCTCTACCAGCAAGCCTCAAGCCAACCCACTTCCCCAAGAAGGGAAGAAGAACAAGAAAAAGCATTGGAGGAAACCATATTCCCCAAGCTACAGAATCCCAAGAATCCAAAAGGATGCCATGGACAATGTTTTCAACATGGCCAGAACCTTGATGGAATTCAAGGACAAGGAAGAGCAAAGAATGAGACAACCTCATTTCCCAAAGAAATAACCTTGTCCAAAGATGTCGTAAATACTTTAACAGAAATTAAAAATAGTATATTACCTCTAAAAGAAATTAAAGATAGTTTATTATCACTACAAGAAATAAATAACAATTTATCTTCTTTAACAAAAATTGTTGTGCAAAACAAAAAAGAAATTGACAACATTAAGTTTATTGTTGAAAATAATAAACCAAAGAATTTAATTGACAATACTCAAAAATTAATACAAGGACAACAAGAATTGTATAAATACATAAAAGATATCAAAGACAAGACTTTGACAATCAATTATGATGTGAGTATTGACAATCTTACAGAAAAATTAAATAAATTAAGTATTTCTGTAGAAATATTTGAAGAAAAGACTTCATCACACCAAAAATTACTTTTGGACCATGTGGAAAAAAGTGATGAAGCAAGAATGCATCTGAAAGATGATATTCAAAGTGAAATAAGGCTTATTACAGAAAAAATGGATAAAATTAATGAGGCTAATTTAAATATGCCAAAGTTATCAACACCATTTTCTCATATAAGAAGCCCTTTTAAAACAAAAGAGGAATTGTCAAATCCTTTCATAACAGACTTGAGTCACCAAGACAATAACCAAGTCTTAATGAAAGAAGCACCTCAATTGAAGGAATGTCCAACATTCACAGGAGAAGGTGAATATGACCACATGTCATTTATTAAAACAATTGACATGTTACAAGAAGACTATGCCATACCAGATGAATTAATCACTGCAAGATTACATTCATTATTTGAGAAATCTGCAAAAAGATGGTATTATGGCATAAGACAAACAAATGGTAAAAATACCTGGTCTTGGTGGAAACAAGAAATAATCACCAAGTGGGCAAATGATGCCTGGAGGTATAAGATAGAAAATGCATTTGAAAACTCTTTCTTTGACCCAGAGAAAGATAAACCTTTAACTTGGTTCTTAAAACAAGTTGAAAGCCCCAATGCACTGTACCCAGAAATGTCACAGAAGATGGTGCATATGAAAATACTTAAAAAATGTGGAGGGGAACTAGAACATTCCCTAAGAAGCAGGTGTATAGAACCATGCTCCACAGAAGAGTATATAAATGCACTAGAAGATATAGTAACAAGAACAAAAATTGGCAGGACTTGGAAAAAATTGGACATTAAAAGCCCAAATAAACCATTTATCAAAAAAGATAAGTCAAAAGAATCCTTTAAGCCCAATACATCCAACAATAATGAGCAAAGAAAATGCCATAAATGTGGAGGTATTGGACACTTAGCCAATAATTGCCTTAAAAAAGCAAAGATTAATGAAATTGTGGAAACAGAAAACCACAATGACAAAGAAGATGAATCTGACTCTGAAAAAGAGACAGAAGAGTCAGAAAGCTCTGAAAGTGATGAAATCAATATAATTAATGCACAAATTAATAATATTGATATAATTTATGAAGTACTGGATGTTAATTCAAACTTGCCACAAGTTGGAACATCTGACACAAATCTGACAAACATACAAGATGCCAAAATGTATAGAACCAAACCTGCAAGAGGAATGGGATATACAGCTGGAAAATCAAGTATTAGTATTGTTATGGTTGATAACCAAGAAGGAAAGGTTAACTTGGATACAGGAGCATATTGCACTTGTGTTGGCAAAAGTTATTTGAAAATCATTGTCCCAGACTGGCAAGAAAAACTTATGCCAATACAAGGTGTCAAATTTAGTAGTGCAAGTGAGAGCATGAAGCCCCTTGGAATAATTGATTTAACACTAATTTTTCCTCATCCCTCACAATGTGTCAGAATTAAAGTAGAGTTTGTAGTAATGGACAACTGTACTAGTAATCATTTCATACTTGGGAATGACTACTTATCAATCTATGGTATAGATATCTCCAACCAAAAGGATAGATATTTTACCATAGGAGATAACAAAAGACAAAAGTTTGGATTCTTAAATAACAAAAAACAAATCACAGTTATTAACAATGAAGAAAAAATTCCAGAAAAGGAACTTTTTATATCTGAACAACTCAAAGAGGCAGAATTCAATCAAGAATTAACAGAAAAAATGAAAGAAAAATTGATTGACCTCTTATTTAAGTATAAAAATGCCTTTGCAACTGACAAAGAGCCACTAGGTGCCATAATTGGACATGAAGTGGATATAATTCTTAATGTAGAAAAACCTTACCCACCTTTATTAAGAAGACCTGCTTATCCAGCCAGTCCAAGAGCTAGAGAAGCCTTAGAGGTGCACATTAAAGAATTAATAGACCTTGGAGTATTAAGAAAAGTTGGACATAATGAACAAGTAGAAGTTACTACACCTGTCATTATAACTTGGCATAATGGAAAATCAAGTATGGTAGGAGACTTCAGAGCCCTGAATACCTATACCATTCCAGACAGATATCCAATACCCAGAATCCATGAGACATTGACCCAATTGTCACAAGCTAAGTTCATCACAGCTATGGATGCTCTTAAGGGTTTTCATCAAAATGTCTTAACATACAATGCCAAGAAACTACTAAGAATAATAGTCCATTGTGGAATTTTTGAATACTTAAGAATGCCATTTGGAATAAAAAATGCACCTTCCCATTATCAAAGAATGATGAATACCATATTCCCTGAAGAATTATCAGAAGGATGGTTGATTATCTATATTGATGATATCATAGTTTGCTCAGAAACTTGGGAAAATCACCTTACAAGACTAGAAAGGGTACTACAGAAAATAGTCCAAGTAAATATGAAAATTTCCTTGAAAAAATGTCATTTTGCATACAGTGAATTAAAGGCACTAGGACATGTAGTATCTGGCCTTAGTCTAGGCATAGACAAAAATAAAGTAGCAGCATTACTACTTAAACCAATGCCTCAAACCAAAAAAGAAATGCAATCATTTCTAGGATTTGCTGGTTACTATAGACAGCATATAAAGGACTTTGCAAAGATTGCTAAATCCTTGTATAAGCTATGTGACCAACAAACAGTCTATGAGATGACAGAAGAAAGAGTCAAGGCATATGAAGAATTGAAAAATTCCTTAACAAATGCCCCATTTCTTCTGATGCCAGATTGGAAACTACCCTTCAAACTGTACATTGATGCTTGTGGAGAAGGACTAGGTGCTGCACTTCACCAAACACAAATTATCAATGATAAACCAGTGGAAGGACCAATTTGTTTCATTTCAAGGCAGATAAAGCCAACAGAAGCAAGGTATGGAGCAAGCCAAATGGAATGCGTATGCCTAGTGTGGGCTTTAGAAAAACTGCATTATTATTTGGATGGCACAGTATTTGATGTAATCACAGACTGTAATGCTGTGAAATCACTATTAAATATGAAGACTCCAAATAGACATATGCTGAGATGGCAAATTGCTATCCAAGAATATAGAGGAAATATGACTATTGTTCATAAATCTGGGAATATTCATAAAAATGCAGATGGTCTTAGCAGATGGGCTCTAGCAAATACCCCTGACAATCCAGCATGGGTACCACAAGAAGAGCACCATATAGAAGGAATATGTGTTACAGACATTGGCACAGAATTCTTTAACCAAGTTAAAGAAAGCTATAAGACAGACAAAAATTGCCATATCTTAAGCCAACTTCTAATGAAAGACTGCAAAGATCCATCACTTTCATCAAAACTAGATGAAATATGGAAAAAGGCATATGATGAAGGAAGATTTCACCTCCTTGATGGAATCCTTTACCATAGAACAAAACACACATGTGTTATGGCCTTAACAGATAGAACACTAATAAACACTATTTTACATGAGTGTCATGATAGTGTTGCATCTGGACATCTCTCAGAAGATAGGACACTAGAGAGGGTAAAAACATGCTCTTGGTGGCCAAATTGGAAGAAAGATGTTGCCGAGTACTGCCAAACCTGTGACAGATGTCAAAAAGCCAACAGAGCCACAGGAAGGAAATTTGGAATGATGATCCAAATCCAAGAACCAAAATCCCCATGGGAAATAGTTCATATGGATTGGGTAACAGCCTTACCTCCAGGAGGAGACAGGAGTTATAATGCATGCCTAGTGTTAGTTGACAGGTACAATAAAACTCCCATGTTCTTACCATGTCATAAAGATGACACAGCTATGGATACAGCCATAATGATATGGAATAAAGTCATTAGCCACACAGGCTTATTCCAAAATATTATAAGTGACAGAGACCCAAAGTTCACTTCAGCATTATGGACAAATCTCCATAACTTGTTTGGGACAAAATTATCATTCTCAACAGCTTATCATCCTCAAACTGATGGTCTAGCAGAAAGAATGATACAGACCCTAGAGGATATGATCAGAAGATTCTGTGCTTATGGGCTAGAATTCAAAGATTCTGATGGTTTTACCCATGATTGGTGTACACTAATACCAGCACTTGAACTGGCATATAAGACATCAATCCATTCTTCTACTGGCAAAACACCAGCAATGCTAGAGAAAGGTTGGAATCCAAGACTTCCTTATGATACCCTCAAAAAGGACTTAGTGGATATACATCCAACAGCAAGCAGTTTCAAGATAATGCTTGACAGAGCAAGACACCATGCAAATAGATGCATGCAAGATTCTTTTAAATATGCAAAAGAAAGATGGGATAAAAGTCATAAGCCACCTGATTTCAAAATAGGAGACTTGGTTTTAGTATCAACCCTTAATTTCAATAACATAAAAGGCCCAAAGAAATTGAAAGATTCCTTTGCAGGACCATTTATGATAAAAGCACTTCATGGACCCAATGCTGTGCAATTAGAACTCACAGGTGAGCTAATGAACAAACACCCAACTTTCCCAGTAAGTCTGATAAAACCTTACATTTCAAGTGACAAGGAGTTATTTCCACTAAGAAATAAACCCCCACTTGAGATTCCCCCCTTGGAGGAAGGAGAGGAAAAGAAAATAGTAAAAGTCCTTAAAGAAAGCAGGACAAGAAACATAAAAGAAAGAGAATACCTTGTAAGGTGTAGAAATTCAACTCAAGAAGATGAATGGCTACTTGAGAAAGATATAACAAATGCTGATAAATTACTAAGAAGGTTCAGACATGAAGGAAAACCTGAAAAATAAAAAAGTTAAGCATTATTGAGCTTCAAGACTAACAAAGTCTATTGAAGAGGTAGGACAGTGGATGATACCCTAATCACACATATCAGATTGTGGTACAATCTTTTTTGGTGGTAGGGAATGTGAGCCTTTGAGATATGACCACATACCCAATAAGGTCACACAAAGACTCAGAATAATTATACTTTTAATATAATTATATTAAAATTGCTTAAAATAATTATACATTAAAAATAATTAATTAAATATACAAAAAATACCATAAATTGGTACAAAAATTGGTTTAACTTAAAAACCAATGAATCAACATGTAAAATAAATTATACCATTGGATTCCCCATGGAAAAATACACATATACCATTTTTATGGCATATCTGTAAAGTCAATATTTAAGGAATTATAAGGTATAATACCTTATAAAAATCATAAAACCTTATTTATCTCAAGAACTAATGAAACAACATGTGAAAGAAATTGTACCAGTGGATTCCCCATGAAACTCCACACATAAAACAATTAATAAGCTAATTTCCAATGTTAATACTTAAGGAATTATCCTGAATATATGCACTTTTTTGGTCAACGCATATATTCAAGGATCATAGCTAATATCTTCTAAACTATACATGATAGAATGATGGACCAAAAATAAAGCTACCACGTAATTACTGTAAGAACACAGATATGAACTTTATTTTACAAATTATAAACAAGGTTGAAACCTATGATGAATTATTGATAAAAATCAACAGAGCTGTTGACCACTTTGTTGTGAAAGTGTTCTAAACTTAAAAAAAAGTACACAGTTGGATTCTCCTAGCTCATTCGTGAAGAATGAGGTAATTTTTATTATTAAATTCAGGGTATAACCCCCTGAAATCAAGGTTTGAAGTTTAAAATATTGAATTTCAACAGAAAAGATGAGTTACAAGAAAAATCATCAAAATTAGAGTTTTGATGATGTAATGAAAGGCTCTTGGCAGCATAATGAGGTTATGCCAGGCTGTTAGAATTCACTCTCCAAATTGCTTTAGCGTGTAAATCTTAAAAGTTATTGAGGATCAAAGTTTGAGCTTAATTTGAGCAGTTATGATCACATACTGTAACCTTAATTTAAGTTTAACAGTCTTAAGAGTGATAAAATTGGTGAATACTATTAGTTTATGATTAAAAATAATAAAATCCACAAAATTTGGGGTTCTGCCAAGCCTCTGATGTCATCAAACTTAGAGTTATAGTGATAACTCTAAATAATGGTGTAATAATGATGTAATATGGTTTGATCATGATGTAATCACCCTCAAACCTTGAAATATTGATCAATTCCAGTGGATATGATCAGTACACGTCTACTAGAAGCCTGTTGGACTCTAGGAGGGAGGTATTTACTATAAATAGAGCTCTTTTTACTCTATTTACCCCTCAGACCCATCAAAAACATTAAATCAATTAAATAAAAGGTAATTTCTTTATTCTTTATATATAAAACTCTTATATTATTAAAGACCAAAGACCATCTTAATATTAATCACTATTTTTACGTGATTAAATCAATTCTTTAATTGTTTTTGTCATAAATCTCTCTATAAACTCATTTCCACGTAAAATCAAGAAATTTAGTAATTTTCTTTATTTTTTATTGTAAATACAATTTGAAAAAGTTGTATTATATTCTTTTGGCGTAAAATATCTCAAAATTATTATTTTAAGTGTTAAAAGTAGGTTATTTCATCTTATTATAATAATTTCTCTCTTATTATTACTCTTAATAATTCTTAATTAATATAAATAGTATTTATATTAATATATAACTTTAATATTAGTAATATTATTGTTTTTAATTGTTTTTTATTTATAAAAAACAGTTTTTTACGCCTTTATTATTTGTTGGTAACAATAATAAAGAGCTTTATAATATATTAATTATTTTATATTAATATATTATTTATAATATTATAATTTCATATAATATTAATTATATTATTATATTTATTTAATAATATAATATTTTTACGCCATAATAATAATATTTCTTTATTATGATTATTATTTTAATCTTATTTATTTCAATTATAAGGACATTCAGAGTACAATAAGTAATAAATTAGTAATTTTTACTTATTGTTTCATAGTCAAACCTTACAAAAACTGTCCAGATGTGGTTTCAAAACCACAGCTGAGCCCAATACAGGATATACAGGTGTTTTGCAAACCACAAGCCTGTCTTTGAGAGTTAAAAATCTTTACTTCCTCTATGTGAAAAGGTCTTGCAGCATTTTCACCCCATTTCAGGATAAAAGGAGGCCTTTTCACTGCCAGAAAAGGAATCCCCATCCTTCTCTTGAATTCCAACGTAGTACAACTGTCAGAAACAGTCATACTCATGGAAAATAACAAGGTTATACTTTAAACTTTAGTATTGTAGCTCTTATTATAGTACCTCAACTGGTAAGACTGCACCCACGGCTTTCAGCAGCACTCACCACCACTATACTATTGTAGTAAAGCCCTTAATATATTATTTTAGACCATTTATTATCATTATCAAAAACCTTTTATATCATTTTCACCATGTCACAGTCATAGTTAAAGTTTGTAAATACTATTATACACCTTTATCATAGACTCAGCCTGATGAATTTAAATGAAATGATTAAAGGAAAATTTCAGAAAGGTTTCAATATTTTTATGGAATTTAAAGAAAGATGCTCATCTTCAGAGTCATTGAGAACCTAATCTTGTAGCTTTTCTTTTCTTATGAACAACTGGTGTTTGAGAGCTTTGGCAAGTTTCTTCCATCAATATTTCAGAACTGGCTTAATTGTCCTCTGTTTTGTTGTTTTCAAACACTAAAAAAGACAAATAGATATAAGTCTTCTTTTAAAAGTGTTATTTTGGTAAGATATGGCAATTTGCACATAACAAACTGCTTTTTCATTTTTTTATAAGAGAAATAAAGAAAAAATGACTGTTTTCTTTCTCTATTTTATAATATTTTTTGTTTCTTATTTTCTAATTTATAAATAATAAAAGAAATATGTCATTATTTTTTAATAAAATTATAATATAAATTTATATCTTTAATTTATAAAAATCTTTTCAATTACTAGAGTCACTCAAGAAAAGCTCTTGCAAGTCTATGGATGTGAAAAACCATGTGTAAGACAATAAAACTACTTTCCAAATCACCATGAGCAAAATTACTACACCTGACAGCAGGTGTTTCATTTGGAAATTAGCTTGGACCCATCTAAGAATGAGCATGGACCACTCCTGTTAGCTGGGTAGAACCCAGGATTTAAACTTTGGGTAGGATTCCAAGCTGTTCCAACCCACAAGAAGATTAAAGTATTTAAAGGATTTTTTTCCTTTTTTGATAGGATAGACTAATTATATGGTATATTATAGGAAAGTTGTTTCCATTTATATTTTCATTTTAAATCAAGTATTCCTTTTGACAGAAATATTCAGACTAAGAATATATGTTCAATTCAAGTAACTCAAGTTTTTTTGAAGGTCAAAAGGTTTTAAAGCAAGTTTTACAAATAAATAAATCTTTTATCTTCATAGCTTGATGACTTATTATTCCTTTATGACAATATAGATTCTTCTTTATCCCTTATGAAACAGTGTTAGAATATTAAAATAAGCTGTTTTCAATTGAAACCTCTTTTGAAGAAACTGGATTGCTAAATATTCTTCTTTCACATATGGTTAAATTCCTGGAACCTCAGAGTAAAAAGATGATGGATTTGAGACTTCTTTGAATAGAATTATTTCCAAAAAATATATAGAATATATTTTTTTATTTTTTGAGTTCACTTTCTGGAATTGAAGGCTCATTTTGCCTTTTTTCATTTTCTGATTCTTTTGTAACCTCAATCAATTCCATCAATTTTTGGTATTAACAACAAAAATTTCCTTTTTAAAGAGAAAATTCCTTACTCTTGCTTTTTGTGGAGATTTTTATTTCTTACTTCAAAAGAAAAGTGGTTGGATTTATGCATTACAGCCTCTTGACCTGGAATAAATCAAAGAAATGAAAATAAAATTACAGTACAGGCCCTGTAATGTCTGCTACTGTAAATTATTTGATGATTTTCAACAAATTTACAGTAGGAACCATCAAAGCGCCTGTATTGTAACAAAGTAGAAACTTGTTCATAATGATACAGTAGCAGTTCTCAAGAAACTTCTACTCCAATTTCAATTGAAATTAAAGTAAATAAAAATTATAAAAAAAGGAACCCAGTAAAATTCAAAGAAAACCATAAAAAACAAAAAAGCTGTAAAATAATCAAAATAACACATAACCAGCAAAAATTGGTAAAATAACTCAAAAAATTAAAAAAATATGTAAAAAAACAATATTTAGACTAAAATAAGTATAATGCTTCCTAATTCCTTTATTCAGGATATATAGCAAAAAAACTTGGTTACAATAATAATAAGAAAAATTCAGCACAAATCTTATAAAATGTTTTAACCTTCTTTTTTTGAGGATTTTCTGTCATTTTATTTTAAATATTTTTTAAAAGAAACTTCCTTTGAGATATTATTTGTGAGTTTTGTATTGCTGTTTTTCTTTCAAGAATTGAATTGAAGAGTATTTGTGTCATAAAGAGACATTTGTGAAACAAATAAGGCTTTATGCATTCAATATAATGCCAATAAAATTGATAAAAAATGATCATTATTTAAATTCTTTCAATAATGAAGGGCCAGTACAATGTTTTATGAAATATATTTGCCAATATAGCATAGGAATATGTAAAAAAGGATTATGAAAGCTTAATTTCCCTGTAAGCCTGTTAAAATATTGTGAAGATTCAGATTAATCATATTGCTTTAATTTCAAGAGGCTCAGGAAATTTTTCTCTTAAATTCAAATAGATATGTTTGCATATGTTTTTCCTATTTTCATTTATCAAGGAATATTATTCCTCATTTTTCAATAATGAGTCCATTATTTGTAGAAAAGATTATAATATATATTTGAAAATATCTTAAAAGACACTTTTTACAAGTTTCTATCACAAAATAAGATTGACTGGGTGAAATTCTTGAGAAAATATTGATAATTGAAATTCAATACTTGACAAAATATTCAGACCAATGTTTCATTCTGATTGGACATGGCTTTGAAATGATATTTTTGCCACTTTAAGCTCAATTCTCTAAAGTATACACCTTATTTCTGTGGACTCAACATTTGAAATATGAATTTAATAAGTACTTTAGCCCTTTTTTTAAGGATAAATACCAAAAAAAAAACAAGATATATTCTAATATTATCTTTCAAAAGCCGTTTAAAGAACGGCATATATTATTTGTTCATCTTTAGCTTATAAACAACTTATTATTCTCAATTTATCATTATTTTATTCTTTATGAGATTATTAACATAATTAGAGATTTAATAAAATCACAGACGCTTTGTGGATATACTTTGAGAAATATACTTGTGAAAAGAACTTCTTTATACAAGTAATTTATTCTTAATATTAATTAGGGGTGTTATTATCTTAAAGAATGAAAAATGAGTTGTCTCAGATATTGATCAATATTTAGTTTTTATTCTTTTTAATTGGCTTCTTAATTAATATATCTGTCTGAAGTCATTGATTCATGATAGAATAAAAAGCTGACCTTCATAAGCTTAGGGAAACCTCAATCTAGAGGAATGAAAAACTCTTTTCTTAATTACTCCTGATAATCTGAGTTCTTAATTCTGTGGTATTTCTAAATGAAAAAGCTATTTCAAAGTGATAGAAGCTATTAAGCTGTCGAGTTCATATTAGATCTTAGATATTTGCTTTCATGGAGGGCTCTTTATATATCCTAATCATTATGAATTCATTGAAGATTAATTGTATTGAATTTAAAATTCGAAAAAGCTATAGAATACAGTGAACATGAATACAGTGAACATGATCAAAAATATGATTTGGAAATATTTCTTGATAAAATTCTTTTATATAATTAAATGATTTATAAAAAGAATGGCTGTCTATATTGAGATATGAAGACTACCTTTCCTAAAATATTTGAAAAAACTTGCATTTTTCAGCTTCATTTAATTTCTTGATACATTTATTACCCTAATTTCGCCAAAGTGAAAATACAATGATATGGGTTTTGCACATATTCTGGTAGCACATTGAATCAAGATTATGACTTAAGAATTCCTAATTTCTCCACAAAGATGTATAAATTGAAGCTCAATTGGTATTCATACAACAAAAATATAGTGTTTCACAAAGCTTAATAATATTGTGGTTCTATCTTTATGAAGGTTTAAAATGATGTTATTGAGCCATTTTTTATATTAAGATCAGAATATCCTTTATCTTAAGCCCTGGAATAGTATAATACAAAAGTCCCCAATTCTAAAAATGAAGCCTAATATTATAATTTGAAGATTTATTTCATCTGGCTATAAATGGAAAAATATCCTTCAAATCAGTTCATGGGCTAAACTGGGGGTGATTATATTTAAACATATACTAAATTTACAATTTACTCTTCATGAAATGTCTTTTTACCATAATAATGATAGATTTTTTTAAATCAATCAAAATTTTGATCTTAAAACACAGAAAAAATAAGGTATATTATTTCTTGCAAAATACATCTTTTTATCATGGAAAGAAATTAAGTTCTATGGTATATTTCTCATGATATTTCAATTTTCAGAAATTCCAAAGTCCCCAAACATTTCATTGCTGATGATAGACATATTTAAAAGCTAAAGGGCTTTGATTTCGATATCATTTATCTACAGGCTCCCATAAGCTATCTTGAAAGAAGTTTCTTATTGAAAGTGTAACATACATTTAAGAATCTATGAGCCAGATAAATTGAGAATTTGTGGCTTGCATATGTGGCTTGAATTTCTTCCAAAAATTCTATTAATGAATTGTGCTTCTTGCCTATTTCCAAAATGAATCCAATCTAGCTCCCATGTCAAATTCCAAAATCAAACCTGCTGTCAAGTGTAACTACTTTGCTCATGGTGAATGCCTCAATAGCTGTCAAAATCAATAAATATAAAATTATTATATAATTTATTATAGGATAAGCCCAATTTGAATATCTTTAGAATGTTTTTAAGTAAATATCATGGCCAGGCCCCCATATGTAAGGCCTGAATATGAAAACATAAGTAAAAATTACTAATACTTTACTTATTGTACCCTGAATTTCCTAATTTAGCTGAATGAAAAGGAGATATGATTATAGCATAGAAATATTTATACCATGTGGATAAATGCAATAATATAAATTATATTCTAAGAATAATATATTAATATTCAATAATTGATATATTTATGTAAATTTATTATTGTTACAAAAAAATTATAAATTCATTAGAAACTGCTATTTAATAATAAAAAACAATTTATCTCAACAAAATTACTAATATCAAAGTTATTTATTAATAGAAATAGTATTTATATCAATAAGGGAATTATTGAAAATAATGATAAAGAGAAAAACAAATAGTAGGAGGAAATACCCTACTTTTGAGTCTTAACATGATACTTCTTATTAACTTCATTTCTAATGATATGAATACAGCTTATTTGAACTTTATTCATAATAAAAAGTAGAGATAATTAAAAATTTGGCTATTTTTACGTTTATTTAGAGATATTTAAGAGAATTTAACAAAAACAATGAATAATTGGCTTGATTATATCAAAGCTGGTGATTATTATAAAGTTTATTTTTGGTCCTTAATAATATAATAGCTTTATGTATAAATAATCAAGAAATTACCTTTCATTTTGATGTCTTAGTGTTTTTGATGTGTCTTGGGGGAAAACAGAGGAAGAAGAGGTTGTTTTATAGTAAAGATCCTTCTTTCTAGTAGACATTGTGGTATTTAATACCAATTATACCAGTATCAAGCTTACCAAATAATGTTTTTTAAAAAAAGTGGAATTATGGACAACCCCCAGGAAAATGATGTAATTTCAGAGGAGAAATGGCAATGAAATTGCGGAACATTAGAGAAGCAACAGGAAGGAAAAGTTCAGAATAACTTCCAACATTAAGAGAAGATTTAGGAATTATGGAAGATATTAGGGAATAACTCCACAAACAGAGCTATAGCAAGAGAGTCATGGAATAACACTGGGGAAAAGATTGTGGAATAACTCAAGAAACAAAAAGAATAAATATGTAAATATATAAAAAAAGCTGGGGAATTCTTGAGGAATTATGGAATAAAATTGCACAATTTCACAGAATAAATGGCGGATTTTGCAAATTTCAGAATAACTTTATGGGAAGAATATTACAGAATTATAGAAAAACCCCTGAATAACTCTGAGAAATAGAATTCAAATTTCTGAATTATCTTAGATATGGAAACAGGATTGCATACTTACAGACAATTTGTGGAACAATTCTGTAGATCAAAATCTAATTGTCAAGACATTTCTGAAATAGAGTAAATCTATGGAACTTTCAAAGAAGAAATAGGAATAAAATGGTGGAACTTATGAGAAGAAATTGGAATAAAACTGAGGAACTTGGGAGGAATTAGGGAAAATTGTGGAATAACTCTCAAAATGGACATAGGAAGTAGCAAATAACTCCAAAGATGGAAAAGAAAATTGTGGAATAACTCCAGCAATGGAAATTGGAATTGAGGAATAACCTCCAAGAAGAAAATCAAATTTCTAAATAGCATCATATATAGAAATAGGATTGTGGAATAATTCTGGAGATAAAAATACAATTGCGGAATAACTCCAGAGAGGGAAGTCAAATTGCAGAACCCTGGAGCTAAGTCAATCCAACTGTAAAGATGTCCTAGGTAATTATAAATAAGGTTAAATTTTCAACTAGAAGAATTCCAAATAAAATATAAAACCCCAGGTTCCCCACCTTGTTCAAATCTAATGGCAGTGCACTCAATAAAAAAACTGTATTCTCCCCACTTTCTCCACTTCAGAGAAGAAATCTCACAAGCCAAATTATCTCAATGAAATCACATGATTTTGATAGGAAAAACACCACCAGCCAAAGTCTCTCAGAAAACATGTCACAAATTCACCAGCTAAATTGTCTCAAAAATACCATATGACTAGAAGAAATTTCAAGTTTTTAGAAGCTGTATTTTCTCCACTTTCTCAGCAACAATAAACTCTCACCAGCCAAATTATCTAAATCCTATCAAATTATTTTGATAAGAAAAAACAACACCAGAAACATTCTCTCAGAAAAGACAGTGCTACACCAACACTACATGTCTCACCAGCTAAAGCATCTCAACTATGAATTTCCTAAGTCCCCTGAATTCAGAAGCTTTATGGAGGCCCAAAAGGTATAAATAGAGGTTTTCTCTCCCTCATTTTCCATTAAATATTTGAAAAATTTCCCATGATTGAGGATCTGTAAGGTTTGACTATGAAACAATAAGTAAAAATTACTAATTTATTACTTATTGTACTCTGAATGTCCTTATAATTAAAATAAATAAGATTAAAATAATAATAATAATAAAGAAATATTATTATTATGGCGTAAAAATATTATATTATTAAATAAATATAATAATATAAATTAATATTATATGAAATTATAATATTATAAATAATATATTAATATAAAATAATTAATATATTATAAAGCTCTTTATTATTGTTACCAACAAATAATAAAGGCTAAAAAACTGTTTTTTATAAATAAAAAAAAATTAATAACAATAATATTACTAATATTAAAGTTATATATTAATATAAATACTATTTATATTAATTAAGAATTATTAAGAGTAATAATAAGAGAGAAATTATTATAATAAGATGAAATAACCTACTTTTAACACTTAAAATAATAATTTTGAGATATTTTACGCCAAAAGAATATAATACAACTTTTTCAAATTGTATTTACAATAAAAAATAAAGAAAATTACTAAATTTCTTGATTTTACGTGGAAATGAGTTTATAGAGAGATTTATGACAAAAACAATTAAAGAATTGATTTAATCAAATAAAAATAGTGATTAATATTAAGATGGGCTTTGGTCTTTAATAATATAAGAGTTTTATATATAAAGAATAAAGAAAATTACCTTTTATTTAATTGATTTAATGTTTTTGATGCATCTGAGGGGTAAATAGAGTAAAAAGAGCTCTATTTATAGTAAATACCTCCCTCCTAGAGTCCAACAGGCTTCTAGTAGACGTGTACTGATCATATCCACTGGAATTGATCAATAGTTTAAGGTTTGAGGGTGATTACATCATGATCAAACCATATTACATCATTATTACACCATTATTTAGAGTTATCACTGTAACTCTAAGTTTGATGACATCAGAGGCTTGGCAGAACCCCAAATTTCGTGGATTTTATTAGTTTTAATCATAAACTAATAGTATTCACCAATTTTATCACTCTTAAGACTGTTAAACTTAAATTAAGGTTACAGTATGTGATCATAACTGCTCAAATTAAGCTCAAACTTTGATCCTCAATAACTTTTAAGATTTACACGCTACAGCAATTCAGAGAGTGAATTCTGATAGCCTGGCATAACCTTATTATGCTGCCAAGAACCTTTCATTACATCATCAAAACTCTAATTTTGATGAGTTTTCTTGTAACTCATCTTTTCTGTTGAAATTCAATATTTTAAACTTCAAACCTTGATTTCAGGGGGTTATACCCTGAATTTAATAATAAAAATTACATCATTCTTCACGAATGAACTAGGAAAATCCAACTGTGTACTTTTTTTTAAGTTTGGAGCACTTTCACAACAAAGTGGTCAACAGCTCTGTTGATTTTTATCAATAATTCATCATAGGTTTTAACCTTGTTTATAATTTGTAAAATAAAGTTCATATCTGTGTTCTTACAGTAATTACGTGGTAACTTTATTTTTGGTTCATCATTCTATCATGTATAGTTTAGAAGATATTAGCTATGATCCTTGAATATATGCGTTGACCAAAAAAGTGCATATATTCAGGATAATTCCTTAAGTATTAACATTTGAAATTAGCTTATTAATTGTTTTATGTGTGGATTTTCATGGGGAGTCCACCGGTACAATTTACTTCACATGTTGTTTCATTAGTTTTTGAGATAAATAAGGTTTTATGATTTTTATAAGGTATTATACCTTATAATTCCTTAAATATTGACTTTACAGATATACCATAAAAATGGTATATGTGTATTTTTCCATGGGGAATCCAATGGTATAATTTATTTTACATGTTGATTCATTGGTTTTTAAGTTAAACCAATTTTTGTACCAATTTATGGTATTTTTTGTATATTTAAGTAATTATTCTTAATGTGTAATTATTCTAAGTAATTTTAATATAATTATATTAAAGGTATAATTATTCTGAGTCTTTTTTGTGACCTTATTGGGTATGTGGTCATATCTCAAAGGCTCACATTCCCTACCACCAAAAAAGATTGTACCACAATCTGATATGTGTGATTAGGGTATCATCCACTGTCCTACCTCTTCAATAGAATTTGTTAGTCTTGAAGCTCAATAATGCTTAACTTTTTTATTTTTCAGGTCTTCTTTCCTGTCTGAATCTTCTTAGTAATTTGTCAGCATTTGTTATATCTTTCTCAAGTAGCCATTCATCTTCCTGAGTTGAATCTCTATACCTTACAAGGTATTCCCTTTCTTTTTTGTTTCTTGTCCTTCTTTCTTTAAGGACTTTTACTATTTTCTTTTCCTCTCCTTCCTCCAAGGGGGGAATCTCAAGTGGGGGTTTATTTCTTAGTGGAAATAACTCCTTGTCACTTGAACTGTAAGGTTTTATCAGACTTACAGGGAAAGTTGGGTGTTTGTTCATTAGTTCACCTGTGAGTTCTAATTGCACAGCATTGGGTCCATGAAGTGCTTTTATCATAAATGGTCCTGCAAAGGAATCTTTCAATTTCTTTGGGCCTTTTATGTTATTGAAATTAAGGGTTGATACTAAAACCAAGTCTCCTATTTTGAAATCAGGTGGTTTATGACTTTTATCCCATCTTTCTTTTGCATATTTAAAAGAATCTTGCATGCATCTGTTTGCATGGTGTCTTGCTTTGTCAAGCATTATCTTAAAACTGCTTGCTGTTGGATGTATATCCACTAAGTCCTTTTTGAGGATGTCATAAGGAAGTCTTGGATTCCAACCTTTCTCTAGCATTGCTGGTGTTTTGCCAGTAGAAGAATGGATTGATGTTTTATATGCCAGTTCAAGTGCTGGTATTAGTGTACACCAATCATGGGTAAAACCATCAGAATCTTTGAATTCTAGCCCATAAGCACAGAATCTTCTGATCATATCCTCTAGGGTCTGTATCATTCTTTCTGCTAGACCATCAGTTTGAGGATGATAAGCTGTTGAGAATGATAATTTTGTCCCAAACAAGTTATGGAGATTTGTCCATAATGCTGAAGTGAACTTTGGGTCTCTGTCACTTATAATATTTTGGAATAAGCCTGTGTGGCTAATGACTTTATTCCATATCATTATGGCTGTATCCATAGCTGTGTCATCTTTATGACATGGTAAGAACATGGGAGTTTTACTGTACCTGTCAACTAACACTAGGCATGCATTATAACTCCTGTCTCCTCCTGGAGGTAAGGCTGTTACCCAATCCATATGAACTATTTCCCATGGGGATTTTGGTTCTTGGATTTGGATCATCATTCCAAATTTCTTTCCTGTGGCTCTGTTGGCTTTTTGACATCTGTCACAGGTTTGGCAGTACTCTGCAACATCTTTCTTCCAATTTGGCCACCAAGAGCAGGTTTTCACCCTCTCTAGTGTCCTATCTTCTGAGAGATGTCCAGATGCAACACTATCATGACACTCATGTAAAATAGTGTTTATTAGTGTTCTATCTGTTAAGGCCATAACACATGTGTGTTTTGTTCTATGGTAAAGTATTCCATCAAGGAGGTGAAATCTTCCTTCATCATATGCCTTTTTCCATATTTCATCTAGTTTTGATGAAAGTGATGGATCTTTGCAGTCTTTCATTAGAAGTTGGCTTAAGATATGGCAATTTTTGTCTTTCTTATAGCTTTCTTTAACTTGGTTAAAGAATTCTGTGCCAATGTCTGTAACACATATTCCTTCTATATGGTGCTCCTCTTGTGGTACCCATGCTGGATTGTCAGGGGTATTTGCTAGAGCCCATCTACTAAGACCATCTGCATTTTTATGAATATTCCCAGATTTATGAACAATAGTCATATTTCCTCTATATTCTTGGATAGCAATTTGCCATCTCAGCATATGTCTATTTGGAGTCTTCATATTTAATAGTGATTTCACAGCATTACAGTCTGTGATTACATCAAATACTGTGCCATCCAAATAATAATGCAGTTTTTCTAAAGCCCACACTAGGCATACGCATTCCATTTGGCTTGCTCCATACCTTGCTTCTGTTGGCTTTATCTGCCTTGAAATGAAACAAATTGGTCCTTCCACTGGTTTGTCATTGATAATTTGTGTTTGGTGAAGTGCAGCACCTAGTCCTTCTCCACAAGCATCAATGTACAGTTTGAAGGGTAGTTTCCAATCTGGCATCAGAAGAAATGGGGCATTTGTTAAGGAATTTTTCAATTCTTCATATGCCTTGACTCTTTCTTCTGTCATCTCATAGACTGTTTGTTGGTCACATAGCTTATACAAGGATTTAGCAATCTTTGCAAAGTCCTTTATATGCTGTCTATAGTAACCAGAAAATCCTAGAAATGATTGCATTTCTTTTTTGGTTTGAGGCATTGGCTTAAGTAGTACAGCTGCTACTTTATTTTTGTCTATGCCTAGACTAAGGCCAGATACTACATGTCCTAGTGCCTTTAATTCACTGTATGCAAAATGACATTTTTTCAAGGAAATTTTCATATTTACTTGGACTATTTTCTGTAATACCCTTTCTAGTCTTGTAAGGTGATTTTCCCAAGTTTCTGAGCAAACTATGATATCATCAATATAGATAATCAACCATCCTTCTGATAATTCTTCAGGGAATATTGTATTCATCATTCTTTGATAATGGGAAGGTGCATTTTTTATTCCAAATGGCATTCTTAAGTATTCAAAAATTCCACAATGGACTATTATTCTTAGTAATTTCTTGGCATTGTCTGTTAAGACATTTTGATGAAAGCCCTTCAGAGCATCCATAGCTGTGATGAACTTAGCTTGTGACAATTGGGTTAATGTCTCATGGATTCTGGGTATTGGATATCTGTCTGGAATGGTATATGTATTCAGGGCTCTGAAGTCTCCTACCATCCTTGATTTTCCATTATGCCAAGTTATAATGACAGGTGTAGTAACTTCTACTTGTTCATTATGTCCAACCTTTCTTAATACTCCAAGGTCCATTAATTCTTTAATGTGTACTTCTAAGGCTTCTCTAGCTCTTGGACTGGCTGGATAAGCAGGTCTTCTTAATAAAGGTGGGTAAGGTTTTTCTACATTAAGAATTATATCCACTTCATGTCCAATTATGGCACCTAGTGGCTCTTTGTCAGTTGCAAAGGCATTTTTATACTTAAATAAGAGATCAATCAATTTTTCTTTCATTTTTTCTGTTAATTCTTGATTGAATTCTGCCTCTATGAGTTGTTCAGATATAAAAAGTTCCTTTTCTGGATTTTTTTCTTCATTCTTAATAACTGTGATTTGTTTTTTGTTATTTAAGAATCCAAACTTTTGTCTTTTGTTATCTCCTATGGTAAAATATCTATCCTTTTGGTTGGAGATATCTATACCATAGATTGATAAGTAGTCATTCCCAAGTATGAAATGATTACTAGTACAGTTGTCCATTACTACAAACTCTACTTTAATTCTGACACATTGTGAGGGATGAGGAAAAATTAGTGTTAAATCAATTATTCCAAGGGGCTTCATGCTCTCACTTGCACTACTAAATTTGACACCTTGTATTGGCATAAGTTTTTCTTGCCAGTCTGGGACAATGGTTTTTAAATAACTTTTGCCAACACAAGTGCAATATGCTCCTGTATCCAAGTTAACCTTTCCTTCTTGGTTATCAACCATAACAATACTAATACTTGATTTTCCAGCTGTATATCCCATTCCTCTTGCAGGTTTGGTTCTATACATTTTGGCATCTTGTATGTTTGTCAGATTTGTGTCAGATGTTCCAACTTGTGGCAAATTTGAGTTAACATCCAGTACTTCATAAATTATATCAATATTATTAATTTGTGCATTAATTATATTGATTTCATCACTTTCAGAGCTTTCTGACTCTTCTGTCTCTTTTTCAGAGTCTGATTCCTCTTCTTTGTCATTGTGGTTTTCTGTTTCCACAATTTCATTAATCTTTGCTTTTTTAAGGCAATTATTGGCTAAGTGTCCAATACCTCCACATTTATGGCATTTTCTTTGCTCATTATTGTTGTATGTATTGGGCTTAAAGGATTCTTTTGATTTATCTTTTTTGATAAATGGTTTATTTGGGCTTTTAATGTCCAATTTTTTCCAAGTCCTGCCAATTTTTGTTCTTGTCACTATATCTTCTAGTGCATTTATATACTCTTCTGTGGAGCATGGTTCTATACACCTGCTTCTTAGGGAATGTTCTAGTTCCCCTCCACATTTTTTAAGTATTTTCATATGCACCATCTTCTGTGACATTTCTGGGTACAGTGCATTAAGCCTTTCAACTTGTTTTAAGAACCAAGTTAAAGGTTTATCTTTTTCTGGGTCAAAGAAAGAGTTTTCAAATGCATTTTCTATCTTATACCTCCAGGCATCATTTGCCCACTTGGTGATTATTTCTTGTTTCCACCAAGACCAGGTATTTTTGCCATTTGTCTGTCTTATGCCATAATACCATCTTTTTTGCAGATTTCTCAAATAATGAATGTAATCTTGCAGTGATTAATTCATCTGGTATGGCATAGTCTTCTTGTAACATGTCAATTGTTTTAATAAATGACATGTGGTCATATTCACCTTCTCCTGTGAATGTTGGCCATTCCTTCAATTGAGGTGCTTCTTTCATTAAGACTTGGTTATTGTCTTGGTGACTCAAGTCTGTTATGAAAGGATTTGACAATTCCTCTTTTGTTTTAACAGGGCTTCTTATATGAGAAAATGGTGTTGATAACTTTGGCATATTTAAATTAGCCTCATTAATTTTATCCATTTTTTCTGTAATAAGCCTTATTTCACTTTGAATATCATCTTTCAGATGCATTCTTGCTTCATCACTTTTTTCCACATGGTCCAAAAGTAATTTTTGGTGTGATGAAGTCTTTTCTTCAAATATTTCTACAGAAATACTTAATTTATTTAATTTTTCTGTAAGATTGTCAATACTCACATCATAATTGATTGTCAAAGTCTTCTCTTTGATATCTTTTATGTATTTATACAATTCTTGTTGTCCTTGTATTAATTTTTGAGTATTGTCAATTAAATTCTTTGGTTTATTATTTTCAACAATAAACTTAATGTTGTCAATTTCTTTTTTGTTTTGCACAGCAATTTTTGTTAAAGAAGATAAATTGTTATTTATTTCTTGTAGTGATAATAAACTATTTTTAATTTCTTTTAGAGGTAATATACTATTTTTAATTTCTGTTAAAGTATTTACAACATCTTTGGACAAGGTTATTTCTTTGGGAAATGAGGTTGTCTCATTCTTTGCTCTTCCTTGTCCTTGAATTCCATCAAGGTTCTGGCCATGTTGAAGACATTGTCCATGGCATCCTTTTGGATTCTTGGGATTCTGTAACTTGGGGAATATGATTTCCTCCAATGCTTTTTCTTGTTCTTCTTCCCTTCTTGGGGAAGTGGGTTGGCTTGAGGCTTGCTGGTAGAGGCTACTGGGGCTTCTTCCTTGGTTGCCTCCCTCTTTTTGGCATGATAATCCTTGATTTTTTTGATTTGAGGTTTGGATGACAGTGGATTCCATCCATTGGAGTATTTCACTATATCCTCCTCTTTGAGGAACTTTTTCAGGATGTGCCAGGAGTTCATCACTCCTTGGTGTATTTGAGGCAGCATTTCCCAGTCTTTGTCCTTGTATACTGTGTAATACTGCTTGTACTGGCTCATGTAGATGTCTATTTGAGCCCTCTGAATGTGATTTGTACCTTTTTGAGTTACTCATACTTAGTTCCAATTCAGGCTCAGATATCATGGGCATTTCTGGGACTTGCCTTTGGGATAAGGCACTTCCTTGTGTGGATTCTGTTCCACTGGGGATATTGCCCTTTCTTTTCCCTTTTGAGGGATCAATTCTACCTCTGAGTCCAGCTCCATCTGATTGGATGGAGTATTGGGAACCTCTTCTGGTAGTCATAATTTAAAGAATAAGAAAAAATAAAAGTATTTTAGAATAAAATTCTTTTATGGCAATTTAAAAAGAGGTGCTCACCTTCAGAGTCTTGAATGGTGGGCCCTGGAAAGTCCAATTTCTTAGCTTTCTTTCTTTTGGTGATAACTGGTGTTGGAGAACTTTTACAAGTTTCTTCCACCAATCTCTCAACAGTAGCTTGGTTGTCTTCTGTTGGGTTATCTTCAAACACTAAAAAAGACAAATAAATATAAGTCTTTTTATAAGAAGTGTTTTTTTTGGCAAGATATGGCAATTTTCCACGTAGAAATTGCTTTTATATCTTTGAAAAATTGAAATAAATAAAGAAATGAATAAAAATGAATAAAAATAACTTTTTTATTTGTTTTTAATATTTTTTAATATTTTTTATATATTTTTTATTTTTGAATAATAAGATAAAAAATGAATATGATTCTTATAAAATTAAATTATAATAAAAATTATTTTTAATTTATAGAATATCTCTTTTAATCACTAGAGTCACTCAAAGAAAGTTCTTGCAAGTCTAAGGATGTGAAAAACCACGTGTAAGACAGTACAATTGCTTTCCAAATGCCTCAATAGCTTTTAAAATCAATAAAATATAAAATTATTATATAATTTTATGATTATAAATATAATTTCTTATTGGATAAACCCAAATATAATCTTTTTAAAGGTCTTTTAAGTAAATATCACGGCCAGGCCCCCAAATGTAAGGTTTGACTATGAAACAATAAGTAAAAATTACTAATTTATTACTTATTGTACTCTGAATGTCCTTATAATTAAAATAAGTAAGATTAAAATAATAATAATAATAAAGAAATATTATTATTATGGCATAAAAATATTATATTATTAAATAAATATAATAATATAAATTAATATTATATGAAATTATAATATTATAAATAATATATTAATATAAAATAATTAATATATTATAAAGCTCTTTATTATTGTTACCAACAAATAATAAAGGCGTAAAAAACTGTTTTTTATAAATAAAAAACAATTAATAACAATAATATTACTAATATTAAAGTTATATATTAATATAAATACTATTTATATTAATTAAGAATTATTAAGAGTAATAATAAGAGAGAAATTATTATAATAAGATGAAATAACCTACTTTTAACACTTAAAATAATAATTTTGAGATATTTTACGCCAAAAGAATATAATACAACTTTTTCAAATTGTATTTACAATAAAAAATAAAGAAAATTACTAAATTTCTTGATTTTATGTGGAAATGAGTTTATGGAGAGATTTATGACAAAAACAATTAAAGAATTGATTTAATCACATAAAAATAGTGATTAATATTAAGATGGTCTTTGGTCTTTAATAATATAAGAGTTTTATATATAAAGAATAAAGAAAATTACCTTTTATTTAATTGATTTAATGTTTTTGATGCGTCTGAGGGGTAAATAGAGTAAAAAGAGCTCTATTTATAGTAAATACCTCCCTCCTAGAGTCCAACAGGCTTCTAGTAGACGTGTACTGATCATATCCACTGGAATTGATCAATAGTTTAAGGTTTGAGGGTGATTACATCATGATCAAACCATATTACATCATTATTACACCATTATTTAGAGTTATCACTGTAACTCTAAGTTTGATGACATCAGAGGCTTGGCAGAACCCCAAATTTCGTGGATTTTATTAGTTTTAATCATAAACTAATAGTATTCACCAATTTTATCACTCTTAAGACTGTTAAACTTAAATTAAGGTTACAGTATGTGATCATAACTGCTCAAATTAAGCTCAAACTTTGATCCTCAATAACTTTTAAGATTTACACGCTACAGCAATTCAGAGAGTGAATTCTGATAGCCTGGCATAACCTTATTATGCTGCCAAGAACCTTTCATTACATCATCAAAACTCTAATTTTGATGATTTTTCTTGTAACTCATCTTTTCTGTCGAAATTCAATATTTTAAACTTCAAACCTTGATTTCAGGGGGTTATACCCTGAATTTAATAATAAAAATTACATCATTCTTCACGAATGAACTAGGAGAATCCAACTGTGTACTTTTTTTTAAGTTTGGAGCACTTTCACAACAAAGTGGTCAACAGCTCTGTTGATTTTTATCAATAATTCATCATAGGTTTTAACCTTGTTTATAATTTGTAAAATAAAGTTCATATCTGTGTTCTTACAGTAATTACGTGGTAACTTTATTTTTGGTTCATCATTCTATCATGTATAGTTTAGAAGATATTAGCTATGATCCTTGAATATATGCGTTGACCAAAAAAGTGCATATATTCAGGATAATTCCTTAAGTATTAACATTGGAAATTAGCTTATTAATTGTTTTATGTGTGGATTTTCATGGGGAGTCCACTGAAACAATTTACTTCACATGTTGTTTCATTAGTTTTTGAGATAAATAAGGTTTTATGGTTTTTATAAGGTATTATACCTTATAATTCCTTAAATATTGACTTTACAAATATACCATAAAAATGGTATATGTGTATTTTTCCATGGGGAATCCAATGGTATAATTTATTCTACATGTTGATTCATTGGTTTTTAATTTAAACCAATTTTTGTACCAATTTATGGTATTTTTTGTATATTTAAGTAATTATTCTTAATGTGTAATTATTCTAAGTAATTTTAATATAATTATATTAAAGGTATAATTATTCTGAGTCTTTTTTGTGACCTTATTGGGTATGTGGTCATATCTCAAAGGCTCACAGGATCACACCAATCTCTGAGCTAGCAGGATCTTTAGAGTAGTAGTAGTGTTTTAGTTGTGAAAAGTTCAGTAGCCTTGCTCAGTAGCTTAGTATTGTTGAAGGATAATAGTATAACCAAAGTGGAAAGCTCAGTAGCCTTACTCAGTAGTGTAGTATTGTTGAAGAATATTAGTAGAGCCATATTTAGGATCTCAGTAGGCTTTCTGAGCTTCTTAGAATTAGTGAAGAATAGTAGTATAGCCATAGTTAAAATCTCAGTAGCCTTGCTCAGTAGCTGGGTTTTATCAAAAGAATTAGTAGTGATAACAAAACAAAGTATTAAAGTTTGTTGAAGAATTATTCTTAGTATTAAATCTGGTAGTCCTGTTATTAGTATTAAAAGAATCATCATAAAAAAAATAAAGCAAATATTATTAGTCTTATAACATAAAGTATTAGTTTTAATTTAATCAACAATTATAGTTTCAAATCATAGTTGTTATTGTAGGGTTATTGATAGGTCTGATTTAGAGACTACTGATAAGTCATCTCTCTCTGTTAAAGACACAAATATTCTTTTTATTTTTTGATTCTCTGTATGCTGAGTATTCAGTATTATTCAGAGGGGCAGCTAATACAACTTAGAACCCATGGTTATTGAAAAATTCTGAAGTTTAAAACAGACTTGCCAATAGTTTCCCCCTCAAGGTAGTGCCTTATTTCATCCCACATCTGGTGTCCCAACAGTGGCATACACCTTCAACCATCAATAATCTGTCAATTATCAAAAAAACTTTCAAATTCAATCCGTAAAAACTCTTTACCAATAAGGAAAGCTCACAAGCCTATCAATTCAATCTGGAATCATAGAACACAATAAATTCTAAATCATCATAACCATTGATTTCTTCAACAAAATCATTTCATTATTATTATTCAAAAAGAGGAGAAACAGCACCTGGAGAAGAATCACCTATATATCATATTATACCATTTGGTACACCTGGAACTAAGAAGAAACATCAGAAGATAGTTACAAATTATTTTCAAAAATTACTCAAGGAAATATTTGAAATTTAAAATCAAAGTGAAAAACAGAAAAATATAAAAATAAAAAAGAAGTTATCAATATGGATTAAACATCATTGTCAAAGATACCACATAATCCTGATGAATTCAAAGAAGAAATTATCAATGAAGAGACCATTCAAGGAAAATAAGCTATGTCTGATGCAGAACAACTACATCAAAAAATGTTGGAAATATAACAAGAATTAATTGAACTCATTAAGAAAGAAGGAAAAACAAAAGATTCAAGTTCTACCACAGAAAAAAGCCAAATAGAAGAAAGTACAATAATTCCAAGAATTTTAAGAAAACAAGGATCACCCTTCCTGTTTTCAAGGCCCATGGCCTCATCAGCTACATTCATTTCACAAAGACCAAAGGATCTACCAAAAAGGGTTGATATTCATGCACAGGCTTCAAGCCCATTACAACAAGATATTCCTAGAAACAGCACACCCATGGTCAAGATTATTCCAAAGGATTATAGCTTATGTTTTGATGGAAAGGAAGTCGAAAGATTCATAAAAATAGTGGGAAATATAGAAGAAATTGAAGGAGAAACTGGAAGAGATATAGCAAGAAATTTATCCTTTTGCAATAAAGATCAAGGAGTTAGCTACCAAATTGAAGGAGTGCCCAGATATGAAAGTGGAAATTGGGTGAAATTAAATTTAGGTAGGAAGAGAATATGGGGAACAATATCACTTGGAATAAGAGCCAATCTGTGCTCAATAAGTGAATTATTTAAAATAATTCAACAAGAAGGAGGAATTAGCAATATGATTAAATATGGAAAGTTCATTGGGAATATTAATTCATCATTAATTATCTCAAAAGGTATCAGTCTATACAAGGAGACATCAATAACAATCAAGAAATTTTGGCTAGTCTTTTCTCAAGTGTTCAACAATCCATTTATAAATAAATGATAAAATATAAGGCTATGGTACATGCTTTGGATGGTGGTTATATCATTCCAAGATTGGAAATCTTAAAGATATACATTGAACAAGATTCAGAAGCCAAAGTCTTAATTCAACAGGAGAAATGTTTGCAAGAAAAGCTACAAGAAAATAATGCTAGGATTTAAGATGAAAGCGGAGAAGAAGTCTTAAAGAAAATAGAAGATCTTACGCAAAAAAAATTATAAGTACACCACCACAAGAAAATCAATCAAAGGATACTGGGAAGAAATATGTTTAGGAAGTATTGGATCGGCTCAAATGCCTTTCAGAAGTATTCAAATCTCCAAAAAAACCAAGAAAGAAATAATCAAGATCAGACAATTATGCAAAACTCACAGCCATTCAGGCCAAGATATGTTTTACCACTCATATCCTCAAGTTATCAGCCATATAGCCCAGCCCAAATGGATCCAAGACAACCACCAAAGTGCTATTACTGCTTACAAGAAGGACATTCCGCAATAAGATTTGATAATCTCACAGAAGACTTGGAGAAAAGATTTGTATTGAAGTGTGGAGGTATATATCTTTTTCCATTTTTCCAGAGAGTACCCACGGAATGCCCTATGTCTGCAAAAGAATTGATTAGAAAGTTTTCCAAAGAACATGAGGAATTCACTAAAAAGATGATAGACAAATCAAATCCACCACCAAAACAGAAAGAAAAAAGAATAATTGATGATCATAAAGATGAGAAGGCAGCCACTATAGCTCAAATAGAAGAATGGGGAAGCTGGAAACCTCCTCAATTATCACACTCAAATGAGAATCTTAAAATAAAGTTTGGACTTAGGCAGAAAAAACAGGAAATTCAAAGCCAAACTCAGAAAGAAGATAAGATTGAAAAACAAAACTCCCTTAAAAAAGATACCAGGTGCCTACCATGAGGAAGATGAGGCAGAAGAGGAAACAAGAGTTTTAATTCCAACAAACTACAAGAAACTCCAAGAAAGACAGGAAGATATAATAACAATATTGAAATCATTCCCAAAATTGGGAATAAGGAGATACCAGAACAGTATTCACAATATATCAAAGGGAAAAGTAAAATCTACAGTCAATAACCCAAAGCCAATAATTGAACATGGAATGAAGAAAATACTTGAACAAAATATAAATCTTACTCCTGAAGAAATATCCTCAATTTCACCAACCTTCATTTAAAAATGAAAAAATTTAACTATCCAAGAGAAAGTTGTTATCAAATCAGTTAATGAATCAAATATTCAAGAAATACTGCTTTCATCAAAGCTAAGGGACTAGGATACACCAAGTTTACATTATGTGTTCCCACTTGTATTTATGGAAGGATTTATTGGAAGAGAAGAATATTCTACAGCAGAATTTGTTGATACTGGATCAGAAATTAACATAATACCAGAAGAAATTTCAATTAAATCCTTGCTTACAAGTAGAAAGCTTAATATGAACCTTAGGGGAATTGGTGGACATACAACATCCTTGGTTGGACTCTCAGAACTTACACCAATTAATATGATAACAGGAGAAGAAGAAGTAATTCATTTATTCATAACAAAAGGAGCCATACACATCATACTTGAAAGACCATTTTTAGCAGATAATGATGTTGAATTTGAATTTTCACACAAGCAAGGGGAAATATTTAGTTATCCACAGGAAGATGCACAACAATCATGTTTACCAATATGTAACCCTCAACCTATTTGTTGGGAAATTTCTCCACCAAGAGGTATGGAGGTTTGTGCATATTCAGATATTGGAAAATGGTCAATACATAAACCAGAATTATGTAAAAGAAAAGAAACAGAGGAAACAGAAAGTCACTCTTCAATAAGAGTGAAAACAATATTTTTTGGGCCAAACAAAATACCCTTCTCAGCTATTTTTGATATAAACAATTAAATGAATGTTATAGCTCAGGAAATATCCCTAAAAGCAGAATTAAACATCAGCCTTTACACATCAAAAGCAACAGATAACTCTTTCAAGCCAATTGCTCAAATTAAAAATATTGAAGTCACTTTTTGTAATGAAGAAAAAATGTACATGTAATTCTTAGTATTTAAACATTTCAATTAGCTTATAGTTGAAGAAAGGTCTAGAATATCATCTCTATGTAAAAGAATTCTTTTCTCTGCACCTGATGGGAATCTAAAGGAAAGGAGCCAGAAGATAAGCTGGAGGTAGAAGATAGGGAAGAAATAGTAAAAATAAAAGAGGAACTGAAGAAGATGAGACAAAATTTGGACATGGCCATGGAAGACCAAAATAAATGGCTAGATCTCAAGTTAGGTGGTATGAATAAAAAAGATGATGTATAAAATACACAGAAGAAATTTATAATGTATTTGAAGCCACCTGAAGCAAACTCCTCAGGAATTGCAGAAGATTATTTCAAGTTATTTCAGAAAGAAACTTGGTATATTAGTGATATTGAAAAATATTTAATAAATAAAGAGCCAAAACATGACAAAATCAAGCCTTTGGCAAAAAGAAAAGTTAAAGAATTGGAAAATAAAATTTTCATAATTATTGAAGATAAAATGGATCAATTCTGGGATAGAGATATTAAAATTAATATTAAACAAAGGATGTAAATGGTGCTAGAAGGAAAATTAGTAGAATAAGAATATTACTTGATTTTATATCAACAAAATAATGGAAATTGAAAAGATAAATTTAAGCAAGGAAGCAAATGTGTAGACCTAGAGGAAGGAGAGTTATCAGAAAATACACAAAGGCTAGCTGGACTTACCATTGTAGAACCCAATCCACAAAACAAACTTATAGATGACCTTTCTGATACCTATGAACCATTATGCTGTTTTTCCAATACCTCACTTTCAAACACAACCAATTTATACTATCAAAATGAAAGAATGACCTTCAGATTAACCAATGACACCCAGAATCAAAATGACATACAATAAAAAATACTGGAGATTGAGGAAGAGGAAGATTATGTAATGCTTCCAATGATAACATTCCAAGAGCGGTATTATTATTAGATAGATTCACCACTGATTCAAAGCTAACATATTTTAGAGGTACCTGGATCAAACTTTTAACTTCTTGGAACTACTAACCACTTCTGCATTCAAAGTAAATTTAAGAATTACTTACTGGAAGAAGCCTTATGGATATTATCAAATGACAATAGAAGGAATTTCTTAAAATTTGCTATGGGATCAAGAGTATTTGAGCTTAGATGGTTTGGAAATCTTAGGAGGAACTCTATACTGGTGTGATTTTGGATATATTTTCCTCCATTATTTCAAAGGTTTTGTTTCAGAATGGAAATGCAATACACAAAGAGAAAAACGCAACAAGCTATTTGGAGAGATATTGAAAGACATATGTATTTCAGTAAGTTACAACAGAATATTGAGGAGTTCTCAATAATTAATCAAGCAATGCATTCTCAATAACCAATAAAAAATATTAAATTCATTAAATTCATTTAAAAAATCTTTTCTTATCTCTATTAGTATAAAGGGCAGTGACCTCCTTACTTATAAAAGAGTAATTTCAATTTATTTGAACTTTTTTTTAAAGACTATTACCACTCGAGGGAAGTGACCTCCTTCCTTATCAAAAAAGAATTTCAATTTATTCAAAAAAGATTCAAAACTCTTATCACTCAAGGGCAGTGACCTCCTACCTTATCAAAGAGGAATTTTAATCTATTTCAATTGTTTTTACCAACACAAATAATGAAGCCACAATTAGTAGTACAGCAATAAAAATAAATTTATATCCTTGTCAGAAGATCTAATACAGCAGAAAAAAACAAGGCAAAATCAAAAAATTATTCTTATCAAGTAGAAATACATAGGAGAAACTCAATATTCAAATTTAATAAAGACAATAGCAGCAAGAGCAAAAAAACAACAACCATATACTCGATAACAACTTACAGCCCCAACAAGCTGGGTTTAGTGAGTCTTTCACAGGCAAGCATCCATCCAGAAATTGAGTTTTTACTTCTTTCCTGGATGATATAAAAATTTCAGGTGTTATTAGATACCAAAAATGATCCCCCCAAGAAAAAATGTTCCATATAAAAATTTATATTTTAATAGAACAGTGTTTTTGTACAAAATTTGATATAAAATAGCATAAATTTAACCCATGAAAAATTCAATTGCAACTGTTCCCCAGCTTTCCCCAAGGGTCAGGTAAAGGTCAAGTCAGACTGAGATTAGAATAAGGTTGTATCCAATGCTTTTATTTCTGCAAAGCTTCATTGAAGGTTTTGAAAAACTATATCAATTTGTATGCTTCCATTATCTATTCTACAAATAATTTATTTATGCAAAGTATTCATTTAACACTATTGTTCATCCGGTTCAATCATCCATCAATCTTGACATCATTTTTTTTGAATCAATACAATATAAGAGGCTTTATACAACCTCTCTGCATCAATTTCCTTGTATATAATATGATTCAAAGTAATGAATTCAAAAACAGTATTCAGAATTCTCAAGATATACCCACTCTATCTATAGTAAAATTTGAATACTCCTTAAGAAAAGAATTCCTTCCTGTAATAAAAGTTTACTTTCATTATCTATCTCCCTTTAATCATGAAATATTTATAGACTGTGAATAATTCTTGTCAATAATCTGTATTTCAGTAATTAATAAATTGAATCTCTTTATATTTCAAGGCTTTAATAATTGTCTTCTTTCCAAATGGAAAGTTTATTTTTTTTGTCAATTTAAAGTAATATTATTACTGGATTTATTCCCTATTTTATTTTTAATTTAAAATATAGTTTATAGCTTTCTTTGGAAACAAATTCCAATTTATACTTCTTCTCAAGAAATATAGTACATTTAATTATCACAATTCTTTTATATAAAAAATATTGTCCAAAGCTAAAAAGTAATTTCATTTGTAAAATGAAGTTTGCTAGAAAAATCCTTGAAATACAAATCAGGAATTTTTCTTTTTCTTGAATTACAAGATAAATAATTTTTTATAATTTGAGGATGAATCAAAAAATTCTGTGTTAAATTTGGCTTTTATGGAAAATTACACCTTTTCATCACAGAATTATCAAAATCAAGTGTCTTTAATTTTTTTTTGAAAGGAAATATGGGTGGTTACTTTCCCCAATTCCTATATAAAGTATCATATTAGGGGGTGTCAAAGTTACCAAATCCCACACTCAAAATCCCGCATTAATTTTTTGGGATTTCAGAAATCCCACACCTCAAGAGGTGTGGTATTTTAAGGTACAAAAACCCAGGTTTTTGGTACCGAATCCCATGTTTAAATACTAAAATCCCACCTTTAGCTTCCCATAAGAACACATGTTTGAAACACACAACTCAGTAAGGGAATGTTAAATTGCATGAAACTTTCCTTCCCTTGCATAAAATCTGAATATACTGGTCATTTATTAAGTTATTTGATTTCAAATTGCATTTTCTATACATCCTTTCTGCATTTACCATGCCAAAGGCATCGCAAAGGCTACCTTTACTTCAGACCTTAAACTCACTGCAGTTCATGGATGCTCTCAGCTCTGATAGTGATTCTGATATCCAGGAAGATATAATCTTATTAGATATGATAACATCACAAAGATACATCAATCCTTGTAGAAGATATCAATCACATTACATGTATACAATGAATGATTTACAAACATTATAATCTGGAACGTTTTGACAGCTATGTAGGACCACACATGAAACATTTGCAAAATTGGTTGCACAAATTCAAGCTGATAAAACATTTCAAAACTCATCACAAAACAAACAACGCAATCCTGTTATCCAATTTGCTGTGGCATTATCAAGGCTAGGATCAAATGGCAATGGGGCCACTTTGGGAAAGATTGGAATTTTATTTGGAGTTAGCCATGGGGCTATTGTGTTGTACACTCAAAGAGTCATCCAGATATTAATGAAGTTGAAGCACAAAGTGATTGTGTGGCCAACAATAGAACAACGAAGAGAGATGTCTCAAGTAATGCAAGCAGAAGGCTTCCCTGGGTGCATTGGGTTTATTGATGGGAGTCTCATACCATTATCACAACGTCCTCCCAATGATGGTGAAGCCTATTTTGATTGCAAAAAAGTTAAGCTTTTGAATCTTTGTTCTTTATTTCAATTTTACTGATTTCTTACAAATAAGGTATTCTATGTCAATACAACTGGTTTTCAATATCAACAAAAGGTTCACTGCACTACATGTTGGTTGTACTGGGTCACTTCATAATTCAAATGTCTATCAACATATGAAAAAAGCACAAACACCTCAAGAGTTTTATGAAAAGGATCAGTACTTACTTGCCGATTCAGCATATGCAAGCTCTCCTTGGGTTGTTCCAGCATATAAGGGAGTTGTAGCACAGAATGAAGACAACCGTTTTTTCAATTACTGTCTAGCAAAATCAAGGGTCAGAATCAAGCATGCAATTGGAATTTTGAAGGGGTGGTGGTTTTCTCTAAGGGAAATGTGAAATCAAATGAGGGACAATTGTGAATTTGAATATTTTGTTAGTTGGGTTGTTTCTTGCATGATTTTACATAATATGTTAGCACAAATTGGTGATTAATGGTTTGATTTATATGAAGATGATGATCCACCACATTCAGAAAATCTAGCCAGCAACGACATTGGGGAAGATGTGGTAAATATGCGTGAAAAAATTAAACCAATTACTTTGGAATGGAAAAATAGTCAATTGTAAATTTCATCAGGACCATTGATTTATGTACTTAATTTAATGGAGTACAATGGAGTGGATCTGTTATTGGTAAAATAAAACTATTTCAAATTAATATTTTTTAGTTCTTTTTTGATCCTGCATATTTCTTTCATAGTACCCTTTGACCTTTGAATTAATTTTGGTGGGTGTCATTTTCAAGAATTTGTCACCTACATTAAATAATTTATGGTTGATTTGAAAAGAACATCGAAAATGAGTTATCTTGTCATTATTGATAATTTCTGAAGGAGGTTTTGTTGTATGATGAACCATTGTTGATGTCTTCCAAAGAATATCCATGATGCCAGGTTTTTTTGAAAAATCAATCTCCATTTTCAATTTGGGGAAGTGCAAGCCCTGTCCAGAGGGGCTGGAGACAGTTGGAAGGGGACGGAAATCTTTTTTTGATACAAAAGAAAATATACCATAAGTCCAGGAATTGAGATCATTTAAATCTTGGTGCACCTTATTGAAAAATCCATCTTGAGTGACAAGGACATTGGTAAATGATTTGAATTCTTCCTTGAGATTGGCAGAAGTCCATTCAAGTTGACTGAAATTGGGTAATTTGGCTGCTTCCATTAATGACTGATTTTCATTAGCTTCTAATTTTGAAAAATGGGAGATTCTTGAGTAAACGAATTCATCATATTGTTGAAGCTTGGTCCATTGATCATTATCCATTTCAATTCGATGAGGAGTTAAACCTGGTGTTCTGGAGTAAACACCTAATAATTTTTTAATTAGTTAGTAATTATTAAGATAATAAGCAAAAAATATCACACACATGCAGATTTGCCAGAATCTGAACCAGAACAAAACCCAATACCTTTCATAATTCCACCTTGGAGTTGCTTATTGGTTTTAATTTCTTGTTGATTTTGAGATAAGGACATTAAGGTCCTGATGAGGTTTTGGAGCATTTGGGAGTGTCAAGAAGAATTATCAAAAGTGGTTATTTCATATATGATGACAGGCAAAAAGGGCTTTGTTGTTTTATCAATGAGTATATAAGGATGGGGGAGAGTATTGAGTGATGGAATTATTAAGCATGAGTCATTGGCAGATTTCTTTTCAATTGAAATGGTTGAAAATTTGTTATATTCTTTGTTTGAATGGCCAAGGTGAGACATAATTTGTTTTGAATAATGGATGTGTTGTCTTTGAATTTGGGTGAGCTTTCTTTTATGATTTGATTTGGTATTATTATCCTCATGATATTCTATATTTGGTTTAGTACTAACCATGACATCAAGGGGAGCAATAATGTCAGGCTGAGTCTATATTGAAGTGGTAATAAAGGTATTTACAACTATAATTATGACTGTGACACGTAGAAAATTGATTTAAAAGATGATCTATAATATAATTAAGGGGTTCTACTATTGGATAATAGTGGTGGTGAGCGCTATTGAGAACCCAGCGTGCAATCTTACCAGTTGGGTTACTATAATAAGAGTTACAATAATTAAATATATAATTATACCTGTTTATTACCCAAGAGTAAAACTGTTTTTGACAGTTTACTACATAGGGTATTCAAGAGCAGGATGAGGAGACAATTCTGGCTGTGAAAAGCCTCCTTTTTATCCTGAAATGGGGTGGAAAGGGTGCTAGACCTTTCCGCGTAGAGGAAGTGAAGATTTTTTCACATTCTAGTACTGGCTTGTGGTTTGCAAACAGCCTATATAGCCTGTATTGGGCTCAGATGTGGTTTTGAAACCACATCTGGGCGGTTTTCACCAATACAGGGTGGAAATTTTCATCTGGGGACCTCACAGCCTGATTCTGACGTGTATGACGCGTAGAATGCTGTACAGAAACTGTATGGGACCCCAGTATTGACTGACATATGAGGTATTGAAGTAAAAACATGCTTCTTCATCTATTTGACACCTCATATACATGATTATGGAATATTATGCCATGGTAAGGCTGTATATGACAGCAGGTGGGATTTTAACCTTAAGACAGCCATACCTTTGTCAATACTTGAGATATCAACCTCAACATTGGTTCAGTGTGTAGCCCTGTATGTGCTTTACACAATGGTACCTCATTTGATATGGGTATCATTAAATATGGCAAAGTTATCCCATGTACAAGATGTTTGTACATTTGCGTGTTTTAGGCAAAAAGCTGTATTGAGCTTGTTTGCCCCATACCTTCTTCAGTAGCTGAGATATGAGGAAGTAAATGACACCATCAGATAGCCCTGATTGTGCTCTTTCCAAAAAGACCCCACTTCAGGTATCCCACACTAAAACTGTAGAAGTTAGATGAGAGGTGAATGTTTTGTTCACCCTTATTTGGCCTGAAACTGACCATAACTCCAGTAATATTGGTGCTAGCTCAGCTTGGCTGGTACCATTGAATAGCCCTGGCTTAGAGCTTCATTTTTAGTACCCATTTGATGGGTTTAAGCCTCTCCTTCTAGATTTTAGATGATAGGTGAAAATTAAGGTTTATGCTCAGCAATAACTTTGAGCACGAATAACTTTGTTATTTCTAGTCCTATGGTGATGGGACTTATATTTTCAGGAAGAGGTGAGTTTCCTCTTTCTTTTGATACCTTTTGAGCTGATTAGTCTCAGCTCCATTTTTTGGTGGTATCTTGGCTATACCATTGGTTTATGGTATTTTGGCTGTCATGCTTGTGCTCTGGTTTTGAGTCACAGGCTGACATACCCTCCCTCTAAAAAAAACTCATCATTACTGAGACTTTTCAGTCCTCCTAGAGGCTCTGAATCTCCTTAAATGAAGGTTTCCATCTGGTATGGCATCCTCTGCCAACCATTTGTCTTTATCTGCTGTCTGGTTCTTGAATCTGACTAGGTATTGTCTTTGATCCTTCCCATTGAGTCTGATCTTCCTGGCCCTGATGATCTTACTCACAGGTCCAGGGGAGTCCTCCACTTCCACTATCTCTTGTGGTGTGGGGTTCTTTCTCCTGGAGGGGAATTTATCCTCCTCTGTCTGGAAGTATAGTTTGACTAAACTCACTCGAAATACTGGATGTTTCCTTGAAAACTCCTCAGTGAGTTTGACTTCCACTGCATTTCTCCCTATCAACTTAATGATAGTAAAATGTCCTACAAATGAGTCCCTAATCTTTTTAGGTCCTTTGAGATTGTTGAAGTTCAGTGTAGACACTAACACCTGGTCCCCTTCCTTGAAGTCAGGTTCCATATGTGATTTGTCCCACCTCTGCTTATTGTATTCTTTTGCCTCAGCTATGCATTTGGCAGCTGTGTCACAGGCCCTCTTGCACATATCATGGAAGTCTTTGGCTGTGGGGTGGATAGTCAGGATATTTTTCTTCAAGTGATCCACAGGCAACAGGGGGTTCCACCCTTTCTCCACCAGTGCAGGTGTTTTACCTATGGTGGAGTGCTGGATTGTATTATAAGCCAGTTAGACTGCTGGTAAGAGGGTAACCCAATCATGGGTGTATCCCTCATGGTCCTTGTATTCCATGCCATAGGCGCAGAATCTTCTGAGGATGTCCTCCATTGTTTGGATCATCCTTTCAGCTAGGCCATCTGTTTGTGGATGGTAAGCTGTGGAAAAAGCAAGTTTGGTACCAAGCATGTCATATAAGTTAGTCCAAAATTCAGATGTGAATTTCGGGTCCCTATCACTAATGATGATCTTATGGACTCCACAGGTAGATATGATGTTGTTCCAAAACAACAGAGTAGTATCCATGGCTGTGTCTTCTTTATGGCATGGTAGACACCTCATGCTCTTGCTGAAACTATCAACTATGATCAAACAGGCATTATAGTTTTCTTTGCCTCCTGGGACAAGTCCTGTAACCCAGTCCATGTTGATGGTTTCCCATGGGTGTTTGGGTTCTTCTATGTGTTGAAGTAACCCATACTTCTTCCCATGTTTCCTATGGGCCTTTTGGCATCTTTCACAAGTGTTGATGTATTCACTCAACTCTTGTTCCCACTTGGGCCACCAAGCTGTGCTTGCTACCCTCTCTTTGGTCCTGTCTTCACTCATGTGTCCCATATAGGGGCAGTCATGGCATTTTTGTAGGATCAATGAGATGTGGTCTCTGTCTACCACTGTGAGTGCACTTGTGTGCTTTTCTCTGTGGTAGAGCAGGCCATCTATAAGAAAAAACTTATTGTCCTTATAGGCCCTCAACCAGGGTTCTTCCAGCTGGGTTTCCAGCTCTGGACTCCTGTACTTTTGTTGAAGGAGTTGGAGTAGTATGCTACACTGTTTTTGTTTGGCATAAGACTTCTGTACTGCACTGAAGTGTTCATTGTGCAGTTCTGAGGAGCTTATTACCAGTATGGGAGTTTCTGTCCCTTCTGAGTTAGTGTTTCCACTGTCAAGGGTACCACTTTCTGGTGCCCATTCAGATAATCTGAAGTTTTTCCTCCTATCTATTTCCATGAAATGGATAGGGATTTTTGCTGCAACTTCTGGGTCATAAGCTGGATTGCTTTTGACATTGTCCAGTGGCCATCTGCTGAGGCCATCTGCATTGGTATGGCTTTTACCTTCCTTGTATATGATGGTCATGTTCCCTCTATACTCCTGGATGGCTATTTGCCATCTCAGCCTGTGTCTATTTGTAGTCTTCATGTTTAGTAAAGACTTCAAGGCTGTGCAGTCTGTGTAGACTTCAAAGACTGCACCCTCCAAATAATAATGGAGTTTTTCTAGAGCCCAGACTAGACATAGACATTCAGTCTGGGTGGCCCCATACCTGGCTTCTGAGTCTTTCAGCTGCCTTGAGATGTAGAAAATCACTCCTTCTCTTGGTTCACCATCCACAATTTGTCTTTGGTGAAGGGCTGCTCCTAGGCCTTGACTTCATGCTGCATCTATATATAACTTGAATGGTAGTTCAAAGTCAGGTAAGATGAGCACAGGTGCATTAGTGAGTTCATATTTGATCCTCTCATATGCATCCCTCCTTTCCTTTGTTATTTCAAAAACTACATCTTTTGAACATAACTTGTATAAACTACTAGTTATGTGTGCAAAATGTTTGATATGGTTTCTATAGTAGCTAGCAAACCCAAGGAAATATTGCATCTCTTTGATGTTCTTTGGTACTGGTTTTTGCAGTACTTCTGCTACTTTGTTCTTGTCAATTGCCAGACTAAGACCTGAGACTTTATGTCCTAGAGCTAGTAGCTCTTGTTGGCCAAAATTACACTTTTTGAGTGAAATTTTCAGATCAATGGGTATACATTTACCTAGAACTCTGTCTATGTATTGTAAATGGTCTTCCCATGTCTCTGAGTATATAATGATATCATCAATATATACTAGCATCCAGCCTTCCATTATTCCTTCTTGAAATATGGTGTCCATCATCCTTTGGAAGTGGGCTGGTGCATTCTTGATGCCAAATGGCATCCTGGTGTACTCATATATATCCATATGGCATATTATCCTGAGTAACTTCATGGAGTTTGGTTTAACTCCATTTTGGTGGAAACCTTTCATACAATCCATTTTGGTTATGTATTTGGCTTTAGCCAGTTTATCTAAGGCATGAGGTATCCTAGGTATGGGGTACCTGTCTGCTTTTGTGTAGTTATTCAGAGCTCTGAAGTCTCCACACAGTCTAGACTTGCCATCATGCCAGGTGATTAGGAAAGGGGTGGTGATTTCCACTATTTCATTATGTCCAATCTTCCTGATGACATCCATATCCAGGAGTTCATTGATATGTTTCTCAATTTCTTTCCTGGTTTCCAGGCTTTCTGGATAAGGAGGTCTCCTCAGCATGGGTGGGTAAGGCCTTTCCACATCCAGATATAGTTCTATATCATGGCCTTTGATCTTTCCTAATGGTTCTTCACCAATGGAAAATGCTGGTCTGTTCTTTCTCAGCATCTTCAGTAAACTTAATTTTTGTTTACTGGTGAGGGTAGTGCTAAACTGTCCCTCTCTGAATTCCTTCAGAAGTTCTTCTAGTGGATCTTGAGAAGATATCTGGTATATGTCAAGTGAAAATTTCTTTTCCTTGTTAGTACCAATGGTGATGTGCCTATTTTTACTGTTGTAAATGTCTATGCCATACATCCTCTGGTAATCTGTTCCCAGTAAAATCCCTTGGATGTGGGCATCATTAAGCACTACAAACTCTGGGTTGAGTCTGATATTGCCCTTCCTGTGGGGTATAATTATCTCTTTGATAATTGTCCCAATGGAAGTCATCTTCCCTGATGCACTTTTAAAGTTCTTTGCCTTAGTGGGCAAGAGCTGTTTTTCCCAGTTTGAGAAGTGAGTATCCAGATAGTTTCTGGCCACTATGGAGCAGTGTGCTCCACTATCAATGATCAGTGGATGCTGAGCATTGTCAATACAAACAGTCATTTTTGTGGCTGTCCCATGTATATATGCCATTCCTTTGGTTGGTGTAACCAGGAATGTTTGTGCATCTTGTGTGTGTTTGCACAAGTTCTTGTTAGCAGTGTCCTGTGGCATGCCTGCTTCCAACTGTATGTCCTGGATTTCCAGTGGGGTTTCCTCTTGGTATTCCACTAGAAATTTCTCTCTTGGGTCTTGATCATCCTCAGATGGTTCTCTGATGGCATCACCCATAGAGTCTGAATCAGAATCCTCTGTTGGAGGTTCTTCCTCAGGGACTTTCTCTATGGCATAGACTTTTTTCTTTGCCTTTGGACAGTTGTTGGCATAGTGTTCTGTTGAACCACAATTGTGGCAAGAATTCTTCTTCTTAGCCACTTCTGCCACTCTTTCTCTGGGTTTGTCTTTAAACTCTACCCTGAGTGGTTGTTTCTCTTTGAAACTGCTGCTTCTATATGGGGTGAATTTCCCTATATTAGTCCTCTTCCTTATGTCTTGTAAGGTGTTGGCTATGTCATCTAGAGTGCAATTTTGGTTGCATCTGCACTTTACTGCATGCTCTAGTTCTCCTGGCAGTTGTGTCAGAAGCTTGTGATTCCTCATTTGGATGTTCATCTGAGGATCAATGGCTTTAAGTCTTTTAGACTGTCTAAGACACCACTCATATGGATCTTTGTCCATGGAGTATTTGTCATTCTCAAATGACATGGTCTTTTGCCATATCCAATTTCCATTACTGTACTTTTGGATGATTTGACTCTTCCACCATGGCCAGTTTCTTCTGCCATGGATTTCTTTCATTTCTGTGTACCATATACTTGCATGACCTTTAAATGAAGTATTCAATCTAGCAGTAATCCAGTAGTCTGGTATGCTTGGTACATCAATGAAGAGTCCATCAATATAATCTCTGAGTTCCATATGATCATATTCTCCTGATCCAGAGAATTTGGGCCAGTTTGAGGCCTCAGGAAGCTTTTTCAAGGCTTCCTTCTCTGAATAAGACATACCATCTCCATCCTGGTATTGTGATGGAGATCTTGCCTTATTCAACAACATGGCATCTGGTTGATATGGATTCTCCATATCTTGGCCTTGTGGTTGGGGCTTCAAGCTATGATAGGCATTAAACAATTTGTTAATGTCTTGATCCAGACACTCCCTGTCTCTTGTGCTGTGGTGTTGTTCTTCAAAGACTATATTCAGTCTTTTGTTGGTTTCTTCAGAGGCTTTACTCAGTTGAGCATATCCTTCTTGAAGATTCTTAACTATTTGTTCCAAGGAGGCTTAAGTTTGTCTCATCCTCTCTTGGCTAGCTTTAATTTCTGCAAACTGCTTTGCAGATTGTTCAGCATATTGGGACATTTGTAACCACAGTGTATCACTGTTGATGTTACTCTCAGATGTAACAATGTTATTTTCAGTCTGAGTGGGTGTAATGTTTCTATTACTAGGACTACTGATTCTAGAGTGGTTTACAACTACTTCTGGTTCTTGTGTACTTCTTTTACCAAATCTAACAGCTTCTGGATCATGGGGTCTGACTCTTTCCTCCTCTGGTTGAAGGAGGCTGTGTTCTTGCCCTTGTTTCCCTGTCTTCTCCTGGAAACTTCCTGGAATTGTGAAGAATGGTGACTCTTGGCCACTGATCTGCTGGTTTCTGAATGGTGTGAAGCCACTGGAGAGCTGATTTGGCCTGCTCCTTGTGAACCTGAAGGAATCTGAGTAGGCCCTGTCTGGGTTAATTGTTCTTCTATTGCTTGGATAGTGGCTTGATTCTCCCTTATCCTCTGTGCCCTTGCCTCCAGGAGTCTGTGCTGCCTGGTAGGATTCCAACCTTTGGTGATTACCATAAGGTCTTTGAAGTCTATCTCTTTGAGACAGATCTTCTGGCAACTTGATCCAAGTTCTGCCCAGTGAGTTTTTAAGGTTTTTCTATGAAACTCTTGATAATAGTGACAATATCAAGAGTACTATGACTGTCCTCAGTAGAAAAATATAATATAATAAAATATTATAACCACAAATTTAAATATAATTATTAAAAATATCTATATATATAAAAAATAAATTTAATTATTCTTATAATAATATAATAATAATAAAAAATATAATAATTATAATAAATTATAATTATTCAATTATTGTTATAGTCACTGACAGTTATAACAATAAGAAGTGTAAAGCTCTTAATGAGACAATTACACATGGCAAATATAAATATTTAACCACTTATAAATAATATAAATATTATTTATAAAAGAATTAAAACACACACTGTGCATAAAATTATTATAAAGAAAATTCTATATATAAAAAAAACTAATACTAGACAAAAAAATATAGAATTTTTAGAGAAAACTTACTTCTAAGATTTATTTAATATAATAAGTCAAACAACAACAGTTATAATATTAAATAATAATTATAAGTTAAAAACACGTCAAAAATCAATAAATTTAAAGATAAAACAACTTTTTATAATATAAATTATGATTAAAGAGATTTTTAGAGGAATTTGTGGATTTTAAAAGATATTTAAGAAGATAATTTTATATAATAAAATATATTATTGGTTATTACAACAATAATCTGAATTCTATGACTTCAATTCTTTAATTTTAATAAATAAAGAATAAAAATAACTTAAGAATTACTTTTAATAATAAGATTTTATATTTAATAAAACTTTACCTGTTTAAATTTCTAATATGATTGGATTGATGATGAATGATGGACAAAAACAGTGATGAAAAGACTCTTTTTATGTCTTAAGAGCAGCTCTCATGATTCATAATGAATATAGAGGGCGTGCTCAGGTAAAAACTGAAAAACCATGCTTAAAAATGAAGTTCTTAACTTAAGGCAACTTATTTTTACTTCCAATTTAAAGTTACCAGTGTTATTCTTAACTCCATGTAACTTTAATCCTCATTTAAACTAATTATTTTAAGTTTTTAATATAAATAAGCTTATTTATATTAAATTTCATCACATGAACAACTTAAAAATAGATTTTCAAGTAGAAATCTCTTAAACTCAATTGTTAATTAATTTTCAAAGAAATCATAAATTTCTTTGAGTTTAATTAAAAGAGTAAATTTCCAGGCTAATTACCCAGTAAATTTATTTATAAAAGATACTTAAAATTTAATTTATATATTGATAATATTAAATTCTAAGTTGTGTGAAATTTTCAAGCAAATCCATTAAGAATTGGATTTTTAATGAATTTTTGAAGTTATTGCTATTTTTCCACGTAAAATAGCAAAACACACCAAACCTTAAGTTCTGATAAGGTTTTAATGCTTGAAACTTTAAAGTTTTAAGCTTATTTAAGGTTTTTAAGCTTAATTAAGCTCTGACAGTTCTTTAAACCTTGATTTCAAGCCTGCATATTGGGATTTACCCTTTGGCAGCTTGAAATTCCTGTCCAAATTGGGATAAAACCAGTTTAAACCTTAAGGTTGGATCAAAGTCTAATCTTAAAGTTTAAATAAGGTTGAAAATCCTCCAATACAGGTGGACAACCTTAATTGAATCCTTGCAGATCCAAAAAGTTGGGTACCCCAGCTCTATTTGGTCTTTTTCCTTTGTCCCACCTTTCTGCGTGGATTTTGCCCTTTTATTTATTTAAAGCCATACTATGGTATTAAACCCTTTTAAATTGAGCTCACGCAGGATTTAAATTCTGTATGGCAAATCCTTAGCCAATTCAGTAAATATACACCACACCTCAATTTTAACTAAAATTTTGGTAAGTTTGCATAAACCTTATGCAACTTTAAATTTAAGCTTAATTAAGCTTAAACTTAACAATTTTAAAAAAATGTTAAAAAGTTACATTGGTACTGTGAGATTCTTAAATCTTCCAATAACATAAAAAATAAGTGGTTTTGGGTATAACACCCTATGGGTGTACCCTAGGTTATTTTTGGTGTAGAATCCAAAAATGACATAATATTTATAACTTTGCTTATCCAAAAAAAAGTTATACTTATTTTTTATTTTAAATTCAACTAAAAAGTCTGTTTAAGACAAAATTAACTGTTTATAAAATCATTTGTGGCCTTATGGGTATGTCATACATACCTCACAGGCTCACATTCCCTACCACCAAAAAAAAAATTGTACCACAATTTTTCTTTTGTAGTGTACCCCCAAGTTATTTGGGGGGGGTATAATCCACTGTCCAACCTCTCTATTTATACTTTCAAGTATTTAAAGCACACAATTCAAACTTTTTATTGAGCAATTGGTCTTCTCTCATGTCTGAATCTTTTGAGAAACTTTTGGGAATCAGGTATTTTGTTTTCTACAATCCACTCATCTTCATGTTGTGGATTTTTATACCTGACCAAGTATTCTCTTTCATTTTTTCCCCTAAGTCTTCTTTCTTTCAAGACTTTCAGTACCTTTTTCTCCTCACGTAGGTCCAGTGGGGGTACTTCTAAGGGTGTTTCATTTCTTAAAGTAAATGATTCCTTGACACTTGAAGTGTAATGCTTTACCAGACTGACAGGTAATGTTGGATGTTTATTTTCCAGTTCTCCTGACAGTTCTACTTGTACTGCATTCGTCCCATGAAGGGCTTTGATAATAAATGGTCCTGAAAAGGAATCTTTCAATTTCTTTGGACCTTTAATATTATTAAATTTCAAGGTTGAAACTAGTATTAAGTCCCCTACTTTGAATTCTGGGGTTTTATGACTTTTATCCCATTTCTGCTTAGCATATTCAAAGGCATCATTCATGCTTTGATTTGCATGGTGCCTCACTTTATCAAGCAACAACTTAAAGCTTGAAGCAGTTGGATGAATATCAACTAGATCTTTCTTCAAAGTATCAACTGGAAGTTTGGGGTTCCATCCTTTTTCCAACATTCCAGGGGTCTTGCCTGTGGAAGCATGGATGGAGGTCTTATAGGCTAATTCCAATGCTGGTATAAGAGTACACCAATCATGGGTAAAGCCGTCAGAATCTTTAAACTCCAGGCCATAAGCACAAAATCTTCTGATCATGTCCTCAAGGGTTTGAATCATTCTTTCTGCTAAGCCATCTGTTTGTGGATGGTATGCTGTTGAGAATGATAATTTTATACCCAAAAGCTTATGTAAATTAGTCCATAAGGCTGATTTAAATTTTGGGTCTCTGTCACTAATGATGTTTTTAAAGAGACCAGTATGGAATATTACTCTATTCCAGATTAAAAGAGCTGTATCCATAGCTGTGTCATCTTTGTGACATGGTAAAAAGATTGGTGTTTTGCTATATCTGTCTACAATAACAAGACATGCATTGTAACTCTTATCACCTCCAGGTGGTAATGCAGTTACCCAATCCATATGAACCACTTCCCATGGGGTACTTGGTTCTTGGATATGGATCATCAGACCAAATCTTTTACCAGTATCTTTATTGGCTTTCTGGCATCTATCACAACTATGACAGTACTCAATGACATCTTTTCTCCAAGATGGCCACCAGGCACATGTCTTAATTCTTTCCATTGTTCTGTCTTCAGACAGATGTCCAGAATAAATGTTATCATGGCATTCTAGTAGTATTGTGTTAATCAAAATTCTACTACATAGGACCATGACACATGTGTGTTTAGATCTATGATATAGTATACCATCAAACAAATGGAATCTTCCATTATCATAAGATGTTTTCCAAATGTTATCCAGGGAATTAACCAATGCTGCATCTTTACAATCTTTGTCAAGTAGAGCAGTAAGAATATGACAATTCTTATCTTGCTTGTAGCTTTCCCTAACTTCTTCAAAGAATTCTGTTCCAACATCTGTGATATTAATTCCTTCAATTGGAATTTGAGGTTCTGCACTTGTAGGAACATAGGCAGGATTATCAGGTGTATTGGTTAATGCCCATCTACTCAAGCCATCAGCATTCTTATGAATATTTCCGGCTTTATTTACTATGGTCATATTGCCTCTATACTCCTGTATAGCAATCTGCCATCTTAACATGTGTCTGTTTGGAGTTTTCATGTTAAGAAGTGATTTAACTGCATTACAATCAGTAATTACTTCAAACACACTACCATCAAGATAGTAATGAAGTTTTTCCAGAGCCCAAACAAGGCAAAGGCACTCCATTTGGCTAGCTCCATATCTGGCCTCAGTAGGTTTAATTTGTCTTGAAATGAAACAAATTGGACCTTCATAAGGCTTGTCATTGACAATTTGAACTTGATGAAGAGCAGCTCCTAAACCATCACCACATGCATCAATATACAGCTTTAAAGGAAGTTTCCAATCTGGCATCAATAATAATGGTGCATTGGTCAAGGCATACTTGATTTTATCATATGCTTGAATTCTCTCCTGTGTCATTTCAAAAACAGTTTGTTGATCACAAATTCTGTATAATGATCTGGCATGGATTGCAAAATCTTTAAGGTGTTGCCTGTAATAACTGGCAAACCCTAAGAAAGACATCATTTCTTTTTTGTTCTGGGGCATTTGTTTCAGTAAAACTGCAGCCACTTTGTTTTTATCAACACCAAGGCTTAGTCCTGAGACTACATGTCCTAGAGCTTTTAACTCATGAAACCCAAAATTACATTTTTTAAGAGAAATCTTCATGTTTACTTGTAGAATTTTCTTAAGTACTAATGAAAGTCTCTCTAAATGTAATTTCCAGGTTTCTGAACAAATGATAATGTCATCAATATGAATGATTAACCATCCTTCTGATAATTCATGTGGGAAGATAGTATTCATCATTCTTTGGTAATGAGAGGGTGCATTTTTAATACCAAAAGGCATCCTCAAATACTCATAAATACCACAATGAGAAATTATTCTCAATAATTCCCTAGCATGAGGTGTCAAAACATTCTGGTGAAAGCCTTTTAGAGCATCCATAGAAGTGATGAATCTTACTTTGGATAATTGAGTCAAAGTTCCATGAATTCTAGGGATTGGATACCTGTCTGGAATAGTATAGGTATTCAGTGCTCTAAAATCACCAACCACCCTTGACTTATCATTATGCCAAGTAATGATTACTGGAGTTGTGACTTCAACTTCCTCATTGTGCCCAACTTTTCTAAGAACTCCCAGTTTCGTTAGTTCATTAATATGATTTTCTAATGCTTCTCTAGCCCTAGGGCTAGCTGGGTAAGCTGGCCTTCTTAATAGTGGCGGATAAGGCCTTTCCACATTAAGCATAATGTCCACCTCATGGCCTTTTATAGCCCCAAGTGGTTCATTATCAGAAGCAAAGGCTTCTCTATATCAAAATAAAACTTCAATAAGTTCTTCCTTCATTTCTGGTGTTAATTCAGGACTAATTTGTGCTTCACTTAGCTGATCTGACACAAATTTGTCCTTCTCAACATTCTTTACTTGTTGAATGACAGTAATTTCTTTTCTTTCTAGAGAAAAAGCAAATTTTGGCCTTTTATTTTCCCCTATAGTGAAATACCTGTCCTTATGATTGTTAATATCAATACCATAGATATTGAGATAATCATTTCCAAGTATAAAGTGTTGTGAAGTACAATTTTTCATAACAACAAATTCAGCTTTCAATCTTATACTCCCTGCTGGATGAGGAAATATTATTGCTGCTTCAAATATACCCAAAGGGTGCATGTTCTGGCTAGCACTGCTGAATTTTACACCTTCAATTGGCATCAACTTGTCTTGCCAATTGGTATAAATTTTGTCAAGATAATCTTTTCCAACACAAGTGCAAAAAGCACCTGAGTCAAGATGTATCTTGGCCTCTGTGTTATTTATCACAATATTAGTGATGCAAGATGACCCAGCTGGATAACCTTTACCTCTAGCAGGTTTGGTTTTTTGCATTTTGGCATCTTGCACATGTATGAGATCCATACATTCATCACTGTACTGTGGTAAGTGAGTATGTACCTCAGTGACCTCAAAAGAAACATTAATATTTTCTATACCAAGTTGCTCTGATGCTTCTTCTTCTTCTGACCGCTCAGAATCACTTTCATGTAAAGATACATCAGTTTCCTTTGTCTCCTCCACTTTTTCAACATTTATCTCATTAACTCTTGTCTTTTTTGGACAAGTGTTTGCTAAATGAGATGTACTTCCACATTTATGACATTTCAAAGGAGGTCTGTCATGTGGTTTATTTGGTTTCAAAATTGGTTTCCCATTAGTCTTGTTTTCTATTGGGGGTTTATACCAATTTCTTCCAATTTTTGTTCTAGTAGTGATATCCTCCATAGCATTGATATAATCTTCTGTAGAGCAAGGCTCAATACATCTGCTTCTTATAGCATGCTCAAGGTCACCACCATACTTTCTTAATATCCTTTTATGTACCATTTGTTCAGACATATCAGGATGAAGGGCAGTTAATCTGTCCTTCTGCTTAAGAAACCAAGTCATGGGCCTGTCCCTCTCAATATTAAAAATGGCTTCTTCAAAAGAATTTTCCATTCTAAATCTCCAGGAATCATTTTCCCATTTGGAAATAACTTGTTCTTTCCACCAAGGCCAAAGAATGTTTACCATGGTCTTGTCTCATTTTGTAATACCATTTCTTTGCTGATTTGGTAAATAATGAGTGTAATCTGGCACTTATGTATTCATCTGGTATGTTAAAGTCTTCTTTAAACATATCAATTGTTTTCATAAATTCCATATGATTATATTCTCCTTCACCACTGAAGGTTGGCCATTCCTCTAATCTTGGAATGTCCTTATAATTGCAAGCAGTTTCCACATCATGACTTGAAATTGTATGATGTAAATCATTATTCAAGTTAAGGACATTTCTGTCAAGAATTGGTGTGGATTGCCTTGGCAATTCATTTTTCAGTGATATATTATTAATACTTGACTGAATGTCTTCTTTCAATTCAAGTCTTGCTTTATCACTTTTTTCCAATTGTTCTTGAAAAAGAGCTGCATTTTGACCAGTTGAATTTTCCAAGTTTTGTACTTGTTTATTCAATTCTTTTAACTGTCCAGTTATAAAAGAAATTGAATGTTCATCTGGTTGATTGAGTAAGGTAACTTTAAACTCAAGTCTTTCACAAATTTGCGTCAAAGACAAAATATTTGCCTTGTTAACATTTTCAAGGCCAATTATGGTCTTTTGTTGGTCTTTTACTTGTAATATCTCATTACCCAGCTTTTGTTGGACGTGATCAAATGCTTTAAATTTTGCCATAATTTCTTTATTACAAGATTCAAAGTAAGTTACAAGTTTTACAAGATCTACTTCCTTGGAAAGGATTGGTTCAATCTTTCCTCCTCCTTGTTTTTGAATTTCATCAAAGTTCTTGCCATATTGAACACATTGTCCATGGCTGTCTTTTCCTTCTTTGGGATTCTGTAATTCTGAGGGTAAGGTTTGTTCCACTTGGGCTTTGCCTTTCCCTTTGCCTTTTGCTTGCCCTTCTGATTGGTCTTTGGGGCTTGCTTGGGCTTTTTTGGCACTTGTTGAGGCGGAATTTTGCTGGTGGATGCTTGAGGAGCTTCCACTGGGCTGTTGTCCTTGCCTTGAGCCAATTTCTTCTTCTGATCCTCTGACAACATGCTTTGGTTTTTCAAACAAGCTTTGATCTGTTGGACTTGTCCTTTGACAGACATTGGTGTCCAACCCAGCAGAAGATCTTCTGTCTTTTCTGGCCCCATCACCTGAAGATAAGAGTTCATGGTGCCTATCCAAAGACTTGGAAGGAGTTCCCACTCTTGTTGTTTTGACGCAAGGAACCAGTTTTTCCATTGGGATTGATAAATTTCCACATCTGCCTGTTGGAAATGGTTCAGGTCTAACAGCAATAGCAGTTATGTCAGCTTCTGGACTCTCAATAAGAGGTTCAAAGGTGCTGGCTAACCTTTGGGAACTGGTGGAAGTTCTGGCATCCTCCATTTGTGCCTCTCCTCTGGGAGGACATTCTTGCCTTTTGGATTTGTGGCTGGAATGTCCTGGTCCAGATCCATTTGATTGGATGGAGTAATTACTTCCACTTCTAGTAGGAGTCATTTCACGTCAATTTTAATAAAAAATAGAGTAAAATTGAATTAAATTCACCTGCAGGACCTTTAAAGGGCTCTTTGGTTATTAAACCCCTTGGTTCTGGACTGGTTTGAATTTCAATACTGGACTCTGAGGCTTCAGAGTCTGAAGAATTTTCTCTGATGGAAGACACTAGAGAAAATTAAAAATATAAGTTATTTTATCAAATAATGAAAATAACCTATAAACTCAACTTATTAAATAAAGTTGTTTTAATGTAATTTTATGGCAAATTACGTCAAAAATAAAGAAAAATGTCTAAGATAAAAAGAAAAAATGTTTTTAGTAAAGATTTTTATTTTTTAAAGATTTTTTATTATTTTCTTTAAAGAAATAATAATTATTCAATTAACAAGTTAATTAATCAAAATTTTATTATTATTCACTTTATACTAGAATAACTCAAAGAATAAATTTCAAGTCTGTGATGTGAAAAAGCCACTAGTTAGACAAAAGAAATTTATTCCAAGTCACTCAATAGTATATTGTTTCAAACAATATTCTTAAGAAAAAATAACTTTATTAATATTATAAAGATTATTTATAAGGGATAAGTCCCAAAAAAGCCAATATTAAGACAAATATGGCAATTTTACGTCAAAAAACAGTAAAATAAGGTCTAGAATATGATTTATGTCCCAAAAATTGGTTTAAAATCACGGCCAGGCCCCCAAATGTAAGGTTTGTCTATGAAACTCTTGATAATAGTGACAATATCAAGAGTACTATGACTGTCCTCAGTAGAAAAATATAATATAATAAAATATTATAACCACAAATTTAAATATAATTATTAAAAATATCTATATATAAAAAAAATAAATTTAATTATTATTATAATAATATAATAATAATAAAAAATATAATAATTATAATAAATTATAATTATTCAATTATTGTTATAGTCACTGACAGTTATAACAATAAGAAGTGTAAAGCTCTTAATGAGACAATTACACGTGGAAAATATAAATATTTAACCACTTATAAATAATATAAATATTATTTATAAAAGAATTAAAACACACACTGTGCAGAAATAATTCTTATAGAGAAAATTCTATATATAAAAAAAACTAATACTAGACAAAAAAATATAGAATTTTTAGAGAAAACTTACTTATAAGATTTATTTAATATAATAAGTCAAACAACAACAGTTATAATATTAAATAATAATTATAAGTTAAAAAAACGTCAAAAATCAATAAATTTAAAGATAAAACAACTTTTTATAATATAAATTATGATTAAAGAGTTTTTTAGAGGAATTTGTGGATTTTAAAAGATATTTAAGAAGATAATTTTATATAATAAAATATATTATTGGTGATTACAACAATAATCTGAATTCTATGACTTCAATTCTTTAATTTTAATAAATAAATAATAAAAATAACTTAAGAATTACTTTTAATAATAAGATTTTATATTTAATAAAACTTTACCTGTTTAAATTTCTAATATGATTGGATTGATGATGAATGATGGACAAAAACAGTGATGAAAAGACTCTTTTTATGTCTTAAGAGCAGCTCTCATGATTCATAATGAATGTAGAGGGCGTGCTCAGGTAAAAACTGAAAAACCATGCTTAAAAATAAAGTTCTTAACTTAAGGCAACTTATTTTTACTTCCAATTTAAAGTTACCAGTGTTATTCTTAATTCCATGTAACTTTAATCCTCATTTAAACTAATTATTTTAAGTTTTTAATATAAATGAGCTTATTTATATTAAAGTTCATCACATGAACAACTTAAAAATAGAGTTTCAAGTAGAAATCTCTTAAACTCAATTTTTAATTAATTTTTAAAGAAATCATAACTTTCTTTGAGTTTAATTAAAAGAGTAAATTTCCAGGCTAATTACCCAGGAAATTTATTTATAAAAGATACTTAAAATTTAATTTATATATTGATAATATTAAATTCTAAGTTGTGTGAAATTTTCAAGCAAATCCATTAAGAATTGGATTTTTAATGAATTTTTGAAGTTATTGCTATTTTTCCACGTAAAATAGCAAAAAACACCAAACCTTAAGTTCTGATAAGGTGTTAATGCTTGAAACTTTAAAGTTTTAAGCTTAATTAAGCTCTGACGCTTCTTAAAACCTTGATTTCAAACCTGCATATTGGGATTTACCCTTTGGCAGCTTGAAACTCCTGTCCAAATTGGGATAAAAGCAGTTTAAACCTTAAGTTTGGATCAAAGTCTAATCTTAAAGTTTAAATAAAGTTGAAAATCCTCCAATACAGGTGGACAACCTTAATTGAATCCTTGCAGATCCAAAAAGTTGGGTACCCCAGCTCTATTTGGTCTTTTTCCTTTGTCCCACCTTTCTGCGTGGATTTTGCCCTTTTATTTATTTAAAGCCATACTATGGTCTTAAACCCTTTTTAATTGAGCTCATGCAGAATTTACATTCTGTTTGGCAAATCCTTAGCCAATTCAGTAAATATACACCACGCCTCAATTTTGACTAAAATTTTGGTAAGTTTGCATAAACCTTATGCAACTTTAAATTTAAGCTTAATTAAGCTTAAATTTAACAATTTTAAAAAAATGTTAAAAAGTTACATTGGTACTGTGAGATTCTTAAATCTTCCAATAACATAAAAAATAAGTGGTTTTGGGTATAACACCCTATGGGTGTACCCTAGGTTATTTTTGGTGTAGAATCCAAAAATGACATAATATTTATAACTTTTTTTATCCAAAAAAAAGTTATACTTATTTTTTATTATTTTTTATTTTAAATTCAACTAAAAAGTCTGTTTAAGACAAAATTAACTGTTGATAAAATCATTTGTGGCCTTATGGGTATGTCATACATACCTCACAGGCTCACAGAGCTGCTAGGTTGAACCTCTTGTTGTCCATGCTCCATTGAAATAAGTCTTTGAGGAGTTGGTTGATCTGAAGAACTTGATCCATATCCTTCCAGTCCTCCGGTTTGGGGTTTCTGTTGAATTGGAGTGTGAATGGCAAGGTTGATATTATCTCCCTCATTGTTTTGCCATCCACCACTGTGTCCAAGGTGTCTTCTTTCAGGTCTTCTGGTTCTGGACAATCCTTCTCTGTCCTCTGGCTGGTTCCTTTGGAAGCCAAGGTCTCTGAGGTATGCAGGGGACATATCAGTGCTTGCAAGCAGTCAAAAACTTTATGTTCTTAGGGTATTTACCTTTGACTGTTCCTTGTACAAATTTATTATCTGCTGATTTGGGCATTTTGCCTTTGGAGGTTACAACTGGCTTAATAATTGTAATCTTCCCTGTACAAGTGGTTAAGGTTGGTTTACCTTGTATTAAAGCAGAGTTTTGTGGTTTTCTACTCCTCTGAGTGGCTATTGGTGTCCACTTTTTGGCTGTAATGAGGCCTTCACTAAGCCTTTTTCCTTTGCCCTTTCTGCCCTCTGGTTCTGAGGGTGTCACTGGTGTGTTGGCCTGTGACTGGGTCTCAAGTGGTATGAAGTTTTCTTCCACTGAATCAAACAGGAAAAAGAGGGCTTATGTCACTTAAGAATTCTTAAAAGGCTGGTTTTGCACATCTAAGAATGGCCTCTGGGCTTGTATATTATTACAATATGCCCTTGTATTATGACAATGTAATTGAATTAACAATTCCACGTCAAAAATACAGCTTATTGATATGTGGTATACTGTTTGTATACCAATATCTCACAGAATACTTGTAATTAGCAAGTATAATCTGTCAAAAGATGGTGTATTACAGGGAAATTGAGTTAACAATGTGCCCAAACACGCCTCAACTGTTGGTTTATCAGTATGCGCTGTCTTGATTCACTTAAGAATTAAGACTGTATTAGTGGCTTAAAGTGTTTTTATATATAAAACACGTCAAAAATACTAGTCCTGTGGTTATTAGCCACATGACAGATACTCTATAATATATGAGTATTCATTTACAAATTAAAAAAATATATATATAATATATATTTAAAGAGAAAATGAAGCCTAAAAATGGTAAAACAGGTGTCAATAAATGATAAAAAAGAGAAAAACTTACTTGTAAGGTCCAAGAATAAGTAAAACACACGGCCAGGCCCCCAAAATGTCAGGCTGAGTCTATATTGAAGTGGTAATAAAGGTATTTACAACTAAAATTATGACTGTGACACGTAGAAAATTGATTTAAAAGATGATTTATAATATAATTAAGGGGTTCTACTATTGGATAATAGTGGTGGTGAGCGCTATTGAGAACCCAGGGTGCAATCTTACCAGTTGGGTTACTATAATAAGAGTTACAATAATTAAATATATAATTATACCTGCTTATTACCCAAGATTAAAACTGTTTTTGAAAGTTTACTACGTAGGGTATTCAAGAGCAGGATGAGGAGACAATTCTGGCTGTGAAAAGCCTCCTTTTTATCCTGAAATGGGGTGGAAAGGGTGCTAGACCTTTCCACGTAAAGGAAGTGAAGATTTTTTCACTTTCTAGTACTGGCTTGTGGTTTGCAAACAGCCTGTATAGCCTGTATTGGGCTTAGATGTGGTTTTGAAACCACATCTGGGCAGTTTTCACCAATACAGGGTGAAAATTTTCATCTGGGGACCTCAAAGCCTGATTCTGACATGTATGACGCGTAGAATTCTGTACAGAAACTGTATGGGACCCCAGTATTGACTGACATATGAGGTATTGAAGTAAAAACATGCTTCTTTGTCTATTTGACACCTCATATTCATGATTATGGGATATTATCCCATGGTCAGGCTGTATATGACAGCAGGTGGGATTTTAACCTTAAAACAGCCATACCTTTGTCAATACTTGAGATATCAACCTCAACATTGGTTCAGTGTGTAGCCCTGTATGTGCTCTACACAATGGTACCTCATTTGATATGGGTATCATTAAATATGGCAAAGTTATCCCATGGTCAGGCTGTATATGACAGCAGGTGGGATTTTAACCTTAAAACAGCCATACCTTTGTCAATACTTGAGATATCAACCTCAACATTGGTTCAGTGTGTAGCCCTGTATGTGCTCTACACAATGGTACCTCATTTGATATGGGTATCATTAAATATGGCAAAGTTATCCCATGTACAAGATTTTTGTACATTTGTGTGTTTTAGGCAAAAAGCTGTATTGAGCTTGTTTGCCCCATACCTTCTGCAGTAGTTGCGATATGAGGAAGTGGATGACACCATCAGATAGCCTTGATTGTTATCTTTCCAAAAAGACCCCACTTCAGGTATCCCACACTAAAACTGTAGAAGTTAGATGAGAGGTGAATGTTTTGTTCACCCTTATTTGGCCTGAAATTGACCATAACTCCAGTAATATTGGTGCTAGCTCAGTTTGGCTGCTACCATTGGATAGCCCTGGCTTAGAGCTTCATTCTGAGTACCCATTTGATGGGGTTAAGCCTCTGCTTCTAGATTTTAGATGAGAGGTGAAAATTAAGGTTTATGCTCAGCAATAACTTTGAGCAGGAATAACTTTGTTATTTCTAGTGCTATGGTGATGGGACTTATATTTTCAGGAAGAGGTGAGTTTCCTCTTTCTTTTGATACCTTTTGAGCTGATTTGGCTCAGCTCCATGTCTTGGTGGTATCTTGGCTATACCATTGGTTTATGGTATTTTGGCTGTCATGCTTGTGCTGTGGTTTTGAGTCACAGGCTGACTAATAATAGCTTCATCATCTTTCAAATCATTCTGATAATTTTCTGAGTCTGGTTTAGTCCTAACCATGACATCATCAGAATGATTTGAAGAGTGAGAGAAAGAAGGGGTGTTTTTTTTTGAATCTTAATGATGATGGAAGGGGAGTGAAATTAAATGCCATTGCAAAAGAATACCTTATAAATTATTCACCCCTTTATTAACAATAAATAAGAATATTAAACAAAAATTATAATGAGATAAATAAAGTATCATAGGTCAGTAATGATAATCATCAAAAAAAAAGAAAAAAATCTTAAATTCAATATGATTATGATTATGAATAAATGAAAAAAAATCAATCATCAGTGATTTATAATGCTTATTAGAAAAAAGAAAAAAAAGTGGTTCAATAATTATAATGATCCAAAAAAACATCAGTTCAAAGGGATTATCAGTAGAAAAAATAAAAAAAAGATGATGAATGATTATTTATGATGATTTAAGAAAAAAAAGTAAAACATTGAAGTCAGTTATCATCATGATCAAAAGAAAAATTAAATAAAAATCACATCATGAATTAATGATGATGATGATTCAAAACAATCAACAAAAACAAAAAAAATAATCAGGTCAGTTAGGCATTCAAGACTCGTCTGAAAAATAATGATAATATATTTAGTTTTGATGGCCTCTGGAGGCCATTAACAGTGAACATAGTTGAAATCATTCCGAATTTATTTGGAATGATTTTGAAGGCCCAATTCCTGGAACCTCCCAGGAGCATTTGTGGGAGTTTCCAGTGTGAGTGGTGGGTGGAATGGGATGGGTAGGGTGATGGAAGGTGTCATTGGAGTGCAGTTGGAGGTGGATGAATAGATAGAGAAGAGATCTGTTAAAAAAGAAAAAATTAAGTGATTTACCTATAATTAACAAAGTGAAAGAATGTTAGTATTAGTTATTCAAAAAAAAACTTAAGTGAGAGGTGGAAAAACAAACACTTACCTGAAAAAAAAATAATTTGGAAGAATCTAGAAAAAACCAAAAAAATTGAAATTAAAATTGAAAGTGAGGGGTGAAGAAGTGAGAGGTTGAGGCTGTTAAAAAAACAAAAAAAAAGAATTACCTGTTTCAAAATAAAATTGAGTTTTTGGTTTAATAATCTCAATTAAAAAAAGTTGAGCTTAAAATAAACAGCTGGGAGAAAAAAAGTTTTTTTCAAATAAGAAAGTCACTCAAAATAAAAAAATGAACTTACACTCTAGAAACAAAACCAAACAAAATAATCAAAACTCAAAAAAAAATAAACTCAAGGAAAAAAAAGTGAACCAAAATAAAAAAAAATGAAATAAACTAAAGAAAAAAAACAAAAAGATAAAAAAATAAAAAAATAAACATATAAAAATACATCCAAAATATTCCCAAAAAATCAAAATGCCTCAATTTATCACCAAAAAATTAAGATAAAAGAAAACAAAAATAAATTCAAGAAACATGTAGAAAAAAAAACAAAAAAAAACAAAAAAAAATAAATGTCCAAAAAAATCAAATCACCTAAAAAGGGCAAGAAGTGCCCATTCACTTGTATTGGGCAAAAAATCCAAAAGAAAGGAAATGCATAGGGACTCTTCAATTTCATTTGGAACAGGCTTGGACTTTGGTAATTTTCACAAAAACACTTGATGCAAAACTTGCCTTAATTTCCAATTTTGTAATAAATTGCAATTAAATTTCACAACATAAGATGAATTGCAATTTTGTGCCCCAATTACACATAAACATAAGATTTATTTAAAAAATCACCACATATAAAATTACTAAATGATGTATACCTATTATGTCATTTTTATTGATTAAATTCAGAGTGCGTTCCAGCTCTGCAATTGGACTGCTTGATGACAATGCCGCTATAGTGAGATCCATCTGGCATTCCTTTTCCTTAAATTCCAATTCACGATTCCACTTTTCTTTTTCAAATTCTTGTTTCTTGGCATGTTGCTTCTCATCAAACTCCATTTGCTTTTGCAGCTTGACTTCTTCAAACCATTGCTTTTCCATGTTGCTCACTTTTTCTTCATTCCACCTCTCTGTCCCACTCCAAACAGGAATTTTCACTGGTTTGATGGGCTACGAAGTATGATTTTTGTCAGTACAATTGCTCGCAGTAACCATAAATCCAAAACATACCCCTTTGCTGTGATTCAAGAAAATTTGCATATTTTGGTGCAAACATATCCACTGGCCTTTTCCTAGAACCACTCTTGTCATTCAAGTTGGGCATCAATGCTTTATTATGCTTTTGTGTTGAATGTGTTATGGACTTACTTTGATGTTAAAAGGAGAAATAATCAACAATAGACTTCATAAGTATCAGACTTAAACATACTTACTGATTCATCTTGAAGGTTTTCCACTTGAACCAAGCCATCTTCATTATGAAGCAAAGGAACCATATTGAGTGGTGATTCCAAACCATTATTCTCCTTTAAAAAGCAAATGAGGATTAATTATTGCAGGTAAAAAAAGGAAGAGATGATAGCTTACCTTATCAAGGAAAACATCAACATCATCATCAACATTGAAGCTGTCTTTTTCTTGCAATGGGAGTGACATTGGGCTTGTGGCCAAAGAGCACATCTATTTCAGCATAGCAAGGACACATACGTTCAATCTTTTCACTCATTGATTTGATTCCTTTACTCTCATCTTCTTCTGTTAGTCCATCCCCAGTTATATTTTAAAATTGTTTTGCTATCATATACTTCTTTTTATATGTTCGCCATCAATCTCAAATGCTGCTTGAGCTAGGTTTAGGCAATTTTGTGATTTTTTGTTGACCTCAATGGCCATAAACTGAAATCCATGCTTCTTTGATGATGGAGGTCTTCCAATAGATGTTGAGCCACTAGTACTAAAACATGACTCAAAATTGGATTTGACTGAAATCCAATTAATTATGGTTAAATAATCTGTACGTATTAAGTGACCTGATGGATGTGGCAGGCAAGAGGTGATCTTCGTATATGACTTGATGTGTCTTGCTTTGGAGCAAGGCATTATTATATGGATGAAGAAGTATAAATGGACTGTAAGCTATTCAGTCAGACTGTCCAAAATGGAGTGTAGAAGAGTATGTTGTAAAGTTATGAATTGTGAGTACTACTTTGGGTTAGTTTTCAAACTGAAATCCCAGATGCATGGGATTTGGTCAATATACCAGGGACCTCAGTTGAAATGCCATGGGATTTACACATAAAAACCCAGGATTTAGTGTTGGGATTTGGGTTCCAAATCCCATGTTATTTTAAGGCAGGATTTGGTGACTTCGACACCCCCTATTGTATGTATTTTTCTCAAAGGATATACATATGTTATCTGGTCATATTTTGCTGGAAGTGAACATGATATTAGAATCTCTTTATACAAAAATATTATCTCTTTTCAATGAAAGTTTGAAAGACCATATAATTATTGTTTATATATAGCTTCAAAATAACAAAATTCCTTTTGACATCATCCTATTTTAATTTAGATTCCAATTAGCATATTTAATGATTTGACTTGAGCATTCTCTGAAAAATAATATCTCAAGGGAAAATGTTAGGGTAAGTCTATATAGTAGCTATAAAATCTGACTAAAAGCTATGATTATGACTGTGACACATTAAGAAATAGTTATTTTAACAATAAAAGTTCCTACTGTTCACATGGTAACAGTGGGTATGAGTCTATTGAGGACCTTGGTTTCAGCACTCTAATATATTTTACTATGAATAAGTATTGCAATAATGAACTTTCCATTATATGTGATATTCTAAGGACACTACTTATTGATAACAGTCTTGTCATTTCAGAATAGTGATGATAAGATAAGATGAGGTTTTCTGGTGGGAAAAGTCCCTCTTTTATATATTTTGGGGACTTTTAAGGGCTGGTAAGCTCTTCACATGTTTTTTATAGTGATATTTTTCACTCTTGAGTCTGTATTGTGGCTCTATATCATCAATTCTGTTTCCAGTACAGTCAGAATTGTGGCTTTGAGACCACAAACAATCATTCTGGACCAATACAGGGTGAAACACATTTTCACAGGCCACGTCAGCACTATCATGATGTCTCCTTTGTGTTTTTATGACAATTATTAGTCATTCTGGAAGTTCTTAAGCTTTGAAAAATGATTATTTCAAGTACTAAGACAATACTGGTTGGTACAGGTTTGGTACAGACCAGTATTAACAAAAAATCTTCCAATCCAGGTATCTCAGTCATATTTTTAAATATATGGAATTCAAGGTCTTGATGAGCTCTTTCATTTTGTATACTTCATGTTGACCCTTCTCCAAAATAGAATGAGGTATGAGGACTTGAAGTTTTTTTGAAAGAGGTGTCTATGAGACTGTTGACAATATTACTATTAATCAACAGTACTATGACTGTTCTTATGAAATATAAGAATAAAAAATTATTATAACCACAATTAAATAATTAAAGAATTATTTCTTTTATGTGTTATATACTACTAGTTATTATAACAGTAAGCAGTAATTGTCTACAAAAATCAATTACAAGAAGAACTTAATAATAAAAACTTCTTTTATTAAAATAATAAAATTCTTTTAATATAGAATTATCTTTTCCAAGAATAATTATAAAGATAACTCTTGAATAAAACTATTACTAGAGAAAAACTTCAAGAATTAAGATAAATCACTCACTATTAAACCAATGAACCTTTGTGAGAGAAAATATTAGAGAGATTTGATGTAAAATTGGGAGTTTAATGGATCAAAATTGATTTATAAAAAATTTGAACATTATATAGTTGATTTGTATGATTTCACTTCTTTCTGATTGATTTCTGAAAGAATAAAATACTTAAGAAAAGTCTTAACTAATACTTACTTGTTGGTACTAAAGGTATAATTTAATAATGTGATAATTTGGAAAAAGCATCATTAGGAGGCCTCTTTTGAGTCTAAGACCGCTCACAGAGGCATGCCATGGATCAAACTGAAAACCCAGTGAGTGATAAAACAATAAACGTTTTTGGATTATTGATTGCATCATCTGTTGTCACGTAAGATTATCATAATTACTTAATGGAGGCTTTTACATGACTACCAACCCATTTATGGTTTATAATAAAAGGAGTAACAACTGTAAATCTTCTTTTATCCCAAAATAATCATTGATTTCTCAAATTTATCATCTTTATTGGAAATTTCATCACAGAATGTATTTTCTGTAAATTTCTAAAGATTCTGTGTTTCACATGGAATCATCAAAAATGGACTGTGCGTAAATCTTTTAATTTTACTTATAAAAGTATAATTATTTTTGGTTTTTATATGAATTATACACCCTTCAATTGGTACTGAAAGTTTCAGAAATATTCATTAATAATTGTATTTTTAATGAATTTTTGAAGTTTTTACCTCATTTCTACATAGAATTGCAAATAGCAGTATATGGCTAGTTGCTATGAGGTAAATCACTGGATACTAGTACAAAAAGGGTTTCAACTAATCTTTTGGGATTTATCCATGGAAATTCATTAAGAATTGACATGGATACCGGAGTCTAAGTTGCTCTTTACCTCCTTGGCACATCAAAATAGCAGCTTATTTGCAATTATCTTATGATTTACTGAAGTTGTGACATGGTAACTAAGTTCCCAGAAGATTTTGGTTTACTAATTGGGCCACGATCAGCCATGGAAACAAGCTTTAGAGCTTTCCATGCCTCAGAGGCCTCAGAAGCTGGGTACCCTGGCTCTCTTTGATGTCTTTTGTCCCCCTTGACTATTTTTCATGTCAAAAATAAAAATTCATGCTTCAAGTGAGATATCCACTATGGGTGTACCAAAAGTGCATGTAAGAATACCATAATATTAAGTGCCCAAAACATGCATAACACTATTCTTAGTGTATATGTAACATGGGATTTCTCAAATTCCCATTATTTTGGCTTGAAATTGAGAAAAACCCAAAATTTTTCATGGATCTTTTATGTGGTATTTATGATGTGGTATTGAAGTATTTTCCATATTACCACCTCAAAGAGTTGATTTGAGCTCATTCACTGTATGGAGCTACCCTTAGTGAAACTTCATGTAGAATCCAAATCTGGCCTTAAATACATGGATTTACCTACTCAATTAAAAGTTATTCATCTTTTCTGAAATCAAAAAATATGAATTTTGAATATATGCATGACTTATGGGTTATGCATAATTCAGAATTTATTTTTAAGATAACTGTGGCCTATTTGGATATGTAAAATATACCTCAAGGCTCACATTCCCTCCCACCAAAAAATAAAATTGTACTACAATTTTATCAATGGTATAAAGAAGAAAAAGGCCCCAAAGGGGCTTAATTTCCACTTTCCAACATTGTTAAATTACTCAGATTAAGTAATTCAAAACACATTTATAGACATATTCACGCTTGTGGCCTTACTTCATGTCTAAATATTTTGAAGAGTTTATCTGAGTCAGTTATTTCTGATTCTGCCAGCCACTCATCTTCTTGCACTTAATTTCTATATCTGACAAGATATTCTCTTTGATTTTTACCTGTCAGCCTGTGACTCAAAACCAGAGCACAAGCATGACAGCCAAAATACCATAAACCAATGGTATAGCCAAGATACCACCAAAACATGGAGCTGAGCCAAATAATCTCAAAAGGTATCAAAAGAAAGAGGAAACTCACCTCTTTCTGAAAATACAAGTCCCATCACCATAGGACAAGAAATAACAAAGTTATTCCTGCTCAAAGTTAGTGCTGAGCATAAACCTTAATTTTCACCTATCATCTAAAATCTAGAAGGAGAGGCTTAAACCCATCAAATGGGTACTAAAAATGAAGCTCTAAGCCAGGGCTATTCAATGGTACCAGCCAAGCTGAGCTAGCACCAATATTACTGGAGTTATGGTCAGTTTCAGGCCAAATAAGGGTGAACAAAACATTCACCTCTCATCTAACTTCTACAGTTTTAGTGTGGGATACCTGAAGTGGGGTATTTTTGGAAAGAGCACAATCAGGGCTATCTGATGGTGCCATCCATTTCCCCATAGCTCAGATAGAACAAAAATGATGGGGCAAACAAGCTCAATACAGCTTTTTGCCTAAAACATGCAAATGTACAGAAATCTTGTACATGGGATAACTTTGCCATATTTAATGATACCCATATCAAATGAGGTACCATTGTGTAGAGCACATACAGGGCTACACACGGAACCAATTTTGAGGTTGATATCTCAAGAATTGACAAAGTTATGGCTGTTTGAAGGTCAAAATCCCACCTGCTGTCATATACAGCTTTACCATGTGATAATATCCAATAAACATGAATATGAGGTGTCAAATAGACGAAGAAGCATGTTTTTACTTCAATACCTCATATGTCAGTCAATACTGGGGTCCCATACAGTTTCTGTACAGCATTCTACGTGTCATGCACGTCAGAATCAGGCTGTGAGGTCCCCAAATGGAACTTTTCACCCTGTATTGGTGAAAACCGCCCAGATGTGGTTTCAAAACCACATCTGAGCCCAATACAGGGCATACAGGCTGTTTGCAAACCACAAGTCAGTCCTAGAGAGTGAAAAATCTTCACTTCCTCTAGGTGGAAAGGTCTAGCACCCTTTCCACCCCATTTCAGGATAAAAAGGAGGCTTTTCACAGCCAGAATTGTCTCCTCATCCTGCTCTTGAATACCCTACGTAGTAAACTGTCAAAAACAGTTTTACTCTTGGGTAATAAACAGGTATAATTATATATTTAATTATTGTAACTCTCATTATAGTAACCCAACTGGTAAGATTGCACCCTGGGTTCTCAATAGCGCTCGCCACCACTGTTATTCAATAGTAGAACCCCTTAATTACATTATAAATCATCTTTAAAACCCAATACTCTTATTTTAAATTAATTTTCTACGTGTCACAGTCATAATTCTAGTTGTAAATACTCTTATTACCACTTCAATATAGACTCAGCCTGACATTACCCCTAAGTCTCCTTTCTTTAGTGACTTTCTTTATCTTTTTGTCTTCACTCTGTTCCACTGGTGGTATAGTCAAAGTAGTTGGGTTCCTGAAAGGAAACAATTCTTTGTCAGTTGGTTTATAAGGTTTTATCAAGCTTACTGGAAAGGTGGGGTGTTTATTTTCCAATTCACTACTCAATTCCACTTGAACTGCATTGGTTCCATGTAAGGCAACAATAACAAAAGCTCCTACATAAGAATCTTTAAGTTTATTTGGGTCTTTGATATTATTAAAATTCAAGGTTGAAACTAGAACTAAGTCCCCTACTTTGAAGTCTGGTACTTTGTGACTCTTGTCCCACTTCTGTTTTGCATGATGCTTCCCTTTATCAAGAATTATCTTGAAGCTGGAAGCTGTACAATGAATGTCAATCAAGTCTGTCCTCAGTGTGTCCTCTGGGATTCTTGGATTCCATCCTTTTTCTAACATATCAGGAGTTTGACCTGTGGAAGAATGGACTGATGTTTTATATGCCAATTCCAATGCAGGTATCAGATTGCAACAGTCATGGGTAAAGCCATCTGAGTCTTTGAATTATAATCCATAGGCACAAATTCTCCTGATCATTTCTTCTAAAGTTTGAATCATTCTCTCTGCTAGCCCATCTGTTTGAGGGTGATGCTGTAGAAAATTATAATTTAGTCCCAAACAATCTATGAAGATTGGTCCAAAGTGCAGCTGTGAACTTGGGATCTCTGTCACTTATGATATTCTTAAATAATCCTGTATGAGAAATAACTCTACTCCATACCAGAAGAGCTGTATCCATAGCTATAACATCTTTATGACATGGTAAGAATATGGGAGTCTTGCTATATCTGTCTACAATGACTAAACAAGAGTTATAATTTTTTTGAACACTTGGAGGAAGTGCTGTGACCCAATCCATGTGAACAACTTCCCAAGGGGATTTTGGTTCTTGAATATGAATCATTAGTCCAAATTTCTTGCATGTACCCCTGTTTGCCTTTTGTCATCTATCACAGGTGTGGCAATATTCAATGGTTTCCTTTCTCCAAGATGGCCACCATGCAAAGTTCTTCACTTTTTGAAGTGTTCTGTCTTCTGACAGGTGTCCAGAGTAGATGTTATCATGGCATTCATGGAGAATGGTATTGATAAGCAATCTGCTACACAATGTCATTACACAAGAATGCTTGGTTCTGTGGTAAATAATCCCATAAAACAAGTGAAATCTTCCTTCAGAATAGGAATTCTTCCAAAATTTATCCAGTGCATTGACTAAAGATGTATCTTTGCAGTCTTTATCTAATAAGGAAGTCAAAATATGGCAATTCTTGTCTTGCTTATAAGATTCTCTGACTTCTTCAAAGAATTCAGTCCCAATATCAGGTTTGTTAATTCCTTCAATTGGAATCTGTGGTTCTGCTTCCAAAGGTACATAAGCTGAGTTATCAGGAGTATTGGCTAATGCCCACCTGCTAATTCAATCATCATTCTTGTGAATGTTTCCTGCCTTATGAACTATATTCATGTTTCCTCTATATTCTTGAATGGCTATTTGCCATCTCAACATATTTTTGTTGGGAGTTTTCATGTTAAGAAGTGATTTCATGGCATTACAGTCAGCTATCACTTCAAAAACACTTCTATCAATATAATAGTGTAGTTTCTCAAGTGCCCATGCCAAACATAAGCACTCCATTTGAATTGCACCATATCTGGCTTCTGTTGGTTTGATTTGTCTTGAGATTTAACAAACTGGTCCTTCTGTAGGTTTGTCATCAATAATCTGGACTTAATGTAGGGATGCCCCTAATCCATCCCCACATGCATCAATGTACAATTTAAAAGGTATATTCCAGTCAGGCATGAGGAGTAAAGGCGCTTCTTTAAGAGCTTTCCCTATCTTCTCATATGCTTTAATTCTTTCCTGTGTCATCACAAATACTGTCTGTTGATCACAGATTCTATAGAGTGACTTGGCTAGAATTGCAAAGTCTTTTAGGTGTTGCCTGTAATAACTGGAAAAGCCAAGAAAAGACATCATTTCTTTCTTATTATGAGTTATTGGCTTAATTAACACTGATGCCACTTTATTTTTGTCAATACCCAAGCTTGAACCAGAAACAATATTTCCTAAGGCTTTAAGTTTTTCAAAGCCAAAATTAAATTCTTGAGTGAAATCTTCATATTCACTCCTGTAGCTCTGTCAAGTCATCTTGCAAGTCTTTCAAGGTGCAAAGACTATTAGTCAGAACATATGATAATATCATCAATATAAATGATAAGCCATCCTTCAGACAATTCTGTGGGGAAGATGGTATTCATCATTCTTTGTTAATGAGATGGTGCATTTTTAATACCAAACAGCATTCTAAGATACTCATTAATACCATAGTGAGTGAGAATTCTGAGTAATTCCCTAGTTTGGGGCATCAAAACATTTTGATTCAAGCCTTTCAATGCATCCATGGATGCTATATACTTGGCTTTAGACAATTGGGTCAAGGTTTCTTGAATTCTAGGAATTGGATACCTATCTGGAACTGTGTAGGTATTCAATGCTCTAAAATCTCCAACCATCCTTGATTTATCCTTATGCCAAGCAATAAGAACAGTTTTTGTCACTTCAACCTCTTCATCATGGCCTACTCTCCTTAGTACACCAAGTTGGATGAACTCTTGAATATGTTTTTCCAAGGCCTCTCTAGCTCTGGGACTGGCTGGATAAGCTGGTCTTCTAACTACTGGAGGGTATGGTCTGTCAATATTAAGAGTAATACCAACTTCATGCCCTTTAATAGTGCCTAATGGTTCATTATCAGAAGCAAAGGCATTCTTATATGTGTATAACACATCAATAAGATCATTCCTCATTTTTGGTGATAATGATGGATTAGTTTGTGCTTCAACAAGTTGATTAGCCCCAAATTCTTCCTTATGAGTATCTTCAACAGAAGATACCACAGATATTTGTTTTGGAATATTGGAAAAAGCAAATTTTTGTCTTTTATTTTCTCCAATTGTGAAATATCTGTCTTTATGGTTATTAATGTCAATGCCATAAATATTGAAGTAATTATTTCCAAGAATAATGTGTTGAGATGTGCAATTGTCCATTAATACTATCTCTGTTTTCATTCTTACACTTCCTGCTGGATGTGGAAATACAAGATTAGTGTCCAATATGACAAAAGGGTACATATTATTACTGGCACTACTAAACTGTACACCCTCTATTGGTAATAGATTTCTTTTCCATCCAGGGAGTATGGCTTGAAGATAATCTTTCCCTACACAAGTAAAAAATTCCCCTGTATCCAAGTTGACTTTGGCTTCAATATCATTCATCAGGATTGATGTGATGCAAGATGCTCCAGCAGTGTATCCTTTACCTCTAGCAGGTTTAGTTTTACACATTCTGGCATCCTGCATATTTATAAGGTTATAAAAATCCTCACTGTACTGTGGCAAGTTAGTATGGACTTCTGTGACCTCAAAGAAAGCTGTAATGTTTTCAATTCAATAGTCCTCTACTGGTGTGTCTTCAGAGACTGCAAAATATAGTTCAGATTCTTCTTTCTCTTCAGTACACTGAACTTCATTAATCTTTGTCTTTTTGGTGCAAGTGTTGTCTAAATGTGAATTACTCCCACATTTATGACACTTCAAGACAGGTTTCTCAGGTCTTCTGTCCTCTCTGGAAATATTTGGGACCATTTTGGACTCCATAGGGATTTTAGTCCAAGCTTTACCTATTCTTGTTATAGTAATTATATCTTTCATTGCATTAATTTAGTCCTCTGTTGAACAGGGTTCTACACATCTGCACTTGATAGCATGTTCCAGTTCTCCTCCACATTTTCTTAATATTTTCATATTAATCATAGTGTCAGACATATCTGGGTGTAAAGCAGATAATCTGTCTTTTTGCTTGAGAACCAAGTAAGTGGTTTATCTTTTTCTGAGTTAAAAATGGCACTTTCAAAGGCATTTTCCATTTTAAACCTCCAAGAATTATTGGCCTATTTGGTAATCACTTCAGATTTCCACCAAGACCAATCATTTTTTCCATGATCTTGTCTCATCTTGTAATACCATTTCTTTGCAGTTCTGGTAAACAGAGAGTGTAACTTTCCCACCATAATTTAATCAGTTATATGAAAATCTTCTTGCAACATATCAATAGTTCTGATGAACTCAATATGGTTGTATTCACCTTCACCAGAAAATGTTGGCCATTCTTCCAATTTGGGAATATCTTTTGCAGATATAACATTTTCTCCTAAAAAAGGGGGCCAGACTTTCTTTCACAGAAAGATTTTCTTCAGTCAAAGGTGGGGAATGTCTTGGAATATGTGTATTTTATTCATAATCCTTATGAATTTGCTCCACTTGTGCAAGTATTTCCTCTTTTAATTTCTTCCTTTCACTGTCACTTCTTGCCAAATGTGTAGCAAATTGACTTGTATTTTCAGCTACTGCCAAAACATAGTCTTTCAGAACTCTATGTTGATTATTGATGTTTCTTGTGGAAAAATCTTCCATTTAATCATCTTGGACATGATATTTACTCTCAACTATGTCACATGTATTGGTATGTAATTTCAGTTTGGCAATTACAGACTTATACATTTCAGCAGAATGTTAGTGATTCTTTTTCAAGTCATTGATGTCCAAAGTTATTTTAGTTATCTTTGCATCAATTTTACCAATTCCTACATTAATACTAGTTTTAACAAAATGTATTTCTTGTATTATTTCTGTGGAAAGGTTCTGTGCATTCTTTCCTGAGCCTTGGCTGTGAATTCCATAAGAGTCCTGGCCATATTTGAGACAATGTCCATGGCTGAAGGCTGCAATTTGGGGATCCTGTACCCTTGTGGGTAAGGTCTGTGCCAATTGGCTTTGCCTTCATGGTTCTTGGGACCTCTCTGCTTCTTCTGAGGTCCTTTTGGCTTGTCCTTGGACACTTCTGGAGCTGGTAGATGCCACTGGGCCTTCTGTCTCCAAATCTGGATTCATTTCCAATGCCTTCTTCTGGTCTATGGATAAAAGACTTTGGTTATTCAACCAATTCTTTATCTTTTTGACTTTGTCTTTGAAAGACTATGGGCTTCAACCTTCTAAGAGCTCTATGGTCTTATCCTGACACGTAAAGCTCTTGATGTGTAAGTAGGAGTTCATGGCCCCCTGCCAAAGGTGTGGGCATATTTCCCACTCCTCTTCTTTGGCTGCTCTGAACCAATTTTTGTATTGGCAGTGATAAATTTCTATTTCTGCCCCTTGAAAGTGGTTCAGACCTTAAAGTATTATCATGAATCAGTCCAGATTCAGAATTCACATCAAAGTTTGTGGGTACAGACCTTGGGGAATAGGGAGCAACTCTGGCATCTTCCATATGTGTCTTTCTTGAGGAAGATTTGACACTTCTGGATTTGGTCTTGCCTCTTCCTTGTCCACATCCATCTAGTTGGAATAAATAGTTGCTTCCATTTCTAGTATGCACCATTTTCACATCAATTAAAGAGAAAAAGTGAAATAAAAGGACAGAACTACACACCTTTTGGTGGTAATTTAGCTTGTTCTGTTCTCAATAAAGTGCCTCTTTTAGCAATTTGCACTTCAATTTTCTCTTCAAATTCTTCTTCTGAAGATTCTGGACTAGTAATATATCTCTTACTGAGCTTATTACCAGCTGAAATGTATTTTATTTAAGACACTAGAGAAAAATTTATACAAGAGAAAAAATTATTTTTCTGCTTTTTAAAATATTTTTAAAGATTTTTATAAGTTTTATTATTTTTTAAGACTAAAAGATTATTCTTTTCAAAGAAAAAAATTAAAATTAAAGATTTTGATTTAAAGTTAAAATTCAATATTTTGATTTGAAATTAATTCAGAGTAACTCAAAGAATAATTTTATAAGCTTTTGGGTGTGAAAAAGCCACATGTAAAACAATATAAAATTAAACCAAATTCCTCAATGAAAAAGATTTTAAAAACAAATTCAAAAACAAAAATTATTTTCACTTGAAATTTAAAGAAAAAAATATCAGATTAATATATTTTAGAGCTTAAAAATATATTAACTAAAAACACGGCCAGGCCCCCAAATGTAACATGTGTCTATGAGACTGTTGATAATATTACTATTAATCAGCAGTACTATGACTGTTCTTATGAAATACAATAATAAAAGATTATTATACCCACGATTAAATACTTAAAGAATTATTTCTTTCACGTGTCATACGCTACTAGTGATTATAACAGTAAGCAGTAATTGTCTACAAGAATCAATTACAAGAAGAATTTGATAATAGAAACTTCTTTTATTAAAATAATAAATATATTTTAATATATAATTATCTTTTACAAGAATAATTATAAAGATAACTCTTGAAGAAAGCTATTACTAGAGGAAAACTTCAATAATTAAGATAAATCACTCACTATTAATCCAATGAACCTTTTTCAAAGATAATAGTAGAGAGATTTGATGTATAATTGTGTATTTAATGGATCAAAATCGATTTATAGCAATATTACAGAAATATATAGTTTATTTCTATGATTTCATGTCTTTCTGATTTATTTCTGAAAGAATAAAACACTTGAGAAAAGCTTTAACTAATACTTACTTGTTGGTACTAAAGGTATAATTGAATAATGTGATAATTTGGAAAAAACAGCAAGAGGAGGCCTCTTTGAAGTCTAAGACGGCTCACAGGGGCGTGCCATGGAGCAACCTGAAAGCCCAGTGAGTGAGAAAACAATAAACCTTTTTTGATTATTGATTGCATCATCTGTTGTCATGTAAGATTATCATAATTACTTAATTGAGGCTTTTACATGACTACCAACCCATTTATGGTTAAGAATAAGAGGAGTCACAACTGTAAATCTTCTTTTATCTCAAAGTTATCAATGTTATTGGAAATTTCATCACAGAATTTATTTTCTGTAAATTTTTGAAGATTCTGTGTTTCACAAGGAATCATCAAAAATGGATTGTAAGTAAAGCTTTTGATTTTACTTATAAAAGGATGATTATTTTTGGTTTTTATGTGAATTATACAGTTCTTAATTGGTCCTGAAAGTTTCAGAAAGATTCATGCATAATTGTTCTTTTAATGAATTTTTGAAGTTTTTACCTCATTTCTACATAGAATTGCAAATAGCAGTATATGGCTGGTTGCTATGTGGTAAATCACTGGATACTAGTCCAAAAAGTGTTTTTATTACTCTTTTGGGGTTTATCCATGTAAATTTATTAATAATCTACGTGGTTAGAGAAGTCTAAGTTTCTCTTTACCTCCTTGGCACATCAAAATAGCAGCTTATTTGCAATTATCTTATGATTTACTGAAGTTGTGACATGGTAACTAAGTTCCCAAAAGGTTTTAGTTTACTAATTGGGCCAAGATCAGCCATGGAACCAAGCTTCAGAGATTTCCAGGCCTCAGAGGCCTCAGAAGTTGGGTACCCTGGCTCTCTTTGATGTCTTTTGTCCCCCTTGACTATTTTTCACATCAAAAATAGAAATTCATGCTTAAAGTGAGATATCCACTATGGGTGTACCAAAAGTGCATGTAAGAATACCATAATATTAAGTGCCCAAAACATGCATAACACTATTCTTAGTGTATATGTAACATTGGATTTCTCACATTTTGATCATTTTGGCATGAAATTGAGAAAAACAAAATTTTTCACGGACCCTTTATTTGGTATTGAAGTATTTTCCATATTGCCACCTCAAAGAGTTGATTTGAGCTTATTCACTCTATTGAGCTACCCTAGATGAAGCTTTGTGTAGAATCTAAATCTGGCCTTAAATCCATGGATCTACTTACTCAATAAGTAGCTTATGATCTTTTCTGAAATCAAAAAAGATGAATTTTGAATATATGCATGACTTATGGGTTATGCATGCTTCAGAATTTATTTTTAAGATAATTGTGGCCTATTTGGGTATGTAAAATATACCTCAAGGCTCACATTTTTGATGTATTTTTAAGCATCAGTATGTGGCTTCAAAAATCTCCAAGCCAGATATCTTCTCCAATTTGAAAGAGATCTGTAATACAAAGATACATATTTGTAGGTCTTTATGAGCTCTAAATTTTGGTATACAACACAGTACAGCTGTATTTTATATATAAGATACAGGGGTTTCTTTATATTGCTATTTTCGGAAATCCTGTATTTTGAGCAGTAAACCTTTGAGCCAAGATCCCTCTGTCAATTTTGGAGATAGAGGGGTGTAAGGTGTCTCAAATTAACTCTATCACTCAGATATTCACATTTGTTGTTCTTTTATACAGTTTCGTACAAGCCCTCTTAGACGTTCTGGGGGTTTTTGGTGAAAAAAGGTGGTATAATGGTATCTCCTGATGTAGGAGTGGTAAAGAGAAATGGATAATACCATTGGATAGCTCTCCCTGAGATAATTAAGAAAAATACCATTTTGGTGTGTTTCTAATCAAGTATGCATAAGCTATATTAGAGGTCCAAATAAGGGTTTTTGCTTAGTTCGTTTTATCTTTGTCATTTCTTATCCTATCTGGGTAAAGCCTGTAAAGCTGGTATATTTATATTTTACTTATATTGGCTATATTTTTACAATACTCTTAATACCATTATTTATGTAATGTTGTATTTCATTCCAATTCTCTGTTTGGAGTCACAGGCTGATAGAAAAACAATCAGAAGAGCTTGGTCTTAAATCTGAATTGAAAAAATTGAAATATTCTGATATTATCTTATCACTAGAAGGGGACTATAACACAGAGAAAGACAAAAAATGTTACCTGTGAGCTCTCAAAAACATTAACAAATCTTTGAATGATATAGTTTTTACCCTTTCATTTTTATTTCTGGAGTTCTTTTTTATTGTTTCAGAAACTGATTATTTGATTGTAAAATACACAAAGGAAAAGTTTTTCCAAATTGTGATAAAATTATTGAGAATGTTTTGTTAATGAAAAGCTAAATTCTGTCCATCAGGTTTCATTATTTTTACAGCTCTTTTGAATATTTTTTCAACAAGTTCCTTTGCTATTACATAAGGGAACATTTCACAAATTTTTTCAACAAATTAGAAACTATTCAATTTTATCTCAAAAATGTTTTATTAGTGTTTACTCAGTATATTTTAATTTTTTTGGAACTGTGATCAAAATAAATAAATCCCATATTCATTTAAAAATAGCAATTGATAAAAAATGATAGAGAAAAAAACAATATATTCAAAACACAGTCATTGTCTTTATTTATAATTCATTTTTGATAAATAATTAAAACTAAAAGTTAAAAAACTAGTACCATTTAATATTATCAACCAGGTTTCAAAACTTCATTGAGTTAGTAACCAAATTAAAAAAAAAGTTTGACCTTTAGGAAATCTTCTTATAGCTCAAGCAAGGCATAAAATCAGATTTTAAATATCAAGTTCAATCCAAACTGAAAAGCTATCTTTTTGAATAACACAATTTAAACCATAAAATAATTTTAAGGAATTAGAAAAGGCTTCAGAAAATCTGAATACTTAACTGGATGAATTTGAAAAAAAGCTCTTATTCAAACCTTCTATGTAAGTATCAATGGCTTTTTGAATGATTTTTAGAAATAGAAAAGAAAAGAAAATTGTGCAAATAATATACTTTCAAGAAGAATGGTATAAAGATATTTCACTTTAATTTGTTTTCAAAACACTTTTAGTACCTATTTTTTTTATTTGAAAGTTTTTTTTAAATTTTGTGTAAAAAATAAAGTCCCCTTTTCTTTTCATATTGTAAAAAGGCTTTTTGATCCACTTCAAAGAAATTGAGTGTAGAAGTCATATTTATTGTCTTACCAATTGCAGGCATGAAAGAAAAAGAAATTAAATATGTGAAAGATAAATTGATATTTGAAAAGAAGATTCAATAATAAAGCTTTCATATTGATAATGCAGCAGAATTTTTTTGAATCTTTGAAATTCCAGTAGATTCAAATTCTAAATGACCAGATCTGCGACCTGTAATACTTGAAAAACATGTTGCAGTTGAGGGAAAGATTTTCTGAAATTTGTATCTGGGTTTGATATGAATTCAAAATAACCCTACTCCTGGCAGTTCCTCCATTTTTTACATTGACTTATACTGCTCAAATTTTTGCTGAATTTGACATTTGGATGCTTTGATTTTTCTCTGTGAAATCATTTTCTTTACCTGAAAGTTAAATTCCTTTTTATTTTATCTTTCTCAAATGAAATATCCAATATTTCTTTCCGTTCACTTTGATTTATTTTCACCAATTCTGCTTCCTTTCCCTCCTTGTATTTTAATCTCTCCCATTACTAGCATGTATTGAGGTTTGTATCATGTACTACCATTTTTTGAAATCAGATTCTGTATATAGATCTATTAAATTATGTCAGGAAAAGAACTAACCTTGTTTATTGGCATCCTTTGAATAAGTATATTCTTATGATAATGGATGATGTGATGATTTGCATGACTCACTAAAAATATTGAAATTCTTTTAATATCTACCTGAAGTGCTGGTCCTTGTAAGGTTTTCTTTTTGAATTATCCTCAGCTTACAATTATTTGCCTCAGTACCTTTAATGGAGCTAATATTTATATCATTCTAATTATATTTACTACCCTTTGACCTTGTAGTTTCATTTAAATCTTCATACTTTCATAGTAATGATTCAGTATTCTGACAATTTCTATATATGAATGATGCTTACAGCTTCTTCAAACAAGCTATTTTCCTCCATTCTCCCTAGTTCTGGATTGAGATCACTATTAGAAAAATGGTGATCTGGTGCCTTGCTCATTCTCCTTTCAATAGAATTAACCTAACGCACTGATCATTAATTAATATAAACACATTATCCAGTGAATACTGACTTGGCTTACCTCTTGAATATTGGTAGATTCTTTTTCTGGAAATTAATCATTGGAGCCTTCATCTTATGTATCTAAGAAGTTCAAAGAAGTCACATTTGGCTTTTCCCCAAACAGAGAATCCATTCCATTGAAGAAAGGACAAATAGACCAAGACTTTTGAGTTATTGTTTCAATACTTTTTTTGTTATCATCAGGAGTAATTCCAAATCCAGTGGTTTTTGAAAATCATTTTGCAAGCATATTTTTTTGCTTCTATGTTCTCCATCTCTCATGCTGGTTGGTTGCACTAAGATTCAATGGAATGCAAGAATCCATTTTGTTTAAAGGAGGGTTGCTCCCAAGGTTCTAAAACAAGAATCAAAGTTGGACTTCACTGAAAGCCAATTAATCATAAACATGTAATTGGAAGTTCTCAACTGATCTGATGATTTTGAATCAGGTTTTTTCGTATTTTTTGATGAGTGTGATTGAACTGATGATTTTTTTGTGGCATAGTGATATCTAAAAAAAATCAAACAAATGAGCTCTAAGGATTGAGGAATGAAATGGATGGAAATAAAAAAAGAAACTGATCAAACAATTAGGTTTCACCTGTTTGATTTTGGAAACAGAACTCGGGTTCAATCCCAGGAGAACTCAGCTAAAACAATTTGGGATTTTGAGAATAAAGATCAATGTTTTTATATATTCATATATAAAACCTGGGATTTTGCATATTTGAACCACCCTAATTTAAAAAATAAAAAATAAATAATGAAATTGGAAATAAATTTCTTAATGAAATTTTTATTTTCTTTAGTCATAATAGTGGTGTTCATACTATTAGGGAATTGTAGCTGAAATCTAGTTAAAAACTTGCTTATGAAATTAAATTAATTAAATCTTAAGGTGTAATCTCAATTTTTTAGCATGCTCAAAGCAATTAAAAATATTTTGGAAAAAAATAATATTTTGAACTTCACTAATAGTTTGAAATAAATTTTGAATCAGTCTTATAGCAACTATTTGTAAAGCTAAAGAAACCCAAGTTAATGAAGTAGACCTTATATATATTTCATTACTCACAAGTAAATAGCTGAAAAAAGAAAAACACATTAACATTATTATTTATTTCTTTCAAGAAATTTTTTAATTTCCAAAAAAAAAATCTCAAATTTTCAAAGAAAAAAAAATCAAGTGAAAAATTTAAATTCAAAATAATTCATTTTTAATTTATAAATTTTTCTTATGTAATTTCCCAACTTTTATTTGACAATGGCTTTTTACACAAAAATTAAGGGTCTGCTTATCTAGACAGTGTGAAAAAAGGAGACCAAAAGACATACCAAAACCTTAGCGAAAAGGGCAAAAATTTTGTTGGATGAAGGATACTTTTTTCAATTTGTCAACTGTCTTTTTGGCCAAAAATAACCACTCAAAGCCTCCTTTCCACCCTATCCTTCTGCGTGTGTTTAAAAGTTCTTGAATTCATTCTTCATTAAATGGGTGAAGCTACCAAGTCATTATGGTAAATGCAAAGCATTCCTCCTGATGATTTTGTATCTTGCCAATATTCTTTTTTTCATAAAAGACTCAAGTACGCAGCCTAAGTTTTAATAAAATTTTAGCTTCTGATAGCCACTTGTACGTATGGCTTTTGCATTTTGCCCCATCTTAACCTTTCCCTTATTTTCTTTCAGTTCTTCCCCGCTAGAAGTGGCGGTTCCAGACCGAGGTCCGATTGACAATCTTAAAACCATACTCACAATGCTTTTGCATAAGCACATGGGTTAAAGTAAAGTTCTAGCAAGCAACTCCAGTGACCCAAAGTTAGTACCATGTCAAATGTGTCATCTTTATTTAATCAAACACCATTAAAAAAAGAATGTTCAATGTGCCCTCAACAATCAAATTTCAGGTATAAAAATCAAGTTAAAAATTTAACGCGTTTAATAGTCGACGAGCAGTTGCAAAACCAAATGCTCGCATCCCTGTGTCTTTGACAGTTTTACAAAAGCTGTCGTTTGGCTAGTCTACGGGCACCTGTCCGAGCCCACCACTGAGCGTTTGATTCAGCATAAGGAGCAAGGCGTGGTCGAGTTAATAAGGCTCGGTAAGTATTTGTAGACCGGTAATCGGCAGCCCCAAGCGGTTGAGTAACCATTGAAGTGGGGCGTGTCTTTGAAGAGGTGGATGATGATACTAAGTGTAAATATGAAGAAATATGATGATGAGAAATAATGGCACGAAGACGATCCTGAGACCAAGTGACAAAAGGGTCCGCCGTTAAAGGTCTAAAGGAATGTTCCGGAGTGGGATTCCATGAAAATGACCCGTGCGGATATATGCATTGGTAAAGTACAAGCGGTAGTGAACTAGCGTGAGCATATTGAGGTTTGGTGGTGATTGCTTCCATTCCCAGAGGAAAGGAGTCAGGCTTGGGTTTGGCGGGATCGGTGTAGAGCAAAGCATCAATAATATTAGGAGATTCATGCCCGGAACCAACCAAAAAGAGAACGGCAACGATATGCCGAACCATGTTATAGAGAAATGCAGTTCCAACGAGGTCAAATACATAGAGGGGGTTTGTTTGGTTAGACATAGCCGGGTACCGTGGATGACACGGAGGGCTTGCAGTCTGATGATCAAGGCCTACATGATTGATCTGGGCGCTGAGGATTCTCCGATGGAAGTTTTCGATTTGCTTCGAGGGGTCCAGTCTGCAAAAATTGCGAAAGTCATGTTCACCTACGAACCTCTGGGCAGCGTCACGCATTGCTTCAATATTCAATGGTGGGGAATAAGGGCACTCGTAAAGCGAAAAGAAGTATTTGTAGTGTCGAGCCGAGCAAGAGAACCTAGCATCAAAATCTGCCGATACCGGAGACCACGCCAATACACGAACCGAGGGTGGAAGTATCGAATTCAGCATGGTATGATAAGGCAGTTCTTCGCCAGATGACTCGGACCGAGAATGCGACGACGACTGATTATCCACTGGCTCAAGTTCCGCTTGGCGAAAGCCAAATGCCGGATCCACCTCAGATAATTTGCTCCGTACCCACAAACTAACAACTTGTCCACTTCCGCTCACTCCAGCATCCGTTCGGCCAGCCCGTGAATAACCCCATTTATTAATGTCGACCGAATCCCTCCACTTTTCATCTTCGAAATTTGCATCGATTGCGTCTCCTTCAACCAATCTGGCGATTAATAAGGCCTTAAACAATTCAGCTTCGACCGTACTCAAGGGGGTGATCTCTGGCTGCCACGCCAAACCACCATGTTGGGATCCAACGTACGAGAGTTTTAATGCAATTTTCCGGAATGAATGACGCCTGAAATCTAAATTCTTCTTTTTGAGTTTCGTTTGCGAGTTGATGCGACTTGAGGTGAGCGCCTGAGATGCTTTGGGCGATGAGGGCTGGTTGATGGAAGCAGGAGTCGCTGCCTGGGGGCAGATCGCTCGTAGCTGAGATTTTAAAGATTTGAGCTGCTCGACCAACTCTTGTCTAGAGAGAGAATCATAATCGTCCAAAGCTTCTGCCCTTTCCATCTTAGCGATAAAAATACGAATAGAACAAAACGTAATCAGCTTGGACGAAGATTTTTGAATCGGAATGAAAGACTTCCCTACCGTTGATGCTGGACGAAAAATCAAGCCCTTGTACTGCAAAGACGCAAAAAAATTATCAGAGGTACCCAAACACGCACTTTTTAAGAAACCTTTGCTTCCAAATCGAACTCATCCACCAGACCGCGATCCATAAATTCTTGAAAAATTAATTCGAAGGAAGTTTCAACGGATCTCTCCATTTAGTTTTGTTAAAGAATCAAAGCTTTTTAAGCATATTCTATCAATTCGTTGGCTATTGGTTGGAAGGATCGTCAGCGTCAATCAATCCTTAATTCAATGAAAAGTAACCTTACCAAAAGCTGAATTTGCCCTAGTCCCTTACCTACCCCCACATTATTCATAATCTGCAATGCATTGCAGCCTGCAAGTGAAGACATCCTTGGTATATTTTAAGGTTCAGCATCAAAAAACCTCATACAAAAACGTGCTTTTTTATGTGAACTAACAATTTTCAATGAATCAACCTGCTCATGCTAAGAATTTTCTTGAATCATGTAGAATTTATGAAAATCTATCAATAAACAAATTATCATTGGCCCATGTGAACTATAACAGCATGATTATCAGCAATAAAATGCCTAACAGGTGTTTGATAAAAAAAAGTTAAACTTTCCACCGTAGTTGGAGTCAAAAAGGTCTATTGAGTAGTTGCTGTTAAGTTCCTCAGTATCATTTTGAGCCTTTCAAATAAGATAAGAATACAAAAACAACGTCACAAAGAGAACATCTCAAGCTTAGCTTCGTCAATTACCATAGATCTGGGAAATTAGGCACCTTTATCATGCATTCACTCAGACAACTCAATGTGCGTTTAAGCTTTGTGCTTATTTTAGTCTACTGCAACCAATGATGGCACAAAACTGGAGCAAATTATAAAAACAATGGAGAAAAGCTATATCCAAGGACAAATTAGGAGGAAGCTTTTTTTGGCCGAGCTATCCCTCATTGTAATATCTTAAGTCTTTTTATGTAATATAAATTTCACAAATCTACCACATGAAAGATTTTTGTGTGATGAAAAAGGAAGCTTTCCTATGAAATTTCAATTCATTTCTTGAATATGATTGAGAATACCTTGAAAGAATTTTTTCCACTCGATTCCAAAGACATAAAATGTCTCAAACACCTTTTTGAAAAAATATATATTGAGTTTTGTTCAAGAAAGAATCGATAACAAGTTGGTATTTTGACTTTGAAAGAAAATTATCATTTCTCCCTCCATTAAAAAAGATTCAATTTTGAGCAAAATTGACATGTTTGCCTGAAAAGCTCTAAGTTGAAAATAAGTCGTGATTTTTTTGATAAATGAATTCAAAGAGAAATCCTTTTGAAATTTTTAGTAAATAATACTAAAATTTTCTGTCAAATAGAATCCCAAACTCTAATTTTAATGTCTTTTAATAATTTGTCTTTCTACATATAAATTGTTACAAGAATAAAGGCATATAATCTTTATGAATTCTTATAAAACTTGAGGATGAGTTAATCTTTAGATTCCCCAAAAAGTCCTTTAGAAATAAAAGTTTTTAATGTCATATTTTCTATTAATTTGTCTTAGAATCACAAAATTTCACTTTTGGACCAAAATCAAAAATAATTCATAAATTATTTCATAACTTATTTAATCTAAAGAAAATAAATTATTTATTTAGTTTAATTTTGTTTTGAATAAATCAATTTATATTGCTGAACATGTTTAATATACTTGATTTTGATTTTATTTTATTTATTTAATGGTTATTTTGACATTTTGAATTATTGAAGCGATCTTAATTTTCTAAAATTTTTTGATAAAAATTTAATTTTAATATTTTGGTATTTTGATTTCATATTTAATAAAAAAATTATTGGGTGTTTTTTTTTGAAATGATATTTTTTATAAATATAATTTGTCTTAAATCAACAAATATCTTTTAATTAAAAGAGAGAATTGTAATAAAAAAGAGTTTAAGTATTTAAGAGAGAAAATGAAATTAAAAAGAATAAGAATGATACTTGAAAGCTGTTTTTTTGAAAGTCATATTTCAGTTCATAATAACTTATCTCGATTGAAGTTTCAAATATATATTTTCTATCAGGAAAACAAATCCTAAATGTAAAGTGAGATTAATTCATTTTAATTAATTGAGAAACTTAAATTAGCAAAGAGGATGTTAAATACAACTCAAAATCATAAATTAAGATATATCACATAATGAAAACATAAATGGAAACTTTAGGTAAAAAAATAAGGATTCTTAACATGAAATATGTTATTTTTTAATTGATTCGAAATCCAAAAAACTATTTTAAAAATTGAATTTTATTTTATATTTCTTCAAATTTTTTATTGAAAAGACAGAAATTTAACATGAAAAAATATTTTTTGCCCTCATATCACTTTACAAAAACAAACAATTTCAATTAGTTGATATCAAAAAACTTTATGGAAAATATTTTGAGGAATTATTTATAATTGAATAAAAATAAATCAGTTGTTTTTTAAAAAGATATACTTGTTCCAAAGAGACAAATAAAAAAATTACAGGTTGAATATAGTTTATCTTTGATTTGACACTATAAACGTTCCATATTCATAATTCAGAAGGAATATATAAGAACTCAGATTACTTCTTGGAAAAATTTTCTGGAAAATGTTTTAAGAACTCAAATGAAAAATTTTCAGACAGATTAATTGTTAAAAGAGAAGATTCTCTTCAGTCTGAGAGCCTCTAAACCTTTTTAGATCACATGTATGCATGGTTTTAAGAGCACTTGTGAGCTCTTAAGGAGCTCACACTGACCCACCTAAGAGGCAGAAGCAATTCTAAGATTCTCTTCCTTAAAACTATCATTGTAATTGATAAACCTCACATCAAGAAGTAATACAGTCCACACACATATATTGGTAGCCAATGTGGTTGGTCATGCATCAATCTACATATCTGAAAACTGCCAGTACTTACCTTTTATCCTTTTAGTGCTCTCTGTATCACATCTAAAGCTTTATTACCTTTTTTATTAAGTTTCTATCAATAACTTTTGTGTTGATTGGTAGGCTACCCTATACAGATTCTCATTCTAAATATTCACTAACAAGTATTGTTGTGACAGCTCATAGAGTATATTACATCCAATCGTCATAGTTGCATCTTTTATATTTCATAATAAAGAGCTGTTCACCTGTCAGCCTGGGACTCAGAACCAGAGCACAAGCATGACAGCCAAAATACCATAAACCAATGGTATAGCCAAGATACCACCAAAACATGGAGCTGAGCCAAATAAGCTCAAAAGGTATCAATAGAAAGGGGAAACTCACCTCTTCCTGAAAATATAAGTCCCATCACCATAGGACAAGAAATAACAAAGTTATTCCTGCTCAAAGTTATTGCTGAGCATAAACCTTAATTTTCACCTCTCATCTAAAATCTAGAAGGAGAGGCTTAACCCCATCAAATGGGTATTCAAAATGAAGCTCTAAGCCAGGGCTATCCAATGGTACCAGCTAAACTGAGCTAGCACCAATATTACTGGAGTTATGGTCAATTTCAGGTCAAATAAGGGTGAACAAAACATTCACCTCTCATCTAAATTCTACAGTTTTAGTGTGGGATACCTGAAGTGGGGTCCTTTTGGAAAGAGCACAATCAGGGCTATCCGATGGTGTCATCCACTTCCCCATATCTCAATTACTGCAGAAGTTATGGGGCAAACAAGCTCAATACAGCTTTTTGCCTAAAACACGCAAATGTACAAAAATCTTGTACATGGGATAGCTTTTCCATATTCAATGATACCCATATCAAATGAGGTACCATTGTGTAGAGCACATACAGGGATACACACTGAACCAATTTTGAGGTTTATATCTCAAGAATTGACAAAGTTATGGCTGTTTTAAGGTCAGATTCCCACCTGCTGTCACATACAGCCTTACCATGGGCTAATATCCCATAATCATGAATATGAGGTGTCAAATAGACAAAGAAGCATGTTTTTACTTCAATACCTCATATTTCAGTCAATACTGGGGTCCCATACAGTTTCTGTACAGCATTCTACACGTCATACACGTCAGAATCTGTAAGGTTTGTCTATGAAACTCTTGATAATAGTAGCAATATCAAGAGTACTATGACTGTCCTCAGTAAAAAAAATATAATATAATAAAATATTATAACCACAAATTTAAATATAATTATTAAAAATAATTATATATAAAAAAAATAAATTTAATTATTATTATAATAATATAATAATAAAAAAATAATAATTATTCTATTATTGTTATAGTCAGGGACAGTTATAACAATAAGAAGTGTAAAGCTCTTAATGAGACAATTACACGTGGAAAATATGAATATTAACCACTTATAAATAATATAAATATTATTTATAAAAAGAATTAAACACACACTGTGCAGAAATAATTCTTTTAGAATAAAAATTCTATAAAGAAAACTAATACTAGATAAAAAAATATAGAATTCTAGAGAAAACTTACTTATAAGATTTATTTAATACAATAAGTCAGAATACAACAGTTATAATATTAAATAATAATTATAAGTTAAAAACACGTCCAAAATCAATAAATTTAAAGATAAAACAACTTTTAATAATATAAATTATGATTTAAGAGTTTTTGAGAGGAATTTGTGGATTTTAAAAGATATTTAAGATGATAATTTTATATAATAAAATTTATTATAGATGATTACAACAATAATCTGAATTCTATGACTTCAATTCTTTAATTTAATAAATAAAGAATAAAAATAACTTAAGAATTACTTTTAATAATAAGATTTTATATTTAATAAAACTTTACCTGTTTAAATTTCTAATATGATTGGATTGATAATGAATGATGGACAAAAACAGTGATGACAAGACTCTTTTTATGTCTTCAGAGCAGCTCTCATGATTCATAATGGATGTAGAGGGCGTGCTCAGGTCAAAACTGAAAAACCATGCTTAAAAATAGAGTTCTTAACTTAAGGCAACTTATTTTTACTTCCAATTTAAAGTTACCAGTGTTATTCTTAACTCCAAGTAACTTTAATCCTCATTTGGTTTAATTATTTTAAGTTTTAATATAAAATAAGTTTATTTATATTAAAGTTCATCACATGAACAACTTAAAATTAGAGTTTCAAGTAGAAATCTCTTAAACTCAATTTTTAATTAATTTTTAAAGAAATCATAAATTTCTTTGAGTTTAATTAAAAGAGTAAATTTCCAGGCTAATTGCCCAGAAATCTATTTATAAAAGATACTTAAAATTTAATTTATATATTGATAATATTAAATTCTAAGTTGTGTGAAATTTTCAAGCAAATCCATTAAGAATTGGAGTTTTAATGAATTTTTGAAGTTATTGCTATTTTTCGACGTAAAATAGCAATACACACCAAACCTTAAGTTTTGATAAGGTTTTAATGCTTGAAACTTTAAAGTTTTAAGCTTATTTAAGGTTTTTAAACTTAATTAAGATCTGACAGTTCTTAAAACCTTGTTTTCAAGCCTGCATATTGGGATTTACCCTTTGGCAGCTTGAAATTCCTGTCCAAATTGGGATAAAACCAGTTTAAACCTTAAGGTTGGATCAAAGTCTAATCTTAAAGTTTAAATAAGGTTGAAAATACTCCAATACAGGTGGACAACCTTAATTGAGTCCTTGCAGATCCAAAAAGTTGGGTACCCCAGCTCTATTTGGTCTTTTTCCTTTGTCCCACCTTTTTGCGTGGATTTTGCCCTTTTATTTATTTAAAGCCATAACATGGCTTTAAACCCTTTTAAATTGAGCTCACGCAGGATTTACATTCTGTATGGCAAATCCTTAGCCAATTCAGTAAATATACACAACACCTCAGTTTTAACTAAAATTTTGGTAAAGTTGCATAAACCTTATGTAACTTTAAATTTAAGCTTAATTAGGCATAAATTTAACAATTTTAAAAAAATGTTAAAAAAGCTACATTAGTACTGTGAGATTCTTAAATCTTCCAATAACACAAGAAATAAGTGTTTTTGGGTATAACACCCTATGGGTGTACCCTAGGTTATTTTGGGTGTAGAATCCAAAAATGACATAATAATTATAACTTTGTTTATCCAAAAAAAAGTTATACTTATTTTTTGTTATTTCTTATTTTAAATTCAACTAAAAAGTCTGTTTAAGACAAAATTAACTGTCTGTAAAATCATTTATGGCCTTATGGGTATGTGATACATACACCACAGGCTCACAGAATCAGGCTGTGAGGTCCCCAGATGAAAATTTTCACCCTGTATTGGTGAAAACCGCCCAGATGTGGTTTCAAAGCCACATCTGAGCCCAATACAGGCTATACAGGCTGTTTGCAAACCACAAGCCAGTACTAGAGAGTGAAAAAATCTTCACTTCCTCTACGTGGAAAGGTCTAGCACCCTTTCCACCCCATTTCAGGATAAAAAGGAGGCTTTTCACAGCCAGAATTGTCTCCTCATCCTGCTCTTGAATACCCTACGTAGTAAACTGTTAAAAACAGTTTTACTCTCGGGTAATAAACAGGTATACTCTAAATCTAAAGTATTGTAGTCTTTATTGTTGTAACCCAACAGGTAAAGCTGCACCCAGGGCTTTCAACAGCCCTCACCACCACTATATTCCTTCTAGTAAAGCCCTTTTATTATTAAATTAATCCATCTTTAACCCTCATAAAAAAATTTTAAACTATTTTCCACGTGTCACAGTCATATTTTTAGTTGTAAATAGCTTTATTACCACTTCAACATAGACTCATCCTGACATTTTGGGGGCCTGGCCGTGTTTTAAAACCTTTTTGGACTTATTACAAGTAAGTTTTTTCTTTTTTATCATTTTATTGACACTTGTTTTATCTTTTTAGGCGTCATTTTCTTTAAAAAAAATATATTTTTATATATTTTTATTTATTTTTTTAAAATACTCATATTTTAAAGAGTATCTGTCACATGGCTGATAACCACAAGACAAGTATTTTTGGTGTGTTTTGTATATAAAAACACTTCTAAGCCACTAATACAGTCTTAATTCTTAATTGAATCAAGACAGCTCATACTGATAAACCAACAGTTGAGGCGTGTTTGGGCACATTGTAAACTCAATTGCCCTGTAATACACCATCTTTTGACAGATTATACTTGCTAATTACAAGTATTCTGTAAGATATTGGCATACAAACAGTATACCACATATCAGTAAGCTGTATTTTTGATGTGGAATTGTTAATTCAATTACACTGTCATAATACAAGGGCATAATGTAATAATATACAAGCCCAGAGGCCATTCTTAGACGTGCAAAACCAGCCTTTTAAGAATTCTTAAATGACATAAGCCCTCTTTTTCCTGTTTTATTCAGTGGAAGAAAATTTCATACCACTTGAGACCCAGTCACAGGCCAACACACCAGTGACACCCTCAGAACCAGAGGGCAGCAAGGGCAAAGGAAAAAGACTTAGTGAAGGCCTCATTACGGCCAAAAAGTGGACACCAATAGCCACTCAGAGGAGTAGAAAACCACGAAACTCTGCTTTAATACAAGGTAAACCAACCTTAACCACTTGTACAGGGAAGATTACAATTATTAACCCAGTTGTAACCTCCAAAGGCAAACTGCCCAAATAAGCAGATAACAAATTTGTACAAAGCACAGTCAAAGGTAAATACCCTAAGAACAGAAAGTTTTTGACTGCTTGCAAACACTGATATGTCCCCTGCATACCTCAGAGACCTTGGCTTCCAAAGGAACCAACCAGAGGACAGAGAAAGCTTGTCCAGAACCAGAAGACCTGGAAGAAGACACTTTGGACACAGTGGTGGATGGCAAAACAATGAGGGAGATAATATCAACCTTGCCATTCACACTCCAATTCAACAGGAACCTCAAACCAGAGGACTGGAAGGATATGGATCAAGTTCTTCAGCTCCACAAACTCCTCAAAGACTTATTCCAATGGAGCATGGACAACAAGAGGTTCAACCTGGCAAGCCACAGGGCAGAACTTGGAGCAAGTTGCCAGAAGATCTGTCTCAAAGAGATGGACTTCAAATACCTGATGGTAATCACCAAAGGTTGGAATCCTACCAGGCAGTTCAGACTCCTGGAGGCAAGGGCACAGAGGATAAGGGAGAATCAACCCACTATCCAAGCTATAGAAGAACAGTTAACCCAGACAGGGCCTACTCAGATTCCTTCAGGCTCACAAGGAGCAGGCCAAATCAGCTCTCCAGTGGCTTCACACCATTCAGAAACCAGCAAATCAGTGGCCAAGAGTCACCATTCTTCACAATTCCAGGAAGTTTTCAGGAGAAGACAAGGAAACAAGGGCAAGAACAAAGCCTCCTTCAACCAGAGGAGGAAAGAGTCAGACCCCATGATCGAGAAGCTGTTTGATTTGGTAAAAGAAGTACACAAGAACCAGAAGTAGTTGTAAACCACTCTAGAATCAGTAGTCCTAGTAATAGAAACATTACCCCCACTCAGACTGAAGATAGCATTGTCACATCTGAGAGTAACATCAAAAGTGATACACTGTGGTTACAAATGTCCCAATATGCTGAACAATCTGCAAATCAATTTGCAGAAATTGAAGCTGGCCAAGAGAGGATGAGACAAACTCAAGCCTCCTTGGAATAGATAGTTAAAAATCTTCAAGAAGGATATGCTCAACTGAGCAAAGCCTCTGAAGAAACCAACAAAAGACTGAATATAGTCTTTGAAGAACAACACCACAGCACAAGGGACAGAGAGTGTCTGGACCAAGACATTAACAAATCATGTAATGCCTACCATAGCTTGAAGCCCCAACCACAAGGCCAAGTTATGGATAATCCATATCAACCAGATGACATCAAACCAGATGCCATGTTGATGAAAAAGGCAAGATCCCCATCACAATACCAAGATGGAGATGGCATGTATTATTCAGAGAAGGAAGCCTTGAAACAGCTTCCTGAGGCCTCAAACTGGCCCAAATTCTCTGGATCAGGAGAATATGATCATATGGAACTCATAGATTATATTGATGGACTCTTCATTGATGTACCAAGCATACCAGACAACTGGATCACTGCTAGATTGAATATTGCATTTAAAGGTCATGCTAGTATATGGTACACAGAAATGAAAGAAATCCATGGCAGGAGAAACTGGCCATGGTGGAAGAGTCAAATCATCCAAAAGTAAAGTAATGGAACTTGGATATGGCAGAAGACAATGTCATTTGAAAATGACAAATACTCTGTGGACAAAGATCCATATGAGTGGTGTCTTAGACAGTCTAAAAGACTTAAAGCCGTTGATCCTCAGATGAACATCAAAATGAGGAATCACAAACTTCTGACACAACTGCCAGGAGAACTAGAACATGCAGTAAAATGCAGATGCAACCAAAATTGCACTCTAGATGACATTGCCAACACCTTACAAGACATAAGGAAAAGGACTAATATAGGGAAATTCACCCCATATAAGAGCAGGAGCTTCAAGGAGAAACAACCTTTCAGGGTAGAGTTTAAAGAAAAACCCAAAGAAAGAGTGGCAGAAGTGGCAAAGAAGAGGAATTCTTGCCCCAATTGTGGTTCAACAGACCACTATGCCAACAACTGTCCAAAGGCAAAGAAAAAAGTCTATGCCATTGAGAAAGTCCCAGAGGAAGAATCTCCAACAGAGGATTCTGAGTCAGACTCCATGGGTGATGCCATCAGAGAACCATCTGATGATGATCAAGACCCAAGAGAGGAATTTCTAGTGGAATACCAAGAGGAAACCCCACTAGAAATTCAGGACATATAGTTGGAAGCAGGTATGCCACAGGACACTTCCAACAGAAACTTGTGCAAACACACACAAGATGCACAAAAATTCCTGGTTACACCAACCAAAGGAATGGAATACATCCATGGAACAGCCACAAAGATGACTGTATGTATTGACAATGCGCAACATCCATTGATCATTGACAGTGGAGCACACTGCTCCATAGTGGCCAGAGATTATCTGGATAACCACTTCCCAAACTGGGGAAAACAGCTCTTGCCCACTAAGGCAAGGAACTTTAAAAGTGCATCAGGGAAGATGACTTTGATTGGGACAATTATCAACGAGATAATTATACCCCACAGGAAGGGTAATATCAGACTCAACCCAGACTTTGTAGTGCTTGATGATGCCCACATCCAAGGGTTTTTACTGGGAACAGACTACCAGAGGATTTATGGTATAGACATTTACAACAGTAAAAACAGGCACATCACCATTGGCACTAACAAGGAAAAGAAATTTTCACTTGATATATACCAGACATCTTCTCAAGATCCACTGGAAGAGCTACTGAAAGAATTCAGAGAGGGACAGTTTAGCACTACCCTCACCAGTAAACAAAAACTAAGTTTACTGAAGATGCTGGGAAAGAACAGACCAGAATTTGCCATTGGTGAGGAACCATTAGGAAAGATCAAAGGCCATGACATAGAACTATATCTGGATGTGGAAAGGCCTTATCCACCCATGCTTAGGAGACCTCCTTATCCAGCAAGCCTGGAAACCAGGAAAGAAATTGAAAAGCATATCAATGAATTCCTGGATATGGATGTCATCAGGAAGATTGGACATAATTAAATAGTGGAAATCACCACCCATGTCCTAATCACCTGGCATGATGGCAAGTCTAGACTGTGTGGAGATTTCAGAGCCCTGAATAACTACACAAAAGCAGACAGGTGCCCTATACCTAGGATACCCCATGCCTTGGATAAACTGGCAAAAGCCAAATACATAACCAAAATGGATTGTATGAAAGGCTTCCACCAAAATGGAGTCAAACCAAACTCCATGAAATTACTCAGAATAATATGCCATATGGGCATATATGAGTATACTAGGATGCCATTTGGCATCAAAAATGCACCAGCCCATTTCCAAAGGATGATGGACACAATATTTCGAGAAGAAATACTGGAAGGCTGGATGGTGGTATATATTGATGATATCATTATATACTCAGAGACATGGGAAGACCATGTGCAATACATAGACAGAGTACTAAGTAAATGCACACCCATAAACCTGAAAATTTCACTTAAAAAGTGCAATTTCGGCCAACAAGAGTTACTAGCTCTAGGACATAAAGTCTCAGGTCTTAGTCTGGCAATTGACCAGAATAAAGTAGCAGCAGTACTGCAAAAGCCAGTACCAAAGAGAATCAAAGAGATGCAATCTTTCCTTGGGTTTGTGTCACAGGGGCTCTTCAAAGTGAAGAGGGCCTGGCACTCAGTAAACTGGGACTCACTTATGGAGGGCTCAAAGATAAGATAAAAGAGATACACTTAAGAGTGTTAAACATAAATTGCTAAAGAATAAATACAAGAGTAAAAGAATAGAAGAGCCAACACAAACAAGTCCAAGTCCACTGTTTCAACCTGTCAGAATGGAAAGAGAAGGGTTAATAAGGATATGGCCACCCAACTCATGCTGTACAGGCGAAGAGAGAAATGCAAAGACTAACTTAAGATTAAATAATTATAATACCCAAAATAAGGATAAGAATAATAAATAAACTAAATTAATTAACTGGGGAAAAGTCCCCAGGGGGGAGAAAGAGGGGCTGGTATATGTGAGAATCACCAGCCCTGATCCAGAGAAGAATTTTCATGAGAATAATTGATTACTGAATTGAGTCTGGCCAATACAGGTCCTGTACAGCTGTACAGAACCTGTACAAGAGGTGTGGTGTATTTGAGTGATCATACAGTTTCATACTGGTGTATTGAAACTGTATTGGGTGAATCCAACCTGTACGGGTATTGACAGGCTGTATTGAGATTCCAAGCTGTATGCATGTTTCAGAATGAAGATTGCTGAAACTGACTGCTGATGCAGATACTGGATTTGCTGATTTGAGGTGTTTGAGTGGGTGTATGAATGAATACCCTTACCCCTGATGGATGGTTGTTACAGTATCCCCCTCTTGAAACTGGTGGGCTCCTGAACACCATAATACCCTGCCACTGTTGAGTGGCATCTCAATATCCCCACATTTTTTCAAAAAAAAATTTTCTTTTTAATTTTCTTTTCCTCTTGACCATTATCCTAAAAATCCTTCATTCCTTCTTCCCTGCCAAATTCAATTGATTCCCCCCTTTTTCCAAGCTTAAGTGAGTATTCCTTCCAGAATATGCCATTCTTTCTTTTGATTCAATCAGCCATGCTCTTGGGGTGTGGCCTTGGGATATATCCCAGAATAAGGCCCACTGAGCTCTTTTGCTCAAAAAAAAAATGATGCCCAATGAGTATATGAAGTGTACTCATTGGGCAAACCTTAAATCTCTGGAAAAAAAATTGAAAAAATTGAAACATTTGAAAAAATTTCCTCCAAGGGGTCTTGTCCCCATAATCCATGGAGATGGCCTTAACAGCCCTATAAGGCACTTTGGGCTATGGCCTTTGCTCTGATGGATTTTGATGTCTTTGATTTTTTATGGCCTATGGGCCTTTTTTGGGTGCTCTGGTGAAAAACCTTGATATCTTGATTTTTGGCCTTTTTTGGCCTTTTTGAGTCTCTGGGATCCTACGGTCCGTGGACCGTACGCCGCGGTCCATGGGCCGTGGGGGCTATTGGAGGCCCCCAGGACCAAAATGGAGCCCCTGGGCCCAAATTTGCTGGGGACCCAGGGTGACCAAGGGGTCCAGAAATGGCCCTTACCCATTTTTTACCCTACATGGCCTGGACCCATTGATGGGGTCCAGGACCATCAAGATCCTGGCCTCCCCAAAGTTGCAGGGGAGGCCCTGGGTGATGAGTTCAGCCCCAAAGGGGTATGAATGTTCACCTTAGAGGCTTTGAGGGGGGGCATAATTGAGTTATGGCCCCATTTCCTTGAGTCAAGTTCCTTTTTTTCTTGATATGGAGTGGATTGATTCTGACGTCTTGAATCTTCCGCTTGCATATTCTTCAGTTATGAGTTCCAAACTGACTGAGCTCACTGAATCTTCCCCTTCTGCACCGCCACCGTCTATTCTTCATGGTTCTGGCGTCTTCAGTCGATTGTCTTCTCCTTCTATGGCGTCTTCTGGCCATTTTGACCCCTCCCAAACATATGATGGGTTCAGAGCAGTTGAAGTCCTTGATCCTGCCTGTACTGAGTGTTTGGCCAGGGGTAAGGATTGCTTTCAACATTACAATCCTCGATCATCAAAATGCCATTTCTGCTTTATTGGGAAGAAGCCATGCCACCGTACCGGATCAACTTTGTCCCGGGTCAAGAGACACTTGTGGAGTAGGAAGGATGGGCCTTATGGGCAGGAATTCCCCATTCTTGAGGAGCCTACCCCTGATGCCACTTCTGGATTTTCTCAATGTGAGTGATTTGCATATTTTGATTGAATTGGTGCTGATATCTTGATGTAGTGACTGGTTCCAGGCAGAGGGATGTGGCCAGATGGACTAATGTTGGAGGGTCCATTCCAATTGGTGGTAGGCCCATCCACTACAGCTCAGAAATTCCAATTTCAAGGACCAATGCTGATGGAGTGGTGAAAGTAGTGAAGAAGCTAAGAAGAATTGTTGATTCCCCATCAGATCCAGATGCTGAAGGAAGTGATGAGTTGGATGGTGAAGAAGTTCAAGTTATTCCCCATTCAAGTGGCCATCCATCCAGCAATTCCTCCTCTCAACCTCTTGCCAACACCAGATTCCAAAGTCAAGTCATTCCCAGTACTCCAAGAACCTTTCAACCAATGCTTGCTTCCATTCCTACAACCCTTCCTCCTCCTTCACCAACTACTTCCCATACCACCAGGCCTGCCTTGAATCCAGCAGTAAGACCATCACCAGTTCAACAGCCTAGAAACTCACCCATAACCACCTCCCGTCAACTCCAACCTGTGGCCAGCTCCAGCAGAAGAAGAGATGGATTATCCCCTTTGCCGTTTCCTGCCGCCCAAGTCTTCCAAAGAAGAGAACGTTGGCCTATCCGGGTTACCAGAGAAGATCCCAACGCGGCTAGTGAAAATCAAGATGCTGTTGCCAGATTGTTCAGGAGGGTTGATAGAAATAGCAGAGAGGTGATTATGTATGCCAATGACAGGACTATTCCAGGTACTGCTTCTGAAGAGATGGCTGCAAAATTTGCCTGGTATGAGGATGAATTGATAAATGACTTCCAGAGAACTTTTGATGACTTGGGTAGAGATAACTAGTTTCCTTTTCCTTGTTTGTGTTTGGTTTGGCTTCTATCCCCACTCTTATAAATACTAAAAAATAAAAAATAAAAAGATAATGGAACCTCCCAATACATGATTTGGGGAGGGGATGCTGCTGCTTTAAAGAAATAAAAGAAAGAAAATTATACAAGTAAAGAAAGAAAGAGAAATAATAAGAGAAAATGAGAGTAAGGAAAGAAATAAAGAAAAATCCTGATGGTTGGTCCTTCTTGTGGTGAGTTGCTTGATTCTGGCCAAAGAAGTGTCTGAAAAATGAAAACCAAGCATTTGATGCTCACAGAGTGGCCAAGGTGATGTTTTACAAGAAGTAGAACCCTCAGGGATGCATACCAGGAGATGGAACTTACTTTCATAACTTCCACTCCCCACCAAGCACCATAAGACTGAAATAAATTGCCATAAATGCCTTCTGAAATGAATTGCCATAAATGACTACTGGAAAGAATTGCCGTAAATGACTTTAAGTAATGAATGTCTTGAATTATGATGATTGGCACAAAATGAAATGATAATAAAGAAAGAAAATGAAAACATAAAGAAAGAAAGAAACATTTGGCCATATCTTGATAAGGTCCAAATGGAGGGTATTGATGTTGTATGCTTCCTGAACCTGTCCAAAGAATTGACAAGTGCTCACAAAGTGGCCAAGGTGATGCTTACAACAACATATGGGTAGAATACCCCCTTAAAGGTGCATGCCAGGAGAGGAACTTACTTTCATAACTTATTCTCCCCACCAAGCACCATAAAATCAAACTCTTGAGGTATTTGGACCAGGCTTGTCTGGATACAATGAGTGGAAATCCTTGACAAGGTCTGGTGAGTTGGTAAGGTTGGAAGCTGGTTCCCAAGTGGTTCTTTCTGGGTCTTCACTGAATCCTTTCCACTCTACAAGATACCATAATTTACCCCTTTTGAGTTTTGAGTCCAGAACCTGAGCCACTTCCCATTCTTCTTGCTCTTCCACTAAAACTGGTGGTGGCGGCAATTGATGACGATTTGGGATAGTTGAATGCTTGACTGGTTCTAATAGGGACACATGGAATACAGGGTGAACTGTCTTCCATTGCTGAGGCAACTTGAGGTGATATGCATGGCTGCCAATCTTCTTAAGAACTTCAAAGGGTCCCAACCATCTTTCTGATAATTTCTTGGTGGGTCTTGTTGTCTTGATGTTCTTGGAAGCTAGCCATACTTTGTCCCCAGGTTGGAAATCAGGTGGAATTGCCCTATTTCTATCTGCATACTTCTTGAATCTCCTTATTGCTGACTCTAATTCTTCTTTGACAACTTGCTGTACTGATTGGAGTTTTGTTGATAACTTTCCAGCAGGCCAGCCAATGGTGAGTCATGACGCTTTTGAAGAATATTGAGTTGAAGTTCTTCATTGCTTGGGATTACCACTCTATCTTTGAATAATAATAACTTGGCTTGAGGTTCAAGAGAATAATCTGGAACTGATTCACCTCTTGCTAGTTGCTTGAGTATTTCTTTATAGTCTTTGTCTTGCCATACTTCTTCTTGAATCTTGTCAACTAAATCTTAGAAAATTTCCACTTTTATTGAGAAGAATCTTGACTCTTGAATTCCATCTTGCTTAAGTACTTGATGAAAATTCTGAGGATTCTTGCTGATGAAGTCCACCCCCCTCTCTGGGTACACGTCGTCCCGACGTGACAAGGCATCTGGTAAAGTGGCCAGCCTGCCTGGGCGGTAAGTGATAGTGAAATGAAATTCTGAGAGAAATTCGGCCCAACGGGCCTGATGACGAGTAAGAACTTTGGAAGACATGAAATATTGCAAGGAAGAGTGGTCTGTCAAGACCTCAAAAGGATTGGAAAGAGAAAGAAGAAATGCTCTCCAGCGCTTGAGAGCCCAAACTATGCCAAGGAGTTCCTTGTCATGAATCTCATAGTTGAGCTCAGCTGGTAAGAGCTTGCAACTATCAAATGCAATGGGATGCTTTCCAGAGTCATTCACCTGACTCAGTACGGCGCCCAATGCATAATCAGAAGCATCAGTCTCTACTATAGTAGGTAGAGAAGGATTAAAATGAGATAAGATAGGAGCAGAGGTGAAAGCTTCTTTGAGTGCTTGAAACTGACTAAGAGCTTCCTCATTGAAGATGAAGGGAGAATCTTTTTTAAGGAGGGAAGTGAGAGAAGTGATTTTTTTAGAATAATTTTTAATGAAACGTCAATAAAAATTGGCAAAGCCAAGAAAAGATTGAAGAGCCTTGATGTTTCTGGGCTGAGGCCAATTGAGGATTTGCTGAACTTTTGAAGAATCCATCTTGAGGCCATCACTTGAAACAACATAGCCCAAGTATTCCACACTTGAGGCATGGAATACACACTTGGAGGCTTTGGTAAACAGATTATTGTCCCTCAGTCTTTGGAGGACAGAGGCCACATGTTTGACATGTTCCTCCTCAGAACTGGAAAAGACCATAATAACATCTAGATAAACCACAACAAACACATCCAAAAAATCTGCAAAGATATCATTTACTAGATTTTGGAAAGAAGAAGGAGCATTGGTCAAACCAAATGGCATGACCAAATACTCATAACTGCCATATTTGGTTCTAAAGGCAGTTAAGTGCTCATCCCCCTCTTTGATTCTCAGAAGGTTATATGCACCACGCAAATCTATCTTGGAGAAGATAGTGGAACCGTTGAATACGGTAAGAAGCTGGTTCATAGGAGGAACAGGGTATCTGTTCTTCCTAGTGACAGCATTGAGTTTGCGGTAGTCAACACACAAGCGAAGACCTCCATCCTTTTTCTTGACAAAAAGGACAGGTGCTCCTGTTGAAGAGGAGCTTGGTCTAGTGAAACCTTTCTCTACATTCTCTGAAATGTAGGCCCGCAGTGTTTCTGACTCTTGATATGATAATGAGTAGATAACACCAATTGGAGGTAGAAGACCCTCCAATTCGATATGGTGATCACAGGCGCGGTGTGGAGGAAGTTTCTCTGCTTTCACCCTGGAGAATACATCCAAATATTGGTGATAAGCAGGAGGAACAACCTTCAGCACAGTTTCAATTTCTTCTGGCTCTTCCTCCTCATCCCACTGCTCCTCCAGGGATGCATGAAAAGATAAGGGAGGAAGGTCCATATCCCCTTGGAAGAGATGAAGTGAAGATATGGCAACATCTTCTCCAACATCCTTTATCTCTTTGAAGACTTCATCTCTTGATGGAAGTAATGACTGAGAGGGAATTATGGAAGGGATATGGACAGAAGAAGGGATGGAAGGTGTCTTAAGTTCACCAGCCAGAGCAACACTGTTGACAGCAGTGTCTAAGTCATTACTAGTAGAAGGAATAATACCACTAGAATCCTTATGATTAGAATCATAGGTGATCAATCCATTTTTCCAATCAATAATGGGATTGAAATGGTAAAGGAAATCATAGCCCAATATCAGGTCTTCTCCTTTGGGTGAATCTATGATAAAGAAATGCCATTCAAAGCTTGGGAAGGAAGGCAAGTCAACTACCCACTTGGTATAATGGGTGATGAACAAGGCAGGGGATTCATTAGAATCCAAAATGAAAAGAGGAATCTTTTCAGGGATCTCTGACATAGTCAATGAGTACTTGAGAACAAAATTCTTTGCAATAAAAGAGTTTGTAGCACCAGAATCAATGAGAATACTATAAAAAATATCAGAGACAGAAGAGAAAATAAGAAACTTTAAAGATTTCTTGACACTAGTATTCAGAGTGCACAATTGTGCTCTTGAAGGAAATAAGTGAAAACCATTGAACACATCATGATCCCCACTCAGGATTTTCCCTGCTTGCTAGGGAAGCCTCCTGATGATGACCCAGGCTTGTTCTGAGGTCTCTTGAAGCATTTTTCAATTGGGTGCTTGCCACCACAATAAGTACACAACCCTGCTTGAATCCTCCTCTCCTTTTCAGAACCGATTAATTTATTGTCCTTATTGAGGAGAGCAGCATGGGGTTTGTCCTTTGAAGATTGAAATTGCTTGCCCTTCTTATTCTTCTTCTGATGAGGCCTCTTTTGAAATGAGTTTTGAGGAGGCCTAGACTGATTGGATCCACTGACTGGAGGCTTCTTTTCTTGATTGCCACCCTTTTCCTTTTGCCTCTCATAATATCTTGTGTCTAATTCTAGAGTGATATCCATAAGTTCTTGAAGAGTATCAAAGGTTCCAGGGTGAGAAGCCAACTGATCCAATAATCTTGATGCCAATCCTCTTCTGTAAACATGGATATAAGCTCTTTCCCCCCAATCTCCAATTCTTGACATTAAGCTTCTGAAATCTGCTATGTACAAGGATACATGACCACTTTCCTTCATCCTCAAATTGTCCAACTCTTGTTCAGCTTTCCTGACTTCATTGGGGTCACCAAACAGAGTGAATAATTGAGATTCAAACAATGGCCAATTATTGAGGAGGTAGGAAGGGTCTTCATTGGAAATATTTGAGAGGTAAGGTTCAATCCATTTTCCAGCTCTACCAGTAAGAAAAGAAGTTGAGTACAAAACCTTCTTCCTGTCAGAGAAGAAGTTTGCTGGATCATTATGGAAAATTAGTTGACAGGATTGGATAAATCCTCTCAACTTATGAGCTTGAGTACCATCAAAAGAATCAGGTGCCTTCATGGATGGAGTCTTAAAAGCAGGGGCTTTGGAATTGTCCCTGGGAGCAACTGCTTGAGTGAGTTGCCCCATGAATTGAGTCATCTGCTCCATCATCTTGAGGAGACTTGGATCAGTTTGAGAGACAAGAGGTTGACTAGAAAGGGCTAGATTAGAACCCTGAGGCACCTCTGGAGCATTTGCCAAGGCATCTGCCACTTCAGCTTCCCCAGAATCTTCCTCTTCCACAGACTCTTCCCCCTCTTCATCTTCAACTTCCCCTAATCTTGCTCTTGCACCTTCAGACATGCCAGGGTAGCCACCCAAAAGTCCAGAAAAGGATCTTGATCTTCTAGATTTCATTCCACCTCTTCTTGAGGGTGCTGCTCCTTCCATTGGTGGTCCTCTGTCCAAATTTGCACTCAGTTGATGAACTGATGGTGTGCGGTCAAGAGGAGCCCTTGCTGTAGGAGTGAGAACAGCTGGAATTTTCTGGGATCTAGTATTCTTTGCTGGGGGGCTATGCTGGACTGGCATTATGAAAAGAATTAAAATAACTTGATGGTATTAAGAAGAATAATCAGGCTTGGCCAAATAAATCACAATAAATCTTGATGAATCTTGAGGAATCAATTCAAATCTTGAGGAATCAAATTCAATCAACAGTCAAATAAATTCAATCAATCAACAATCAATTCAAATCAAATATCAATAATCTTGAGGAAATCAATAATCAATCAATATTCAATCAATAGTCAATCAATAAGTGTCTTCAATATGAAATCAAGTCTTGAGGAATCGATCAATCAGTTCAAAATCTTCAGAAATCAATTCAATATCTTGATGAGTCAAATCAAATCAATAATCAAAATCAATTCTTGAGGATCAATCAATATCTTGAGAGTTCAAAGTCAATAAATCCAATAAATCCTGAATCAATAACCCAAATGAATCCCAATGAATAATCCAATCAATAATCCCTAGATAAAACCTGAATAAGAACACAGAAAAAATTTGATTGATAAAAATAAAACAAAGTGATGAAATGGTCAGCAATGATTAAGAAAGGAAAAAGAATCAATTTTCATAAGAATGAAATGAATGAGATGAAAATTGATGAGAGAGAAAAATTCATAGAAAAATCATAAAAAATCATAAAATCATGAAAAGGTCATAATTGATGAATGAGAGGAAATGAATATAAATGAATGAAAAGAAAGAATCAAATATGAGTTAATTAATTTAATGTCACAGGGGCTCTTCGAAGTGAAGAGGGCCTGGCACTCAGTAAACTGGGACTCACTTATGGAGGGCTCAAAGATAAGATAAAAGAGATACACTTAAGAGTGTTAAAGATAAATTGCTAAAGAATAAATATAAGAAAGAGCAGCAGCAAAAGATAAGAGTAAATGAATAGAAGAGCCAACCACAAACAAGTCCAAGTCCACTGTTTCAACCTGTCAGAATGGAAAGAGAAGGGTTAATAAGGATATGGCCACCCAACTCATACTGTACAGGCGAAGAGAGAAATGCAAAGACTAACTTAAGATTAAATAATTATAATACCCAAAATAAGGATAAGAATAATTATAAAATAGTAAATAAACTAAATTAATTAACTGGGGAAAAGTCCCCAGGGGGGAGAAAGAGGGGCTGGTATATGTGAGAATCACCAGCCCTGATCCAGAGAAGAATTTTCATGAGAATAATTGATTACTGAATTGAGTCTGGCCAATACAGGTCCTGTACAGCTGTACAGAACCTGTACAAGAGGTGTGGTGTATTTGAGTGATCATACAGTTTCATACTGGTGTATTGAAACTGTATTGGGTGAATCTAACCTGTACGGGTATTGACAGGCTGTATTGAGATTCCAAGCTGTATGCATGTTTCAGAATGAAGATTGCTGAAACTGACTGCTGATGCAGATACTGGATTTGCTGATTTTAGGTGTTTGAGTGGGTGTATGAATGAATACCCTTACCCCTGATGGATGGTTGTTACAGTTTGCTAGCTACTATAGAAACCACATTAAAAACTTTGCACACATAACTAGTAGTTTATACGAGTTATGTTCAAAAGATGTAGTTTTTGAAATAACCAAGGAAAGGAGGGATGCATATGAGAGGATCAAATATGAGCTCACAAATGCACCTGTGCTCATATTGCCTGACTTTGAACTACCATTCAAGTTATATATAGATGCAGCATGCAGTCAAGGCCTAGGAGCAGCCCTTCACCAAAGACAAATTGTGGATGGTGAACCAAGAGAAGGAGTAATTTGCTACATCTCAAGGCAGCTGAAAGATTCAGAAGCCAGGTATGGGGCCACCCAGACTGAATGCCTATGTCTAGTCTGGGCTCTAGAGAAACTCCATTATTATCTGGAGGGTGCAGTCTTTGAAGTCTACACAGACTGCACAGCCTTGAAGTCTTTACTGAACATGAAGACTATGAATAGACACATGCTGAGATGGCAAATAGCCATCCAGGAGTATAGAGGGAACATGACCATCATATAAAAAGAACGTAAAAGTCATACCAATGCAGATGGACTTAGCAGATGGCCACTGGACAATGTCAGAAGCAATTCATCTTATGACCCTGAAGTTGCAGCCAAGATTCCTATCCATTTCATGGAAGTGGATAGGAAGAAGAACTTCAGATTTTCTGAATTGTCACCAGAAAGTGGTACCCTTGACAGTGGAAACACTAATTCAGAGGGAACAGACACCCCCATACTGGGAATAAGTTCCTCAGAACTGCACAATGAATTTTTTAGTGCAGTACTGAAATCTTATGCCAAACACAAACAGTGTAGCATACTACTCCAACTCCTTCAACAAAATTACAGGAGTCCAGAACTGGAAGCCCAGCTGCAAGAACCCTGGTTGAGGGCATATAAGGATAACAAGTTTTTCCTTATAGATGGCCTTCTCTACCACAGAGAAAAGCACACAAGTGCACTCACAGTGGTAGACAGAGACCACATTTCATTGATCCTGCAAGAATGCCATGACTGCCCCTATATGGGACACATGAGTGAGGACAGGACCAAGGAGAGGGTAGCAAGCACAGCTTGGTGGCCCAAGTGGGAACAAGAGTTGAGTGAATACATCAACACTTGTGAAAGATTCCAAAAGGCAAATAGGAAACATGGGAAGAAGTATGGGTTGCTTCAACACATAGAAGAACCCAAGCACCCATGGGAAACCATCAACATGGACTGGGTCACAGGACTTGTCCCAGGAGGCAAAGAAAACTAAAATGCCTGTTTAATCATAGTTGATAGATTCAGCAAAAGCATGAGGTGTCTACCATGCCACAAAGAGGACACAGCCATGGATACTGCTCTGTTATTTTGGAATAACATCATATCTACCTGTGGAGTCCCCAAAATCATCATTAGTGATAGGGACCCAAAATTCACATCTGAATTTTGGACCAACTTGTATGACATTCTTGGCACCAAGCTTGCCTTTTCCACAGCTTACCATCCCCAAACAGATGGCCTAGCTGAAAGGATGATCCAGACTATGGAGGACATCCTTAGAAGGTTCTGTGCCTATGGCATGTAGTATAAGGACCATGAAGGATATACCCATGACTGGGTTACCCTTCTACCAGCTGTCTAATTGGCTTATAATACAAGTCAGAACTCTACCACAGGAAAAACACCTGCACTGGTAGAGAAAGGGTGGAATCCCTTGTTGCCTATGGATCATTTGAAGAAGAATCTTCTAACCATCCACCCCACAGCCAAAGACTTCCATGATATGTGGAAGAGGGTTTGTGATACAGCTGCTAAATGCATAGCTGAAGCAAAAGATTATAATAAGCAGAGATGGGACAAGACACACATGGAACCTGACTTTAAAGAAGGGGACCAGGTACTAGTGTCTACACTGAACTTTAATAATGTTAAAGGACCCAAGAAGATGAGGGAACCATTTGTAGGGCCTTTCACTATCATCAAGCTGATAGGAAAGAATGCAGTGGAACTCAAAATTACAGAGGAATTTTCCAGGAAGCACCCAGTCTTCCCAATAAGTTTGGTCAAACCATACTTCCAAACAGAGGAGGACAAATTCCCCTCCAGGAAGAAGAACCCTACACCACCTGATATAGTGGAAGTAGAGGATTCCCAGGACCTGTGAGTAAAATCATCAGGGCCAGGAAGATCAGACTTAATGGGAGGGGTCAAAGACAATACTTAGTCAGATTCAAGCACCAAACAGCTGATAAAGACAAATGGTTGGCAGAGGATGCCATACCAGATGGGAAACTTCATCTAAGGAGATTCAGGGCCTCTAGGAGGACTGAACAGTCTCATCAATAATGAGCCTTTTTTGGAGGGAGGGTATGTCAGCCTGTGACTCAAAACCAGAGCACAAGCATGACAGCCAAAATACCATAAACCAATGCTATAGCCAAGATACCACCAAAACATGGAGCTGAGCCAAATCAGCTCAAAAGGTATCAATAGCAATAGGAAACTCACCTCTTCCTGAAAGTATAAGTCCCATCACCACAGGACAAGAAATAACAAAGTTGTTCCTGCTCAAAGTTATTGCTGAGCATAAACCTTAATTTTCACCTCTCATCTAAAATCTAGAAGGAGAGGCTTAACCCCATCAAATGGGTATTCAAAATGAAGCTCTAAGCCAGGGCTATCCAATGGTACCAGCTAAACTGAGCTAGCACCAATATTACTGGAGTTATGGTCAATTTCAGGTCAAATAAGGGTGAACAAAACATTCACCTCTAATCTAAATTCTACAGTTTTAGTGTGGGATACCTGAAGTGGGGTCCTTTTGGAAAGAGCACAATCAGGGCTATCTGATGGTGTCATCCACTTCCCCATATCTCAATTACTGCAGAAGTTATGGGGCAAACAAGCTCAATACAGCTTTTTGCCTAAAACACGCAAATGTACAAAAATCTTGTACATGGGATAACTTTTCCATATTTAATGATACCCATATCAAATGAGGTACCATTGTGTAGAGCACATACAGGGATACACACTGAACCAATTTTGAGGTTGATATCTCAAGAATTGACAAAGTTATGGCTGTTTTAAGGTCAGATTCCCACCTGCTGTCACATACAGCCTTACCATGGGCTAATATCCCATAATCATGAATATGAGGTGTCAAATAGACAAAGAAGCATGTTTTTACTTCAATACCTCATATTTCAGTCAATACTGGGGTCCCATACAGTTTCTGTACAGCATTCTACGCGTCATACACGTCAGAATCAGGCTGTGAGGTCCCCAGATGAAAATTCTCACCCTGTATTGGTGAAAACTGCCCAGATGTGGTTTCAAAACCACATCTGAGCCCAATACAGGCTATAAAGGCTGTTTTCAAACCACAAGCCAGTACTAGAGAGTGAAAATTTTTTCACTTCCTCCATGTGGAAAGGTCTAGTGCCCTTTCCACCCCATTTCAGGATAAAAAGGAGGCTTTTCACAGCCAGAATTGTCTCCTCATCCTGCTCTTGAATACCCTACATAGTAAGCTGTCAAAAAAAGTTTTACTCTTGGGTAATAAACAGGTATACTCTAAATTTAAAGTATTGTAGTCTTTATTGTTGTAACCCAACAGGTAAAGCTGCACCCAGGGCTTTCAACAGCGCTCACCACCACTATATTCCTTATAGTAAATCCCTTTGATTATTAAATTAATCCATCTTTAACCCTTATCAAAACATTTTAAACTATTTTCCACGTGTCACAGTCATAGGTTTAATTGTAAATAGCTTTATTACCACTTCAACATAGATTCATCCTGACATCACCTTTAGGTACATTTTTATTCCTGTATATGTTACTTGTCTTATGTTTCTCGAATGTGAATAAAACCTTTAGTTTCTAAAATTTTAACAGATTTACAGTCTAATTAGATCAGAATAAATGTAACTGAGGTGAACAACAATGACAGAATAAACTCCAAGAAGAGACATATCTCATTCTCCAATACTGGATGGTCAAATTCCACCATTTGGAACATGTTAATAGTTGTAGAACTATGTGCCAGAGGGATTTCTGATTTCTGAAATTCTGACTTAGCTCCAGCATTAAATACCATTACCTTTGCAAAATGGAATCCGAAAAATGTAGAGGCAGTAAAACTCATATTAAGAAAATTAAACTGTGATAAATAGTTAGTGTGGTTCATGTATGTACAGTCCAATGTGCAAAGGCATTGCGGAAAGAAATTAACATGAGATATGCTTCTAAAACAGTAACAAATAGAAAAATGACTTGGCTTAGATGGGAGTTCCTCCGTTTCACAGGAAAAATTGAATAATATGTAAAACAATATTCAAACCTACTATTTGATGTTTCTGGCATAGGTATCACCATACCACCAGACATCATGGCATACTCTATTCTTGGAAAAATAAGTAGAGACGGTGACCTGTATGATCATGTCATAGATTTGATGGTGCTATAAATGAGCTCCAATATCAACCCAAAACAAGCTCTAGACAACCTGTTTGAACTCCTTCAACAGAAGAACACCAAGAACAGCTTTCAAAAAACTATACAAATGGAAGAAAGTTCTAGTTCCACCTTTCTAACAGACTCAAGCAGTTATCCTTACAAAATCACTTTTATTTTTTGAGATGGAAAAAAAAACTCAAAGAATACTACTCATAAGGCCAAAAATTATTGGGAAGAAAATCCAGAAATCTGACTAGCTCCTTGCAATAAAAACAGGAAGAAAACCAATGACCCTGAATGTCATCAAAAAAAATTAGAAGCACTTATGACATAATCAAAATCAGTAAACCAAACTGCTTTGAGATTCATAATTGACTGTGGGGAAATGCACCACATGTTCAACATCAAATTTAAGATTTTTCTATGAAACTCTTGATAGTATTACTATTAATAAAAGGTACTATGACTCTTCTTATAGAATATAATAAATAATGAATTACTTAATTATTTCTTTTACTTTTTATACACTACTAGTCATTATGACAGTAAGAACTAATTTTCTACTACAATCAATTGCAAGAAATATACAATAATAGCACTTCTTATTAAAATAATATAGATTTCTTTTAATGTATAACTATAAAGATACTTCTTGAAGAATACTATTACTAGAGAAGAGATCCAAGAATTAAGTGAAAAGATTCACTAATACTCCAATAATACCTTGAAAAGAATTGGTGGGATGATTTGATGAATTAATTGTGGATATAATGGATCAAAATTGAGTTAAAACAGTAATACAACAGTACAAAAGTTAAATACTATTGTAAATAGTATACTTATATGATTTTGAATCTTTCCTCTTAATTCTGAAGGAATTGAAAAACTCAAGAAAATTATTAAATAATACTTACTTTTTGGTACTAATGGTATGATTGAATAATATGATGATTTGGAGAAAAATAGAAAGAGGAAGCCTCTTTTATGTCAAAAACAGCTCACAGAGGTTTGCAATGGATAAAGCTGAAAAAGGTGAGTGAGAAAATATTTATCCTCTTTGGATTATTGTTTACCTCACTTTTTGTCACATAAGATTATAATAAATACTTAATTAAGACATTTTATATGACTACCAACCAGTTTATGGTTAAACAATAAAGGATTAAAAACTCTCAATCTTATTTTATTACAAAATAAACATTACTCTCTCAAAGTTATCAATGATATTGTAAGTTTAACTTCAGATTGTATTTTCTGTGAATTTTTGAAGACTCAGTGTTTGATGTGGAATCATAAAAAATGGATTGTAAGTAAAGATTTGAGCTTGAATTATGAAGTGATAATTATGTTTGGTTTTTATATGGATCATCAACTTCTCCACTGGCCCTGAAAGTTTCAGAAGGATTAATTAATATTTGTATTTTTAATGAACTTTTGCAGTTTCTACCTTATCCCCATGTAAAAAAGCAAATAGCACAATCATAGCTGGTTGCATGAGCTAAATGCATGGATAATAGTCTAAAAAAGGGTTTCAATTACTCTTTTATTTTTTATCCATGGAAAATCATTATTAATTGAAATGGTTACAGGAGTCAGAGTTGCTTATTACCTGTTTGTCACGTCTGCTTGATCTTGGTAACTGAGTTCTCAAACGGTTTTAGTATACTAATTGGGCCATTATCAGCCATTGATCCAAGATTTAGACCTATCCACAACTCAGAGGCCTCAAAAGTTGGGTATTCTGGCTCTCTTTGATGTATTTCCCCCCCTTAGATATTTTCATGTCAAATATAGTAATTAAGGCTTCAAGACTGATATCCACAATGGGTGTATCAAAACTGTAGGTACAAATACTGTGATATCAAGTGCCAAAAACATGCATAAAACTTTTGTTAGTGTATATGCAACATTAGATTACTCACATTCCCGTTATTTTGGTGTGAAATTGAGAAAAACAAAATTTTCAAAATTTGTTTATGTGATATTTATGATGTGGTGTTGAACTACTTTACATATTACCACCTCAAAGAGTTAAATTAAGCTTATTAGCTCTATGGAGCTACCCTAGGTAAATATTTGTGTAGAATCCAAATCTGGCCTTGAATACATGGATTTACTTACTTGAAAAATTTATCCATCTTTTTTTTAATGAAAAATGATAAATTTTGGATATATGCATGACTTATGGGTTATGCATAGTTTGTAATTTCTATTAATATAAATTGTGGCCTATTTGGGTATGTAAAATATACCTCAAGGCTTACATCAAAAGTATCTGCTCAGCTTACTCATCAAATTCTGGAATAAAAATTGCAACTGGCAACCCAACCTGTGAAGGAAAAGGTACCATGAAAATCCTCATCAACAAATGACTCTTTGCTCTTGAAAATTGTCTTTATGTTCCTAAATTGACTAAAACCCTAGTGAGTCTCCTTGGTGTCTGAAACAAACCTATCACCATATCCAGAGACAAAGAACAATTCCAGCTTAAAAAAGAAGATGAGATAATTCTCACTGGTCACCTAATCAACAAATTAATGGCACAAACTTTCATTAATCTAACCTCCTTAATTACTCAAGAAAATACCAGCTCCTATTGGAGCAAAAGACTTGGCCACCCAAGTAATCAAGTAATCAAGTCACTTGGATTAAAACAACCTCAGTCAGACCTTTGTGAAATCTGTGAAAAAAGAAAATCCTGGCTATTATCTTTTAAAGATAGTTCTACAGAAGCAAAAAGAGCTTTTGATTTTCTTCATTTAGATGTATTTGGACAAATTTCACCTCCATCCATATCCACCATTGCTATTTTATAACCATTGTTGACCAACACTCATCATTTAAAATCACCAGATTATTGAAACATAAATCTGATGTAATTAAAGAATTTATCATTCAAAAAATCTAATGGAACATCTTCAAGAAATGACAACCAAGAAGATTTTAATGGAAAGAAAGGGCAAATTATCAAATTCTCAGTTTAAAGAACTGGTAAATCAATAAGGATTCATACACAGAATCTTCCCACCATACACACCAGAGCTTAACGGTTTCTCAGAACAAGCAAAATGGACAATCTCGGACAAAGCAAGATGTCTTCTCCTTAAATAAAATCTGCCTAATTTTTACTAGGTAGAAGAAATAAATACTTCCACATTTCTCAAAAACATGATACCTAGACCCTCAAGAAGTAATGACTCACTGTACTACCTATGGACAGGACTAGCACAAAAAATTCAAAAATTGTGAGCTTTTGGCTGTAAATTTGTCTTCTCAATCCCAAAGCATAAACACACCTGGAAATCAGCTCCTGTGGGCAATAGTCAATTTTTTCAGAGATATAGTAATGATTCCTCCTATTTTGTACTAAATCTCAGTAACAAGAAAGTCTAAATTACCAGGAATGTCATATTTTTTGATAAAGAAGTTCCCTCTATCTCTAAATATGTGAGATCTGACACACCTCTTTTAAATATCATTTGGAAGGACCTCATTGACACAGAAAATGAGGTGTTCTTTTACTGTAAAAAAGACATATCTGATCCATTACTTCAGGGAGACTTCTCAGAAGATAGAAAGTCACAAATTGACTCAGAAGAGACTGAACCAGACAAAAAAAAACCAGCATCACCTCTTAGAAAAAGGATCAAGGTCATCAGACCATAACACCCTACTCTCATAAACTCAGACATAATTGAGAATAATATTTTCCTTATACAAGTCAACCTCCATGTGAGCCTATGAGGTATGTATAACATACCCATAAGGCCACAAATAACTTTATACACATTCAAATTTGTCTTCAATAGACTTTTTAATCGAATTTAAAATAAAAAATAAAAAAAATAAGTATAACTTTTTTTGGATAAACAAAGTTATAAATATTATGTCATTTTTGGATTCTACACCAAAAATAACCTAGGATACATCCATAAGGTGTTATACCCAAAAACACTTATTTCTTATGTTATTAGAAGATCTAAGAATCTCACAGTACTAATGTAACTTTTTAACATTTTTTTGGAATTGTTAAATTTAAGCTTAATTAAGCTTCAATTTAAAGTTGCATAAGGTTTATGCAAACTTACCAAAATTTTAGTTAAAATTGAGGTGTGGTGTATATTTACTGAATTGGCTAAGGATTTACCATACAGAATGTAAATCCTGCGTGAGCTCAATTTAAAAGGGTTTAAGGCCATGGTATGGCTTTAAATAAATAGAAGGGCAAAATCCACGCAGAAAGGTGGGACAAAGGAAAAAGACCAAATAGAGCTGGGGTACCCAGCTTTTTGGATCTTCAAGGATTCAATTAAGGTTGTCCACCTGTATTGGAGGATTTTCAACCTTATTTAAACTTTAAGATTAGACTTTGATCCAACATTAAAGTTTAAACTGGTTTTATCCCAATTTATAAAGGAATTTCAAGCTGCCAAAGGGTAAATACCAATATGCAGGCTTGAATTCAACGTTTTAAGAACTGTCAAAGGTAAAAAGCTTAAATAAGCTTAAAAATTTAAGTTTTCAAGCATTAAAACCTTATCAAAACTTAAGGTTTGGTGTGTATTGCTATTTTATGTGGAAAAATAGCAATAGCTTCAAAAATTCATTAAAAATCCAATTCTTAATGGATTTGCTTGAAATTCTCACACGGCTTACAATTTGATATTATCTACATATAAATTAAATTTTAAGTATATTTTATAAATACATTTCCTGGGTAATTAGCCTGGAAATTTACTCTTTTAATTAAAGCTCAAAGAAAATTATAATTTCTTTAAAAATTAATTAAAAATTGAGTTTAAGAGATTTTTGCTTGAAAATCTATTTTTAAGTTGTTCATGTGATGAACTTTAATATAAATAAGTTTATTTATATTAAAAACTTAAAATAATTAGTTTAAATGAGGATTAAAGTTACATGGAGTTAAGAATAACACTGATAACTTTAAATTGGAATCAAAAATAAGTTACCTTAAGTTAAGAACTTTATTTTTAAGCATGGTTTTTCAGTTTTTACCTGAGCACGCCCTCTATATTCATTATGAATCATGGGAGCTTCTCTGAAGACATAAAAAGAGTCTTTTCATCACTGTTTTTGTCCATCATTCATTATCAATCCAATCATATTAGAAATTTAAAAAGGTAAAGTTTTATTAAATATAAAATCTTATTATTAAAGTAATTCTTAGGTTAATTTATTCTTTATTAATTAAAATTAAAGAGTTGAAATCATAGAATTTAGATTATTGTTGTAATCACCAATAAGATATTTTATTATATAAAAGGGTGTTGGTAAACACATGTAAGCTTTTAGTAAAAACACGTAAGCCCTTACGTGTCTTTACCAAATTATGGCCAAAACACATAAGTAACCTAATTTTTTTATAAAAATTCCTCAGGGTCATTTTTGAGAATTTTTAACATTTTTTTTTGCCATATTTTTTCCGAAATGGGATGTGAAGGTCCCCAAATTTTTTCAATTTTTTTTGCCCAATTTTTCTATTTTGGGCAATTTGGTAAAATGGCCCATTTTTTTGAAAAAATTCATTAAACATGTTCCCACTTATGAATTTCAATATTTTTTTTTTCAAATGAAGGTGAGAATGTTGAGAATAATAAACCAGAAGTGCAACAGTTTGGTATTTTTTGTGCAAGAACATTTGTAGGCCCAAAAAGTCCATGTTTTTTTATGTTTTTTGTTCATGTTTGTAATTAAATTAAAAATGCCATTTATGACATAAATTGAATTCAAAATTTAATTTATGATGAGTGGAAGTTAAAACTTGATTTTTGGCATTAACAGTGCCATTTATCACATCAAAAGTGCCATAAATGGCATCACTAATGACATAATAATGCCATAAATAGCATCAAGAATGACATACAGATGCCATTTATGGCCTGAAAATTGGCATAAATGGCATTAAAGCAATGCCATAAATTGAATTTAATGGCCTTGACAATGCCATTTATGCATTTAAAAATGCCATAAATGGCCTTAAAAATGGCATGAATGGCCTTAACATTGGCCTTAAAAATGGAATTAATGGCCTTAACTATAACATAAATGGCATAAAAAATGCCATTTATGGAATCAAGAATTCCATTTGTGGCATTACATAAATGGAATTAACAATGCCATTGATTGCATTGATAATGCCATTCATTGTATTTGTAATGCCATTAATGGCATTGTTAATGTGGCATTATTAATGCCATTTATGGCATTAATGGCATCAGAAATGTTGCACTTTTGATGCCACAAATGGCATTGTTGATGCCATAAATGGCATTAATCGCATCAATAATACTTCATTGATAATGCCATTAATGGCACTTTTAATGCCATTTATGACACTGTTAATGACATTTATGGCACTGTTAATGCCATTAATGTCATTGTTAATGCCAGTTATGGCACTGTTAATGCCATTTATGGCACTGTTAATACCATTTATGGCACTTTTAATGCCATTTATGGCACTGTTAATGCCATTTATGGCACTTTTAATGCCATTTATGGCACTGTTAATGCCATTAATGTCATTGTTAATGCCATTTATGGCATTAATGGCATCAGAAATATTTAATTGATAATTCCATTAATGGCACTGTTAATGCCATAAATGGAATTTTTAATGCCACAAATGGCATTAATGGAATAATAAATGCCATAAATAGCCATATTTCATTTAAAAACCATCCCTTACGTGTTTTTACCAATTTGATTATGTGTTTTTACCAATACCCATATAAAATGATCATCTTAAATATCTTTTAAAATCCACAAATTCCTCTTAAAAAACTCTTTAATCATAATTTTTATTATAAAAAGGTGTCTTATCCCTAAAATTATTGATTTTTGGCATGTTTTTAACTTATAATTATTATTTAATATAATAACTGTTGTTGCTTGACTTGTTGTATTAAATAAATATTATAAGTAAGTTTTCTCTAAAGTTCTATATTTTTTTTATCTAGTATTAGTTTTTTTATATAGAATTTTTATTCTATAAGAATTATTTCTGCACAGTGTGTGTTTAATTCTTTTATGAATAATATTTATATTATTTATGAGTGGTTAATATTCATATTTTCCACGTGTAATTGTCTCGTTAAGAGCTGTAAACTTCTTATTGTTATAACTGTCAGTAACTATAACAATAATAGAATCATTATAATTTATTATAATTATTTTTACTATTATTATATTTTTATAATAATAATTAAATTATTTTTTTATATAGTTATTTTTAATAATTATATTTAAATTTGTGGTTGTAATATTTCATTATATTATATATTTCTACTGAGGACAGTGATAGTACTCTTGATTTTTCTACTATTATCAAGAGTTTCATAGAAAAACCTTACATTTGTGGGCCTGGCCGTGATTTTAACCAATCTTTGTGTAAGGTTTGTCTATGAAACTCTTGATAATAGTAGCAAAATCAAGAGTGCTATGACTGTCCTCAATAGAAATATATAATATAATAAAATATTATAACCACAAATTTAAATATAATTATTAAAAATAATTATATAAAAAAAATAAATTTAATTATTATTATAAAAAAATATAATAATTATAATAAATTATAATTACTCTATTATTGTTATAGTCACTGACAGTTATAACAATAAGACTTGTAAAGCTCTTAATGAGACAATTACACGTGGAAATATGAATATTAACCACTTATAAATAATATAAATATTATTTATAAAAGAATTATAACACACACTGTGCAGAAATAATTCTTATAGAATAAAATTCTATATAAAAAACTAATAATAGATAAAAAAGATATAGAGCTTTAGAGAAAACTTACTTATAATATTTATTTAATACAACAAGCTAAACAACAACATTTATTATATTAAATAATGATTATAAGTTATAAACACGCCTAAAATCAATAATTTTAAGGATAAAACAACTTTTTATGATAAAATTTAAGATTAAAGAGTTTTTAAAAGGAATTTGTGGATTTTAAAAGATATTTAAGATGATAATTTTATAATATAAAATATATTATTGATGATTACAACAATAATCTGAATTCTATGACTTCAATTTATTAATTTACAATTAATAAAGAATAAAATAACTTAAGAATTACTTTAATAATAAGATTTTATAAATAATAAAACTTTACCTGTTTAAATTTGTAATATGATTGGATTGATGATGAAAAGACTCTTTTTATGTCTTCAGAGCAGCTCTCATGATTCATCATGAATATAGAGGGCGTTCGCAGGTCAAAACTGAAAACCCATACTTAAAAACAAAGTTCTTAACTTAAGGCAACTTGTTTTTAATTCCAATTTAAAGTTACCAGTGTTATTCTTAACTCTATGTAACTTTAATCCTCATTTAAGCTAATTATTTTAAGTTTTTAATATAAATAAACTTATTTATATTAAAGTTCATCACATGAACAACTTAAAAATAGAGTTTCAAGCAGAAATGTCTTAAATTCAATTTTTAATTAAGTTTTAAAGAAATCATAATTTTCTTTGAGCTTAATTAAAAGAATAAATTTCCAGGCTAATTACCCAGGAAATTTATTTATAAAAGATACTTAAGATTTGATTTATATATATTCTAAGCTGTGTGAAATTTTCTAGCAAATCCATTAAGAATTGGAATTTTAATGAATTTTTGAAGTTATTGCTATTTTTCCACGTAAAATAGCAATACACACCAAACCTTAGCTTTTGATAAGGTTTTGATGCTTGTAACTTGAAAGCTTTAAGCTTATTTAAGGTTTTTAAGCTTTATTAAGCTTTGACAGTTCTTAAAACCTTGATTTCAAGCCTGCATATTGGGATTTACCCTTTGGCAGCTTGAAATTCCTGTCCAAATTGGCATAAAACCAGTTTAAACCTTAAGGTTGGATCAAAGTCTAATCTTAAAGTTTAAATAAGGTTAAAAATCCTCCAATACAGTTGGAAAACCTTAATTGAATCATTGTAGATCCAAAAAGTTGGGTACCCCAGCTCTATTTGGTCTTTTTCCTTTGTCCCACCTTTTTGCGTGGATTTTGCCCTTTTATTTATTTAAAGCCATACCATGGCTTTAAACCCTTTTAAATTGAGCTCACACAGGATTTACATTGTGTATGGCAAATCCTTAGCCAATTCAGTAAATATACACCACACCTCAATTTTAACTAAAATTTTGGTAAGTTTGCATTAACCTTATGCAACTTTAAATTTAAGCTTATTTAAGCTTAAATTTAACAATTTTAAAAAAATGTTAAAAAAGTTACACTAGTACTTTGAGATTCTTAAATCTTCTAATAACACAAGAAATAAGTGTTTTTGCATATAACACCTTATGGATGTACCCTAGGTCATTTTTGGTGTAGAATCCAAAAATGACATAATATTTATAACTTTGTTTATCCAAAAAAAGTTATACTTATTTTTTGTTATTTTTTATTTTAATCTCAACTAAAAAGTCTGTTTATGTCAGCCTGTGACTCAAAACCAGAGCACAAGCATGAGAGCCAAAATACCATAAACCAATGGTATAGCCAAAATACCACCAAAACATGGAGCTGAGCCAAATTAGCTCAAAAGGTATCAAAAGAAAGAGAAAACTCACCTCTTCCTGAAAATATAAGTCCCATCACCATAGGACAAGAAATAACAAAGTTATTCCTGCTCAAAGTTATTGCTGAGCATAAACCTTAATTTTCACCTCTCATCTAAAATCTAGAAGGAGAGGCTTAACCCCATCAAATGGGTACTCAAAATGAAGCTCTAAGCCAGGGCTATCCAATGGTACCAGCCAAACTGAGCTAGCACCAGTATTACTTGAGTTATGGTCAAATTCAGACCAAATAAGGGTGAACAAAACATTCACCTCTCATCTAACTTTTACAGCTTTAGTGTGAGATACCTGAAGTGGGGTCCTTTTGGAAAGAGCACAATCAGGGCTATCTGATGGTGCCATCCATTTCCTCATAACTCAACTACAACAGAAGTTATTGGCCAAACAAGCTTAATACAGCTTTTGACCAGACCACGCCAATGTACAAAAATACTTGTACATGTGATAACTTTGTCATATTTAATGATAGCCATGTCAAGTTGGGTACCATTGTGTAGAGCGCATACAGAGCTATTCAATGAACCAACTTTGAGCTTGATATCTCAAAAACTGACAGAGTTATGACTATTTTAAGGTCAACATCCCACCTGCTGTCAGATACAGCTTTACCATGGGATAATATCCCATAACCATAAATATGAGGTGTCAAATAGACGAAGAAGCATGTTTTTACTTCAATACCTCATATGTCAGTCAATACTGGGGTCCCATACAGTTTCTGTACAGCATTCTACGCGTCATACACGTCAGAATCAGGCTGTGAGGTCCCCAGATGAAAATTTTCACCCTGTATTGGTGAAAACTGCCCAGATGTGGTTTCAAAACCACATCTGAGCCCAATACAGTGTATACAGGCTGTTTGCAAACCACAACCCTGTCATAGAGAGTGAAAAATCTTCACTTCCTCTACGTGGAAAGGTCTAGCAGCCTTTTCACCCCAATTTCAGGATAAAAGGAGGGCTTTTCACAGCCAAAATCCTTTCCTCATCCTGCTCTTGAATAACCTACGTAGAAAACTGTCAAAAACAGTTTTACTCTTGGTTAAATAATCAGGTATAATTATAATCTTTAATTATTGTAGACTTTATTATTGTAATCCAACAGATAAAGCCTGCACCCAGGGTTCTCAATAGCGCTCACCACCACTACTTTTCAATAGTAGAACCCTTTTATCTTATTATAAAACCTTTATAAATCTTTTTAAATCATTTTCTGCCGTGTCACATACACAGTTAAAGCTGTAATTAGCCTAGTTATACCTTTATCATAGTATCATCCTGACATTTTGGGGGCCTGGCCGTGTTTTTGACTTTTTTGGACCTTACAAGTAAGTCTTTTCCCTGTTTTATGACTTATTAACCATTGTTTTATCCTTTTTAGGCGTAATTTCTATTTAAAAATATATATTTTATATATTTTTACCTTTTTTTTATATACTCATATTATAAGAGTATTTTTTACGTGGTTAACACCCACAGTAATTTATTATTTTTGGCGTGTTTTGCATATAAAAACACATAAGCCACTAATAAAGTCCTGTATTCTTGACTGAATAAGGACACCTCTGACTGAAAAACCATCAGTTGAGGCGTGGTCAAGTGTATTGTTAATTCAATAACACTTGTATACAAACCACTTTTTACAGAATACACTTGCAAACCACAAGTGTATCTGAGGGATACTGACACACAAGAAGTGTGACAGGACACCATAAGCTGTATTTTTGACGTGAAATTGTTAATTCAATTACACTGTCATTATACAAGGGCATACTGTAAGAATATACAAGCCCAGAGGCCATTCTTAGACGTGCAAAACCAGCCTTTTAAGAAGTCTTAACTGACATAAGCCCTCTTTTTCCTGTTTTGATTCAGTGGAAGAAAACTACATCCCACTTGAAACCCAGTCACAGGCCAACACACCAGTGACACCCTCAGAACCAGAGGGCAGCAAGGGTAAAGGAAAAAGGCTTAGTGAAGGCCTCATTTGTAAGGTGTGGTTATGAAAATTTGATTAAAAATCAAGTACTTTTCCTGTCCTCAAAATTTGTATAAGGTAGAAATCAATTAAAAATAGTATGAAATATTATTTTTAAGAGAAAACACGCCAATTTTATTGTTTATAACTTTATTAGTATAAAACAATAATATTATAAAAATTTATTGTTTTACCAACAATAAAAATTTATCCAAAAAATACTCTACAAGAGATATTTTAAGGCTACAAAAGAAATTTCTTCAAGAGCAATTTCAATTGGAATTAATTGAGCAAAGAACTGCAAGCAATTAATTAAAGAACAAAGTCTTTAAAAAGGATATTAAAGAGAAAACACGCCCAAAAGTGACCAGAGTGAATTTGGAAACAAAGTGACAAAGTTTACAGTGATGAAAGATGCTTTAATTCACTTTTGGGGTGGTTCAGGGGTAAAAATGATTATAAGAGTTACAAACAATGATTATAATGATTTTTTCACGTGGTTAAAAGGATTAAAATGATTTGAAAATGGTGGTTGGAATCTTTGATTGATTGGTTTAACAGTGTTTAAACTAATTAATAAAAGGAAAAGATTCTAACATGAAGAGAAAAGTGGGGCAAAGAAGACATTCTTTTATAGCCATCAATTCTCTTACTCCAAAAGTAAAATTTACTCTTGTCAGTCGTGAAAAACAGTCTGACAACAGAAAAGCCAATTATGGCATCATTGAACCCTGGTTTAGACCAAAAAAGGGCTGGTTTAAGCCATTTTTAGCCATTTTTAGCCATTTTAGACCCTTAAATCAGCCATTACTATAGCAATACCAGGCCTAGAGCCTTCAAGACACGTAAGAATGTGTGTCAGAGGCGTAGAAGCCAGTTAAAACTGTTTTTATTATGATTGTTTTATCTTAAGGGTAGTTTTACCCTCTTGGCAACAGCTAAAACTACCCCAGTTGGTATCAAAACCTCATCATCAATTGAGTCCACAGACCCTGTAACTCAATTCCAGGCCAAAAGTGATGAACTTTTGCGTGAATTTTGACATCCCACGCCTGTCAGAAAGGATTTTGGGGGTCTAGCTCCCCCTTAGAGCTGGAGTTCCTTTTCCCCCCCAAATTTAATCTTTCCAATTTATTTTTCCTTTAATTCCTCATCATGTATTATACTTATACTTTACATATGTAATTCAATTCAATTGTACAGTACAATACAGTAATAATTGACACCTCATATGTAAATCAAAGTTCACTTATGTAATACACGCGCACATTTTGACATTTCAATTGAATTCAATTGAAAATACTTCAATTCCTCATAGCTTCTAAACTAAACACAACACCTCAATTTTAACACAAAATTTGATGGTTAACACCACATGTGGTGTGAATTAAATTAAGGTTTTGAGTATTTTCAACTTTTGTATTGAAAATACTAAAAACTTAATTTAAGCTTATTTAGAGTTGAGTTATAAGAATTTCACTCAGAGGTGACCCCACCTGATTTTTTATGAGGAATCCAATGGTGAAATAAATTTTATATGTTTATTTATTGGAAAAAAAGTTATAATAAATTTTATTTAACTTTTTTCCAAATTTATTTATTTTTTCACAATTTTGTTAAAATTTCATTTTTACTTAATTTTTTCAAGTATAAATGTAATTTTATATTTACAAAATTTAATGTATTTTTTTATTTTTAAATTATAATTAATTTTTTATTTTTAATATAATTTTATATTTATATTTTGATTTTTATTTTAATAATATAAATAAATTTATTTTATTTATATTAATATGTTATTTTTTATATTTGTGGTCTTTTGGGTATATGAAATTACCTCTAAGGCTCACATCATTACAGCCAAAAAGTGGACACCAATAGCCACTCAGAGGGGTAGAAAACCACGAAACTCTGCTTCAATACAAGGTAAACCAACCTTAACCACTTGTACAGGGAAGATTACAATTATTAACCCAGTTGTAACCTCCAAAGGCAAACTGCCCAAATCAGCGGATAACAAATTTGTACAAGGCACAGTCAAAGGTAAATACCCTAAGAACATAAAGTTTTTGACTTCTTGCAAACACTGATATGTCCCCTGCATACCTCAGAGACCTTGGCTTCCAAAGGAACCAGCCAGAGGATAGAGCAGGAATGTCTAGAACCAGAAGACCTGAAAGAAGACACATTGGACACAGTGGTGGATGGCAAAACAATGAGGGAGATAATATCAACCTCGCCATTCACACTCCAATTCAACAGAAACCTCAAACCAGAGGACTGGAAGGATATGGATCAAGTTCTTCAAATCCACCAACTCCTCAAAGATTTGTTTCAATGGAGCATGGACAACAAGAGGTTCAACCTAGCAACTCACTGGGAAGAACTGGGATCAAGTTGCCAGAAGATCTGTCTCAAAGAGGTAGACTTCAAGGACCTTATGGTAATCACCAAGGGTTGGAACCCTACCAGGCAGCACAGACTCCTGGAGGCAAGGGCACAGAGGATAAGGGAGAATCAAGCCACTATCCAAGCTATAGAAGAACAGTTAACCCAGACAGGGCCTACTCAGATTCCTTCAAGTTCACAAGGAGCAAGCCAAATCAGCTCTCCCGTGGCTTCACACCATTCAGAAACCAGCAGATCAGTGGCCAAGAGTCACCATTCTTCACAATTCCAGGAAGTTTCCAGGAGAAGACAAGGCAACAAGGGCAAGAACAAAGCCTCCTTCAACCAGAGGAGGAAAGAGTCAGACCCCATGATCCAGAAGCTGTTAGATTTGGTAAAAGAAGTACACAAGAACCAGAAGTAGTTGTAAACCACTCTAGAATCAGTAGTCCTAGTAATAGAAACATTACCCCCACTCAGACTGAAAATAACATTATCACATCTGAGAGCAACATCAACAGTGACACACTGTGGTTGCAAATGTCCCAATATGCTGAGCAATCTGCAAAGCAGGCTGCAGAATTTGCAGCTGCCCAAGAGAGGATGAGAAAAACTCAAGCCTCATTGGAGCAGATAGTTAAAAACCTTCAGGAAGGATATGCTCAACTGAGCAAAGCCTCTGAAGAAACCAACAAGAGACTGAATCAAGTCTCTGAAGAACAACACCATAGCAGAAGGGACAGGGAGTGTCTGAACCAAGACATCAACAAATTGTTTGATGCCTACCATAGCTTAAAGCCCCAACCACAAGGCCAAGCTATGGAGAATCCATATCAACCAGATGACATCAAACCAGATGCCATGTTATTGAATGAGGCAAGATCTCCATCACAATACCAGGATGGAGATGGCATGTCTTATTCAGAGAAGGAAGCCTTGAAACAGCTTCCTGAGGCCTCAAACTGGCCCAAATTCTCTGGATCAGGAGAATATGATCATATGGAACTCATAGATTATATTGATGGACTCTTCATTGATGTACCAAGCATACCAGATTACTGGATTACTGCTAGACTGAATACTGCATTTAAAGGTCATGCAAGTATATGGTACACTGAAATGAAAGAAATCCATGGCAGGAGAAATTGGCCATGGTGGAAGAGTGAAATAATCCAAAAGTACAGTAATGGAACTTGGATATGGCAAAAGACCATGTCATTTGAAAATGACAAATACTCTGTGGACAAAGATCCATATGAGTGGTGTCTTAGACAGTCTAAAGACTTAAAGCCATTGATCCTCAAATGAACATTCAAATGAGGAATCATAAACTTCTGACACAACTGCCAGGAGAACTAGAGCATGCAGTAAAGTGCAGATGCAACCAAAATTGCACTCTAGATGATATAGCTAATACCTTACAAGACATAAGGAAAAGGACTAATATAGGGAAATTCACCCCATATAGAAGCAATAGTTTCAAAGAGAAACAACCTTTCAGGGTAGAGTTTAAAGACAAACCCAGAGAAAGAGTGGCAGAAGTGGCAAAAAAGAAGAATTCTTGTCACAATTGTGGTTCCACAGACCACTATGCCAACAACTGTCCAAAAGCAAAGAAGAAAGTCTATGCTATAGAAAAAGTCCCTGAAGAAGAACCTCCAACAGAGGATTCTGAATCAGATTCTATGGGTGATGCCATTAGAGAACCATCTGATGAGGATCAAGACCCAAGAGAGGAATTTCTAGTGGAATACCAAGAGGAAACCACACTAGAAATCCAGGATATACAGTTAGAAGCAGGCATACCACAAGACACTGCCAACAAGAACTGGTGTAAACATACACAAGATGCACAAACATTCCTGGTTACACCAACCAAAGGAATGGCATATATACATGGAACAGCCACAAAAATGACTGTATGTATTGACAATGCTCAGCACCCACTGATCATTGACAGTGGAGCACACTGCTCCATAGTGGCCAGAAATTATCTGGATAACCACTTCCCAAACTGGGAAAAAGAACTCTTGCCCACCAGGGAAAAGAACGTTAAGAGTGCATCTGGAAAGATGACCTCTATTGGGACGATTATCAAAGAGATAATTATACCCCACAGAAAAGGTAATATCAGACTCAACCCAGAGTTTGTAGTGCTTGAAGATGCCCACATCCAAGGGTTTTTACTGGGAACAGATTACCAGAGGATGTATGGCATAGATATTTACAACAGTAAAAATAGGCATATTACCATTGGTACTAACAAGGAAAAGAAATGTTCTCTTGATATATACCAGATATCTTCTCAGGACCCACTGGAAGAACTTCTTAAAGAATTCAGAGAGGGACAGTTTAGCACTACCCTCACCAGTAAACAAAAGCTAAGTTTACTGAAGATGCTGAGGAAGAATAGACCAGCATTTGCCATTGGCGAAGAACCATTAGGCAAGATCAAAGGCCATGATATAGAACTATATCTGGATGTAGAAAGGCCTTATCCACCCATGTTAAGGAGACCTCCTTACCCAGAAAGTCTGGAGACCAGGAAAGAGATTGAGAAACATATCAATGAACTCCTGGACATGGAGGTCATTAGGAAGATTGGACATAATGAAATAGTGGAAATCACCACTCCTGTCCTAATCACCTGGCATGATGGCAAGTCTAGACTGTGTGGAGACTTCAGAGCCCTGAACAACTACACAAAAGCAGACAGGTATCCTATACCAAGGATACCTCATGCCTTGGATAAATTGGCCAAAGCCAAATACATAACCAAGATGGATTGTATGAAGGGCTTCCACCAAAATGGAGTTAAACCAAACTCCATGAAATTACTCAGGATAATATGCCATATGGGCATATATGAGTACACCAGGATGCCATTTGGCATGAAGAATGCACCAGCCCACTTCCAAAGGATGATGGACATCATATTTCAAGAAGAAATAATGGAAGGCTGGATGGTAGTGTATATTGATGATATCATTATATACTCAGAAACATGGGAAGACCATGTACAATACATAGACAGAGTGCTAAGTAAATGTACACCCATCAATCTGAAAATTTCACTTAAAAAGTGTAATTTTGGCCAACAAGAGCTACTAGCTCTAGGACACAAAGTCTCAGGCCTTAGTCTGGCAATTGACCAGAACAAAGTAGCAGCAGTACTGCAAAAGCCAGTACCAAAGAACATCAAAGAGATGCAATCTTTCCTTGGATTTGCTAGCTACTATAGAAACCACATCAAAAACTTTGCTCACATAACTAGTAGTTTATATAAGTTATGCTGAAAGGATGTAGCTTTTGAAATAACCAAGGAAAGGAGGGATGCATATGAGAGGATCAAATATGAACTCACAAATGCACCTGTGCTCATCTTGCCTGACTTTGAACTACCATTCAAGTTATATATAGATGCAGCATGCAGCCAAGGCTTGGGAGCAGCCCTTCACCAAAGACAAATTGTGGATGGTGAACCAAGAGAAGGAGTAATTTGTTACATCTCCAGGCAGCTGAAAGATTCAGAAGCCAGGTATGGGGCCACCCAGACTGAATGTCTATGTCTAGTCTGGGCTCTAGAAAAACTCCATTATTATTTGGAGGGTGCAGTCTTTGAAGTCTACACAGACTGCACAGCCTTGAAGTCTTTACTAAACATGAAGACTACTAATAGAAACATGCTGAGATGGCAAATAGCCATCCAGGAGTATAGAGGGAACATGACCACCATATACAAGGAAGGTAAAAGCCATACCAATGCAGATGGCCTTAGCAGATGGCCACTGGACAATGTCAAAAGCAATCCAGCTTATGACCCTGAAGTTGCTGCAAAAATTCCTATCCATTTTATGGAAATAAATAGGAAGAAAAACTTCAGATTCTCTGAATGGGCACCAGGTAGTGGTACCCTTGATAGTGGAAACACTGATTCAGAAGGGACAGAAACCCCCATACTGGGAATAAGTTCCTCAGAATTGCACAATGAATTTTTCAATGCAGTACTGAAATCTTATGCTAAACACAAACAGTGTAGCATACTACTCCAACTCCTTCAACAAAAATACAGGAGCCCAGAACTGAAAACCCAGCTGGAGGAACCCTGGTTGAGGGCCTATAAGGACAATAAATTCTTCCTTATAGATGGCCTGATTTATCACAGAGAAAAGCACACCAGTGCACTCACAGTGATAGACAGAGACCACATCTCTTTAATCCTGCAAGAATGCCATGACTGCCCCTACATGGGACACATGAGTGAGGACAGGACTAAAGAGAGGGTAGCAAGCACAGCTTGGTGGCCCAAGTGGGAGCAAGAGTTGAGTGAATACATCAACACTTGTGAAAGATGCCAAAAGGCAAATAGAAAGCATGGGAAGAAATATGGGTTGCTTCAACACATAGAAGAACCCAAGCACCCATGGGAAACCATCAACATGGACTGGGTCACAGGACCTGTCCCAGGAGGCAAAGAAAACTACAATGCCTGCTTAATCATAGTTGATAGGTTCAGCAAGAGCATGAGATGTCTACCACGCCATAAAGACGACACAGCCATGGACACTGCTCTGTTATTTTGGAATAACATCATATCCACCTGTGGAGTCCCTAAGATCATAATCAGTGACAGGGACCCAAAATTCACATCTGAATTTTGGACCAATTTATATGACATGCTTGGCACCAAGCTTGCTTTTTCCACAGCTTACCATCCACAAACAGATGGCCTAGCTGAAAGGATGATCCAAACAATGGAGGACATCCTCAGGAGGTTCTGTGCCTATGGCATGGAATACAAGGACCATGAGGGATATACCCATGATTGGGTCACCCTCTTACCAGCAGTCCAACTGGCTTAAAATACAAGCCAGCACTCTACCACAGGAAAAACACCTGCACTGGTAGAGAAAGGGTGGAATCCCCTGTTACCTGTGGATCACTTGAAGAAAAATCTTCTGACCATCCACCACACAGCCAAAGACTTCCATGATATGTGGAAGAAATCCTGTGATACTGCTGCCAAATGCATAGCTGAGGCCAAAGAGTATAATAAGCAGAGGTGGGACAAATCACATATGGAACCTGACTTCAAGGAAGGGGACCAGGTGTTAGTGTCTACACTGAACTTCAACAATCTCAAAGGACCTAAAAAGATTAGGGACTCATTTGTAGGACATTTTACTATCATTAAGTTGATAGGGAAGAATGCAGTAGAGGTCAAGCTCACTGAGGAGTTTTCTAGGAAACACCCAGTCTTTCCAGTAAGCCTGGTCAAACCATACTTCCAAACAGAGGAGGATAAATTCCCCTCCAGGAAGAAGAACACCACTCCACCAGAAATAGTGGAAGTAGAAGACTCTCCTGGACCTGTGAGTAAAATCATCAGGGCCAGAAAAATCAGACTTAATGGGAAGGATCAGAGACAATATCTAGTCAGATTCAAGAACCAGACAGCTGACAAAGACAAATGGTTGGCAGAGGATGCCATACCAGATGGGAACCTCCATTTAAGGAGATTCAGAGCCTCTAGGAGGACTGAACAGTCTCATCAATGATGAGCCTTTTTTAGAGGGAGGGTATGTCAGCCTGTGACTAAAAACCAGAGCACAAGCATGACAGCCAAAATACCACCAAAACATGGAGCTGAGCCAAATTAGCTCAAAAGGTATCAAAGGAAAGAGAAAACTAACCTCTTCCTGAAAATATAAGTCCCATCACCATAGGACAAGAAATAACAAAGTTATTCCTGCTCAAAGTTATTGCTGAGCATAAACCTTAATTTTCACCTCTCATCTAAAATCTAGAAGGGAGGCTTAACCCCATCAAATGGGTACTCAGAATGAAGCTCTAAGCCAGGGCTATCCAATGGTACCAGCCAAACTGAGCTAGCACCAGTATTACTTGAGTTATGGTCAAATTCAGACCAAATAAGGGTGAACAAAACATTCACCTCTCATCTAACTTTTACAGTTTTAGTGTGAGATACCTGAAGTGGGGTCTTTTTGGAAAGAGCACAATCAGGGCTATCTGATGGTGCCATCCATTTCCTCATAACTCAACTACAACAGAAGTTATTGGCCAAACAAGCTTAATACAGCTTTTGACCAGACCACGCCAATGTACAAAAATACTTGTACATGGGATAACTTTGTCATATTTAATGATAACCATGTCAAGTTGGGTACCATTCTGTAGGGCTCATACAGAGCTATTCAATGAACCAACTCTGAGCTTGATATCTCAAAGACTGACAGAGTTATGACTATTTTAAGGTCAAAATCCCACCTGCTGTCAGATACAGCCTTACCATGGGATAATATCCCATAATCATGAATATGAGGTGTCAAATAGACAAAGAAGCATGTTTTTACTTCAATACCTCATATGTCAGTCAATACTGCGGTCCCATACAGTTTCTGTACAGCATTCTACGCGTCATACATGTCAGAATCAGGCTGTGAGGTCCCCAGATGAAAATTCTCACCCTGTATTGGTGAAAACTGCCCAGATGTGGTTTCAAAACCACATCTGAGCCCAATACAGGGTATACAGGCTGTTTGCAAACCACAAGCCTGTCATAGAGAGTGAAAAATCTTCACTTCCTCTACGTGGAAAGGTCTAGCAGCCTTTTCACCCCAATTTCAGGATAAAAGGAGGGCTTTTCACAGCCAAAATCCTTTCCTCATCCTGCTCTTGAATAACCTACGTAGAAAACTGTCAAAAACAGTTTTACTCTTGGTTAAATAATCAGGTATAATTATAATCTTTAATTATTGTAGACTTTATTATTGTAATCCAACAGATAAAGCCTGCACCCAGGGTTCTCAATAGCGCTCACCACCACTATTTTTCAATAGTAGAACCCTTTTATCTTATTATAAAACCTTTATAAATCTTTTTAAAATATTTTCTGCCGTGTCACATACACAGTTAAACTTGTAATTAGCCTAGTTATACCTTTATCATAGTATCATCCTGACAGTTTAAGACAAAATTAACTGTTTATAAAATCATTTAGGGCCTTATGGGCATGTTATACATACCTCACAGGCTCACATTCCCTAGCACGAAAAAAAATTGTCCACAATTTTTCTTTTGTAGTTTACCCCTAAGGTATTTGGGGGGGTATAGTCCACTGTCCAACCTCTCTGCTTATACTTTTAAGTATGTAAAGCACACAATTCAAACCTTTTATTGAGTAATTGGTCTTCTCTCATGTCTGAATCTTCTGAGAAACTTTTGGGAATCAGGTATTTTGCTTTCTACAATCCACTCATCTTCATGTTGTGGATTTTTATACCTGACTAAGTATTCTCTTTCATTTTTTCCCCTAAGTCTTGTTTCTTTCAAGACTTTTAGTACCTTTTTCTCCTCACTTAGATCTAGTGAGGGTACTTCTAAGGGTGTTTCATTTCTTAAAGGAAATAATTCCTTGTCACTTGAAGGGTAATGCTTTACTAGACTGACAGGGAATGTTGGATGTTTATTTTCCAGTTCTCCTGGTAGTTCTACTTGTACTGCATTTGTCCCATGAAGGGCTTTAATAATAAATGGTCCTGCAAAGGAATCTTCCAATTTCTTTGGACCTTTAATATTATTAAAGTTCAAGGTTGAAACTAGTATTAAGTACCCTACTTTGAATCCTGGGGTTTTGTGACTTTTATCCCATTTCTGCTTAGCATATTCAAAGGCATCATTCATGATTTGATTTGCATGATGTCTCACTTTATCAAGCAATAGCTTAAAGCTTGAAGCAGTTGGATGAATTTCAACCAGATCTTTCTTCAAAGTATCAATTGGAAGTTTGGGGTTCCATCCTTTTTCCAACATTGCAGGGGTCTTGCCTGTTGAAGCATGGATGGAGGTCTTGTAGGCTAATTCCAATGCTGGTATAAGAGTACACCAATCATGGGTAAAGCCATCAGAATCTTTAAACTCCAGGCCATAAGCAAAAAATCTTCTGATCATGTCCTCAAGGGTTTGAATCATTCTTTCTGCTAACCCATCAGTTTGTGGATGGTATGCTGTTGAGAATGAAAATTTTGTACCCCAAAGCTTATGTAAATTAGTCCATAAGGCTGATTTAAATTTTGGGTCTCTGTCACTAATGATGTTTTTAAAGAGACCAGTATGGAATATTACTCTATTCCAGATTAAAAGAGCTGTATCCATAGCTGTGTCATCTTTGTGACACGGTAAAAAGATTGGTGTTTTTCTATATCTGTCTACAATAACAAGACATGCATTGTAACTTTTATCACCTCCAGGTGGTAATGCAGTTACCCAATCCATGTGAACCACATCCCATGGGGTACTTGGTTCTTGGATATGGATCATCAGACCAAATCTTTTACCAGTAGCTTTATTGGCTTTCTGGCATCTGTCACAACTATGACAGTACTCAATGACATCTTTTCTCCAAGATGGCCACCAGGCACATGTCTTAATTCTTTCCATTGTTCTGTCTTCAGACACATGTCCAGAATAAATGTTATCATGGCATTCTATTAGTATTGTGTTAATCAAAATTCTACTACATAGGACCATGACACATGTGATTTTAGATCTATGATATAGTATACCATCAAACAAATGGAATCTTCCATTATCATAAGATGTTTTCCAAATATCATCCAGAGAATCAGCCAATTCTGCATCTTTGCAATCTTTGTCAAGTAGAGCAGTAGTATATGGCAATTTTTATCTTGCTTATAGCTTTTTCTAACTTCCTCAAAGAATTCTGTTCCCACATCTGTGATGTTAATTCCTTCAATTGGGATTTGAGGTTCTGCACTTGCAGGAACATAGGCAGGATTTTGAGGTGTATTGGGTAATGCCCATCTACTTAAGCCATCAGCATTCTTGTGAATATTTCCAGCTTTATGTACTATGGTCGTATTGTCTCTATACTCCTGTATAGCAATCTGCCATCTTAAAATGTGTCTGTTTGGAGTTTTCATGTTAAGAAGTGACTTTACTGCGTTACTCTCAGTAATTACTTCAAACACACTACCATCAAGATAGTAATGAAGTTTCTCCAGAGCCCAAACAAGGCAAAGGCACTCCATTTGGCTAGCTCCATATCTGGCCTCAGTAGGCTTAATTTGTCTTGAAATAAAACAAATTGGACCTTCATAAGGCTTGTCATTGACAATTTGAACTTGATGAAGAGAAGCTCCGAGACCTTCACCACATGCATCAATATACAGCTTGAAAGGAAGTTTCCAGTCTGGCATCAGTAATAATGGTGCATTGGTCAAGGCATACTTGATTCTATCATATTCTTGAATTCTCTCCTGAGTCATTTCAAAAACAGTTTGTTGATCACAAATTCTGTATAATGATCTTGCATGGATTGAAAAATCTTTAAGGTGTTGCCTGTAATAACTGGCAAACCCTAAGAAAGACATCATTTCTTTTTTGTTCTGGGGCATCTGTTTCAGTAAAACTGCAGCCACTTTGTTCTTATCAACACCAAGGCTTAGTCCTGAGACTACATATCCCACAGGGCTTAACTCATGAAACCCAAAATTACATTTTTTAAGAGAAATTTTCATGTTCACTTGTAGAATTTTCTTAAGTACTAATGAAAGTCTCTCTAAATGTAATTTCCAGGTTTCTGAACAAATGATAATTTCATCAATATAAATGATTAACCATCCCTCTGATAATTCATGTGGGAAGATAGTATTCATCATTCTTTGGTAATGAGAGGGTGCATTTTTAATACCAAAAGGCATCCTCAAATATTCATAAATACCACAATGAGCAATTATTCTCAATAATGTTCTAGAATGAGGTGTCAAAACATTCTGGTGAAAGCCTTTTAGAGAATCCATGGAAGTAATGAATCTTGCTTTGGATAATTGAGTCAAAGTCTCATGAATTCTAGGGATTGGATACCTGTCTGGGATAGTATGGGTATTCCGTGCTCTAAAATCACCAACCATCCTTGACTTATCATTATGCCAAGTAACGATTACTGGGGTTGTGACTTCTACCTCCTCATTGTGTCCAACCTTTCTAAGAACTCCCAGTTTCATTAGCTCATTAATATGATTTTCTAATGCTTCTCTAGCCCTAGGGCTAGCTGGGTAAGTTGGTCCTCTTAATAGTGGCGGATAAGGCCTTTCCACATTAAGCATAATGTCCACCTCATGGCCTTTTATAGCTCCAAGTGGTTCATTATCTGAAGCAAAGGCTTCCCTGTATTGGAATACAATTTCAATAAGCTCTTCCTTCATTTCCAGTGTTAACTCAGGACTAATTTGTGCTTCAATTAATTGTAACAACCATCCATCAGGGGTAAGGGTATTCATTCATACACCCACTCAAACACCTCAAATCAGCAAATGCAGTATCTTCATCAGCAGTCAGTTTCAGCAATCTTCATTCTGAAACATGCATACAGCTTGGTACCTCAATACAGCCTGTCAATAGCTATACAGGTTGGATTCACCCAATACAGTTTCAATACACCAGTATGGAACTGTATGATCACTCAAATACACCACACCTCTTGTACAGGTTCTGTACAGCTGTACAGGACCTGTATTGGCCAGACTCAATTCAATCATCAATTATTCTCATGAAAATTCTTCCTCTGGATCAGGGCTGGTGATTCTCACATATACCAGCCCCTCTTTCTCCCCCCTGGGGACTTTTCCCCAGTTAATTAATTTAGTTTATTTATCATTTCATAATTATTCTTATCCTTATTTTGGGTATTATAATTATTTAATTTTAAGTTAGTCTTTGCATTTCTCTCTTTGCCTGTACAGTATGAGTTGGGTGGCCATATCCTTATTAACCCTTCTCTTTCCATTCTGACAGGTTGAAACAGTGGACTTGGACTTGTTTGTGGTTGGCTCTTCTATTCTTTTACTCTTATCTTTTGTTGCTGCTTTTTCTTATATTTATTCTTTAGCAATTTATCTTTAACACTCTTAAGTGTATCTCATCTTATCTTATCTTTGAGCCCTCCATAAGTGAGTCCCAGTTTACTGAGTGCCAGGCCCTCTTCACTTCGAAGAGCCCCTGTGACATTAAATTAATTAACTCATATTTGATTCTTTCTTTTCATTCATTTATATTCATTTCCTCTCATTCATCAATTATCACCTTTTCATGATTTTATGATTTTTTATGATTTTCTATGAATTTTTCTCTCTCATCAATTTTCATCTCATTCATTTCATTCTTATGAAAATTGATTCTTTTTCCTTTCTTAATCATTGCTGACCATTTCATCACTTCATTTTATTTTTATCAACCAAATTTTTCTGTGTTCTTATTCAGGTTTCATCTAGGAATTATTGATTGGTTTAATTGATTGGATTATTCATTGGGATTCATTTGGGTTATTGATTCAGGATTTATTGGATTTATTGACTTTGAACTCTCAAGATATTGATTGATACTCAAGAATTGATTTTGATTATTGATTTGATTTGACTCATCAAGATATTGAATTGATTTCTGAAGATTTTGAACTGATTGATTGATTCCTCAAGACTTGATTTCATATTGAAGACACTTATTGATTGATTATTGATTGAATATTGATTGATTATTGATTTCCTCAAGATCATTGATATTTGATTTGAATTGATTGTTGATTGATTGAACTTATTTGACTGTTGATTGAATTTGATTCCTCAAGATTTGAATTGATTCCTCAAGATTCATCAAGATTTTATTGTGATTGATTTGGCCAAGCCTGATTATTCTTCTTAATACCATCAAGTTATTTTAATTCTTTTCATAATTCCAGTCCAGCATAGCCCCCCAGCAAAGAATACTAGATCCCAGAAAATTCCAGCTGTTCTCACTCCTACAGCAAGGGCTCCTCTTGACCGCACACCATCAGTTCATCAACTGAGTGCAAACTTGGACAGAGGACCACCAATGGAAGGAGCAGCACCCTCAAGAAGAGGTGGAATGAAATCTAGAAGATCAAGATCCTTTTCTGGACTTTTGGGTGGCTACCCTGGCATGTCTGAAGGTGCAAGAGCAAGATTAGGGGAAGTTGAAGATGAAGAGGGGGAAGAGTCTGTGGAAGAGGAAGATTCTGGGGAAACTGAAGTGGCAGATTCCTTGGCAAATGCTCCAGAGGTGCCTCAGGGTTCTAATCTAGCCCTTTCTAGTCAACCTCTTGTCTCTCAAACTGATCCAAGTCTCCTCAAGATGATGGAGCAGATGACTCAATTCATGGGACAACTCACTCAAGCAGTTGCCCCCAGGGACAATTCCAAAGCCCCTGCTTTCAAGACTCCATCCATGAAGGCACCTGATTCTTTTGATGGTACTCAAGCTCATAAGTTGAGAGGATTTATCCAATCCTGTCAACTAATTTTCCATAATGATCCAGCAAACTTCTTCTCTGACAGGAAGAAGGTTTTGTACTCAACTTCTTTTCTTACTGGTAGAGCTGGCAAATGGATTGAACCTTACCTCTCAAATATTTCCAATGAAGACCCTTCCTACCTCCTCAATAATTGGCCATTGTTTGAATCTCAATTATTCACTCTGTTTGGTGACCCCAATGAAGTCAGGAAAGCTGAACAGGAGTTGGAAAATTTGAGGATGAAGGAAAGTGGTCATGTTTCCTTGTACATAGCAGATTTCAGAAGCTTAATGTCAAGAATTGGAGATTGGGGGGAAAGAGCTTATATCCATGTTTACAGAAGAGGATTGGCATCAAGATTATTGGATCAGTTGGCTTCTCACCCTGGAACCTTTGATACTCTTCAAGAACTTATGGATGTCACTTTAGAATTAGACACAAGATATTATGAGAGGCAAAAGGAAAAGGGTGGCAATCAAGAAAAGAAGCCTCCAGTCAGTGGATCCAATCAGTCTAGGCCTCCTCAAAACTCATTTCCAAAGAGGCCTCATCAGAAGAAGAATAAGAAGGGCAAGCAATTTCAATCTTCAAAGGACAAACCCCATGCTGCTCTCCTCAATAAGGACAATAAATTAATTGGTTCTGAAAATGAGAGGAGGATTCAAACAGGGTTGTGTACTTATTGTGGTGGCAAGCACCCAATTGAAAAATGCTTCAACAGACCTCAGAACAAGCCTGGGTCATCATCAAGAGGCTTCCCTAGCAAGCAGGGAAAAGCCTGCGTGGGGATCATGATGTGTTCAATGGTTCTCACTTATTTCCTTCAAGAGCACAATTGTGCACTCTGAATACTAGTGTCAAGAAATCTTTAAAGTTTCTTATTTTCTCTTCTGTCTCTGATATTTTTTATAGTATTCTCATTGATTCTGGTGCTACAAACTCTTTTATTTCAAAGAATTTTGTTCTCAAGTACTCATTGACTATGTCAGAGCTCCCTGAAAAGATTCCTCTTTTCATTTTGGATTCTAATGAATCCCCTGCCTTGTTCATCACCCATTATACCAAGTGGGTAGTTGACTTGCCTTCCCTCCCAAGCTTTGAATGGGATTTCTTTATCATAGATTCACCCAAGGGAGAAGACCTGATATTGGGCTATGATTTCCTTTACCATTTCAATCCCATTATTGATTGGAAAAATGGATTGATCACATATGATTCTAGTGGTATTATTCCTTCTACTAGTAATGACTTAGCCACTGCTGTCAACAGTGTTGCTCTGGCTGGTGAACTTAAGACACCTTCCATTCCTTCTTCTGTCCATATCCCTTCCATAATTCCCTCTCAGTCATTACTTCCATTAAGAGATGAAGTCTTCAAAGAGATAAAGGATGTTGGAGAAGATGTTGCCATATCTTCACTTCATCTCTTCCAAGGGGATATGGACCTTCCTCCCTTATCTTTTCATGCATCCCTGGAGGAGCAGTGGGATGAGGAGGAAGAGCCAGAAGAAATTGAAACTGTGTTGAAGGTTGTTCCTCCTGCTTATCACCAATATTTGGATGTATTCTCCAAGGTGAAAGCAGAGAAACTTCCTCCACACCGCGCCTGTGATCACCATATCGAATTGGAGGGTCTTCTACCTCCAATCGGTGTTATCTACTCATTATCAAATCAAGAGTCAGAAACACTGGGGGCCTACATTTCAGAGAATGTAGAGAAAGGTTTCATTAGACCAAGCTCCTCTTCAACAGGAGCACCTGTCCTTTTTGTCAAGAAAAAGGAGGGAGGTCTTCGTTTGTGTGTTGACTACCGCAAACTCAATGCTGTCACTAGGAAGAACAGATACCCTGTTCCTCCTATGAACCAGCTTCTCACCGTATTCAACGGTTCCACTATCTTCTCCAAGATAGATTTGCGTGGTGCATATAACCTTCTGAGAATCAAAGAGGGGGATGAGCACTTAACTGCCTTTAGAACCAAATATGGCAGTTATGAGTATTTGGTCATGCCATTTGGTTTGACCAATGCTCCTGCTTCTTTCCAAAATCTAGTAAATGATATCTTTGCAGATTTTTTGGATGTGTTTGTTGTGGTTTATCTAGATGATATTATGGTCTTTTCCAGTTCTGAGGAGGAACATGTCAAACATGTGGCCTCTGTCCTCCAAAGACTGAGGGACAATAATCTGTTTGCCAAATCCTCCAAGTGTGTATTCCATGCCTCAAGTGTGGAATACTTGGGCTATGTTGTTTCAAGTGATGGCCTCAAGATGGATTCTTCAAAAGTTCAGCAAATCCTCCATTGGCCTCAGCCCAAAAACATCAAGGCTCTTCAATCTTTCCTTGGCTTTGCCAATTTTTATCGACGTTTCATTAAAAATTATTCTAAAAAGATCACTTCTCTCACTTCCCTCCTTAAAAAAGATTCTCCTTTCATCTTCAATGAGGAAGCTCTTAGTCAGTTTCAAGCACTCAAAGAAGCTTTCACCTCCGCTCCTATCTTATCTCACTTTAATCCTTCTCTACCTACTATAGTAGAGACTGATGCTTCTGATTATGCATTGGGCGCCGTACTGAGTCAGGTGAATGACTCTGGAAAGCATCCCATTGCATTTGATAGTCGCAAGCTCTTACCAGCTGAACTCAACTATGAAATTCATGACAAGGAACTCCTTGGCATAGTTTGGGCTCTCAAGCGCTGGAGGGCATTTCTTCTTTCTCTTTCCAATCCTTTTGAGGTCTTGACAGACCACTCTTCCTTGCAGTATTTCATGTCTTCCAAAGTTCTTACTTGTCGTCAGGCCCGTTGGGCTGAATTTCTCTCAGAATTTCATTTCACTATCACTTACCGCCCAGGCAGGCTGGCCACTTTACCAGATGCCTTGTCACGTCGGGACGACGTGTACCCAGAGAGGGGGGTGGACTTCATCAGAAAGAATCCTCAGAATTTTCATCAAGTATTTAAGCAAGATGGAATTAAAGAGTCAAGATTCTTCTCAATCAAAGTGGAAATTTTCTCAGATTTAGTTGACAAGATTCAAAAAGCAGTATGGCAAGACAAAGACTACAAAGAAATACTCAAGCAACTAGCAAGAGGTGAATCAGTTCCAGATTATTCTCTTGAACCTCAAGCCAAGTTATTATTATTCAAAGATAGAGTGGTAATCCCAAGCAATGAAGAACTTCAACTCAATATTCTTCAAAAGCGTCATGACTCACCATTGGCTGGCCATCCTGGCCAGGAGAAGACCCTCAAGCTCATCAAGAGGGATTTTTATTGGGCTGGCATGAATCAATTCATCAAGGACTATGTGTCCTCATGTCAGCAATGTTCAAGAAACAAGAACATTCATCAAAAGAAGTTTGGATTACTCAAGCCTCTTTCAATTCCGTCTGGTCCTTGGAATTCATTATCAATGGACTTCATCACTCAATTGCCACTGTCAAACAACTTTTATTCAATCTTAGTAGGTGTTGACAGATTCTCAAAAATGGCAATCTTCATTCCAACTTATGGCACAATCACTGCTCTGGATTTAGCTCAAATATTCATTAGTCATGTATTTTCCAAGCATGGACTCCCAGTCAGTATTGTCAGTGATAGAGGATCCTTATTTGTTTCATCATTCTGGACTCAATTGTGTCAGCAGCTCAAGATATCAAGAGATCTTTCAACTGCCTTTCACCCTGAAACAGATGGACAGACAGAGAGGGTAAATCAGATACTAGAACAGTACCTTTGGATGTATGTCAGCTATCATCAAGATGACTGGTACACCTGGCTCTCTCTGGCTGAATTTGCCTATAATAATGCAGAACATTCATCAACCAAGCAATCACCTTTTTTCACCATTTATGGAAGAAATCCCAGCTTTGACTCAATCCATATTTCTCAAGACTCACCTGCTGGAAAGTTATCAACAAAACTCCAATCAGTACAGCAAGTTGTCAAAGAAGAATTAGAGTCAGCAATAAGGAGATTGTAACAACCATCCATCAGGGGTAAGGGTATTCATTCATACACCCACTCAAACACCTCAAATCAGCAAATCCAGTATCTGCATCAGCAGTCAGTTTCAGCAATCTTCATTCTGAAACATGCATACAGTTTGGTACATCAATACAGCCTGTCAATACTTGTACAGGATGGATTCACCCTAATACAGTTTCAATACACCAGTATGAAACTGTATGATCACTCCAATACACCACACCTCTTGTACAGGTCCTGTACAGCTGTACAAGACCTGTATTGGCCAGACTCAATTCAATCATCAAATATTCTCATGAAAATTCTTCCTCTGGATCAGGGCTGGTGATTCTCACATATACCAGCCCCTCTTTCTCCCCCCTGGGGACTTTTCCCCAGTTAATTAATTTAGTTGATTTATTATTATCTGAATATTCTTATCCTTATATTTTGGGTATTATGTTTATTTAATCTTAAGTTAGTCTTTGCTTTTTTTTCTTTCTTCGCCTGTACAGTATGAGTTGGGTGGCCATATCCTTATCAACCCTTCTCTTTCCATTCTGACAGGTTGAAACAGTGGACTTGGACTTGTTTGTGGTTGGCTCTTCTATTTCTTATTCTTATTTCTTTTGTTGCTGCTTTTCTTATATTCATTCTTTTAGTAATTCATTTTTAACACTCTTAAGTGTACCTCATCTTATCTTATCTTTGAGCCCTCCATAAGTGAGTCCCAGTTTACTGAGTGCCAGGCCCTCTTCACTTCGAAGAGCCCCTGTGACATTAAATTAATTAACTCATATTTGATTCTTTCTTTTCATTCATTTATATTCATTTCCTCTCATTCATCAATTATGACCTTTTCATGATTTTATGATTTTTATGATTTTTTATGAATTTCCACTCTCATCAATTTTCATCTCATTCTTTTCATTCTTATGAAAATTGATTCTTTCCCTTTCTTAATCATTGCTGACCATTTCATCACTTCATTTTATTTTTATCAAATCAAATTTTTTCTGTGCTTTATTCAGGTCTTATTCAGGAGTAATTGATTGGTTATTTGATTGGATTATTCATTGGGATTCATTGGTTGATTGGGTTATTGATTCAGGATTTCATTTGGATTATTGATTGACTTTTGAACTCTCAAGATATTGATTGATCCTCAAGAATTGATTTTGATTATTGATTTGATTTGACTCATCAAGATATTGAATTGATTTCTGAAGATTTTGAACTGATTGATTGATTCCTCAAGACTTGATTTCATATTGAAGACACTTATTGATTGATTATTGATTGAATATTGATTGATTATTGATTTCCTCAAGATTATTGATATTTGATTTGAATTGATTGTTGATTGATTGAATTGATTTGATTGTTGATTGAATTTGATTCCTCAAGATTTGAATTGATTCCTCAAGATTCATCAAGATTTCATTGTGATTGATTTGGCCAAATCTGATTATTCTTCTTAATACCATCAAGTTATTTTAATTCTTTTCATAATGCCAGTCCAGCATAGCCCCCCAGCAAAGAATACTAGATCCCAGAAAATTCCAGCTGTTCTCACTCCTACAGCAAGGGCTCCTCTTGACCGCACACCATCAGTTCATCAACTGAGTGCAAACTTGGACAGAGGACCACCAATGGAAGGAGCAGCACCCTCAAGAAGAGGTGGAATGAAATCTAGAAGATCAAGATCCTTTTCTGGACTTTTGGGTGGCTACCCTGGCATGTCTGAAGGTGCAAGAGCAAGATTAGGGGAAGTTGAAGATGAAGAGGGGGAAGAGTCTGTGGAAGAGGAAGATTCTGGGGAAACTGAAGTGGCAGATGCCTTGGCAAATGCTCCAGAGGTGCCTCAGGGTTCTAATCTAGCCCTTTCTAGTCAACCTCTTGTCTCTCAAACTGATCCAAGTCTCCTCAAGATGATGGAGCAGATGACTCAATTCATGGGACAACTCACTCAAGCAGTTGCCCCCAGGGACAATTCCAAAGCCCCTGCTTTCAAGACTCCATCCATGAAGGCACCTGATTCTTTTGATGGTACTCAAGCTCATAAGTTGAGAGGATTTATCCAATCCTGTCAACTAATTTTCCATAATGATCCAGCAAATTTCTTCTCTGACAGGAAGAAGGTTTTGTACTCAACTTCTTTTCTTACTGGTAGAGCTGGCAAATGGATTGAACCTTACCTCTCAAATATTTCCAATGAAGACCCTTCCTACCTCCTCAATAATTGGTCATTGTTTGAATCTCAATTATTCACTCTGTTTGGTGACCCCAATGAAGTCAGGAAAGCTGAACAAGAGTTGGACAATTTGAGGATGAAGGAAAGTGGTCATGTTTCCTTGTACATAGCAGATTTCAGAAGCTTAATGTCAAGAATTGGAGATTGGGGGGAAAGAGCTTATATCCATGTTTACAGAAGAGGATTGGCATCAAGATTATTGGATCAGTTGGCTTCTCACCCTGGAACTTTTGATACTCTTCAAGAACTCATGGATGTCACTCTAGAATTAGACACAAGATATCATGAGAGGCAAAAGGAAAAGGGTGGCAATCAAGAAAAGAAGCCTCCAGTCAGTGGATCCAATCAGTCTAGGCCTCCTCAAAACTCATTTCAAAAGAGGCCTCGTCAGAAGAAGAATAAGAAGGGCAAGCAATTCCAATCTTCAAAGGACAAACCCCATGCTGCTCTCCTCAATAAGGACAATAAATTAATCGGTTCTGAAAAGGAGAGGAGGATTCAAGCAGGGTTGTGTACTTATTGTGGTGGCAAGCACCCAATTGAAAAATGCTTCAAGAGACCTCAGAACAAGCCTGGGTCATCATCAAAAGGCTTCCCTAGCAAGCAGGGAAAAGCCTGAGTGGGAATCATGATGTGTTCAATGGTTCTCACTTATTTCCTTCAAGAGCACAATTGTGCACTCTGAATACTAGTGTCAAGAAATCTTTAAAATTTCTTATTTTTTCTTCAATCTCTGATATTTTTTATAGTATTCTCATTGATTCTGGTGCTACAAACTCTTTTATTGCAAAGAATTTTGTTCTCAAGTACTCATTGACTCTGTCAGAGCTCCCTGAAAAGATTCCTCTTTTCATTTTGGATTCTAATGAATCCCCTGCCTTGTTCATCACCCATTATACCAAGTGGGTAGCTGACTTGCCTTCCTTCCCAAGCTTTGAATGGGATTTCTTTATCATAGATTCACCCAAAGGAGAAGACCTGATATTGGGCTATGATTTCCTTTACCATTTCAATCCCATTATTGATTGGAAAAATGGATTGATCACATATGATTCTAGTGGTATTATTCCTTCTACTAGTAATGACTTAGCCACTGCTGTCAACAGTGTTGCTCTGGCTGGTGAACTTAAGACACCTTCCATCCCTTCTTCTGTCCATATCCCTTCCATAATTCCCTCTCAGTCATTACTTCCATCAAGAGATGAAGTCTTCAAAGAGATAAAGGATGTTGGAGAAGATGTTGCCATATCTTCACTTCATCTCTTCCAAGGGGATATGGACCTTCCTCCCTTATCTTTTCATGCATCCCTGGAGGAGCAGTGGGATGAGGAGGAAGAGCCAGAAGAAATTGAAACTGTGTTGAAGGTTGTTCCTCCTGCTTATCACCAATATTTGGATGTATTCTCCAAGGTGAAAGCAGAGAAACTTCCTCCACACCGCGCCTGTGATCACCATATCGAATTGGAGGGTCTTCTACCTCCAATTGGTGTTATCTACTCATTATCAAATCAAGAGTCAGAAACACTGCGGGCCTACATTTCAGAGAATGTAGAGAAAGGTTTCATTAGACCAAGCTCCTCTTCAACAGGAGCACCTGTCCTTTTTGTCAAGAAAAAGGATGGAGGTCTTCGTTTGTGTGTTGACTACCGCAAACTCAATGCTGTCACTAGGAAGAACAGATACCCTGTTCCTCCTATGAACCAGCTTCTTACCGTATTCAACGGTTCCACTATCTTCTCCAAGATAGATTTGCGTGGTGCATATAACCTTCTGAGAATCAAAGAGGGGGATGAGCACTTAACTGCCTTTAGAACCAAATATGGTAGTTATGAGTATTTGGTCATGCCATTTGGTTTGACCAATGCTCCTGCTTCTTTCCAGAATCTGGTAAACGATATATTTGCAGATTTCTTGGATGTGTTTGTTGTGGTTTATTTAGATGATATTATGGTCTTTTCCAGTTCTGAGGAGGAACATGTCAAACATGTGGCCTCTGTCCTCCAAAGACTGAGGGACAATAATTTGTTTGCCAAAGCCTCCAAGTGTGTATTCCATGCCTCAAGTGTGGAATACTTGGGCTATGTTGTTTCAAGTGATGGCCTCAAGATGGACTCTTCAAAAGTTCAGCAAATACTCAATTGGCCTCAGCCCAAAAACATCAAGGCTCTTCAATCTTTTCTTGGCTTTGCCAATTTTTATCGTCGCTTCATTAAAAATTATTCCAAAAAAATCACTTCTCTCACTTCCCTTCTCAAAAAAGATTCTCCCTTCATCTTCAATGAGGAAGCTCTTAGTCAGTTTCAAGCACTCAAAGAAGCTTTCACCTCTGCTCCTATCTTATCTCACTTTAATCCTTCTCTACCTACTATAGTAGAGACTGATGCTTCTGATTATGCATTGGGCGCCGTACTGAGTCAGGTGAATGACTCTGGAAAGCATCCCATTGCATTTGATAGTCGCAAGCTCTTACCAGCTGAGCTCAACTATGAGATTCATGACAAGGAACTCCTTGGCATAGTTTGGGCTCTCAAGCGCTGGAGAGCATTTCTTCTTTCTCTTTCCAATTCTTTTGAGGTCTTGACAGACCACTCTTCCTTGCAGTATTTCATGTCTTCCAAAGTTCTTACTCGTCGTCAGGCCCGCTGGGCTGAGTTTCTCTCTGAGTTTCATTTCACTATCACTTACCGCCCAGGCAGGCTGGCCACTTTACCAGATGCCTTGTCACGTCGGGACGACGTGTACCCAGAGAGGGGGGTGGACTTCATCATCAAGAATCCTCAAAATCTTCATCAAGTTCTTAAGCAAGATGGAATTCAAGAGTCAAGATTCTTCTCAATCAAAGTGGAAATTTTCTCAGATTTAGTGGACAAGATTCAAAAAGAAGTATGGCAAGACAAAGACTATAAAGAAATACTCAAGCAACTAGCAAGAGGTGAATCAGTTCCAGATTATTCTCTTGAACCTCAAGCCAAGTTATTATTATTCAAAGATAGAGTGGTAATCCCAAGCAATGAAGAACTTCAACTCAATATTCTTCAAAAGCGTCATGACTCACCATTGGCTGGCCATCCTGGCCAGGAGAAGACCCTCAAGCTCATCAAGAGGGATTTTTATTGGGCTGGCATGAATCAATTTATCAAGGACTATGTGTCCTCATGTCAGCAATGTTCAAGAAACAAGAACATTCACCACAAGAAGTTTGGATTACTCAAGCCTCTTTCAATTCCGTCTGGTCCTTGGAATTCCTTATCAATGGACTTTATCACTCAATTGCCACTGTCCAACAACTTTGATTCAATTTTAGTAGTTGTGGACAGATTCTCAAAAATGGCAATCTTCATTCCAACTTATGGCACAATCACTGCTCTGGATTTAGCTCAAATATTCATTAGCCATGTATTTTCCAAGCATGGACTCCCAGTCAGTATTGTCAGTGATAGAGGATCCTTATTTGTTTCATCATTCTGGACTCAATTGTGTCAGCAGCTCAAGATATCAAGAGATCTTTCAACTGCCTTTCACCCTGAAACAGATGGACAGACAGAGAGGGTAAATCAGATACTAGAACAGTACCTTCGGATGTATGTCAGCTATCATCAAGATGACTGGTACACCTGGCTCCCTCTGGCTGAATTTGCCTATAATAATGCAGAACATTCATCAACCAAGCAATCACCTTTTTTCACCATTTATGGAAGAAATCCCAGCTTTGACTCAATCCATATTTCTCAAGACTCACCTGCTGGAAAGTTATCAACAAAACTCCAATCAGTACAGCAAGTTGTCAAAGAAGAATTAGAGTCAGCAATAAGGAGATTCAAGAAGTATGCAGATAGAAATAGGGCAATTCCACCTGATTTCCAACCTGGGGACAAAGTATGGCTAGCTTCCAAGAACATCAAGACAACAAGACCCACCAAGAAATTATCAGAAAGATGGTTGGGACCCTTTGAAGTTCTTAAGAAGATTGGCAGCCATGCATATCACCTCAAGTTGCCTCAGCAATGGAAGACAGTTCACCCTGTATTCCATGTGTCCTTATTAGAACCAGTCAGGCATTCAACTATCCCAAATCGTCATCAATTGCCGCCACCACCAGTTTTAGTGGAGGAGCAAGAAGAATGGGAAGTGGCTCAGGTTCTGGACTCAAAACTCAAAAGAGGTAAATTATGGTATCTTGTAGAGTGGAAAGGATTCAGTGAAGACCCAGAAAGAACCACTTGGGAACCAGCTTCCAACCTTACCAACTCACCAGACCTTGTCAAGGATTTCCATTCATTGTATCCAGACAAGCCTGGTCCAATTACCTCAAGAGTTTGATTTTATGGTGCTTGGTGGGGAGAAGAAGTTATGAAAGTAAGTTCCTCTCCTGGCATGCACCTTTAAGGGGGTATTCTACCCATATGTTGTTGTAAGCATCACCTTGGCCACTTTGTGAGCACTTGTCAATTCTTTGGACAGGTTCAGGAAGCATACAACATCAATACCCTCCATTTGGACCTTATCAAGATATGGCCCAATGTTTTCTTTCTTTGTGTTTCATTTTCTTTCTTTATTATCATTTCATTTTATGCCATTCATCATAGTTCAAGACATTCATTACTTCAAGTCATTTACGGCAAATCTTTTCAGAAGCCATTTATGGCAATTCATTTCAGAAGTCATTTATGGCAATTCATTTCAGAAGTCATTTATGGCAATTCTTTTCAGTTTTATGGTGCTTGGTGGGGAGTGGAAGTTATGAAAGTAAGTTCCATCTCCTGGTATGCATCCCTGAGGGTTCTACTTCTTGTAAAACATCACCTTGGCCACTCTGTGAGCATCAAATGCTTGGTTTTCATTTTTTCAGACACTTCTTGGCCAGAATCAAGCAACTCGCCACAAGAAGGACCAGCCATCAGGAATTTTTCTTTATTTCTTTCTTTACTCTCATTTTCTCTTATTATTTTCTTTCTTTCTTTACTTGTATAATTTTCTTTCTTTTATTTCTTTAAAGCAGCAGCATCCCCTCCCCAAATCATGTATTGGGAGGTTCCATTATCTTTTTTATTTTTTTTATTTATTTTTTAGTAGTTATAAGAGTGGGGATAGGAGTCAAACCAAACACAAACAAGGAAAAGGAAACTAGTTATCTCTACCCAAGTCATCAAAAGTTCTCTGGAAATCATTTATCAACTCATCTTCATACCAGGCAAATTTTGCAGCCATTTCTTCAGAAGCAGTACCTGGAATCGTCCTGTCATTGGCATACATAATCACCTCTCTGCTATTTCTGTCAACTCTCCTGAACAATCTGGCCACAGCATCTTGATTTTCACTAGCCGCGTTGGGATCTTCTCTGGTAACCCGGATAGGCCAACGTTCTCTTCTTTGGAATACTTGAGCGGCAGGAAACGGCAAAGGCGACATCCCATCTCTTCTTCTGCTGGAGCTGGCCACAGGTTGGAGTTGACGGGAGGTGTTTATGGGTGAGTTTTTGGGCTGTTGAACTGGAGATGGTCTTACTGCTGGATTCAAGGCAGGCCTGGTGGTGTGGGAAGTAGTTGGTGATGGAGGAGGAAGGGTTGTAGGAATTGAAGCAAGCATTGGTTGGAAGGTTCTTGGAGTGCTGGGAACCACTTGGCTTTGGAATCTGGGGTTGGCAAGAGGTTGAGAAGAGGAATTGCTGGATGGATGGCCACTTGAATGAGGAATAACTTGAACTTCTTCACCATCCAACTCATCACTTCCTTCAGCATCTGGATCTGATGGGGAATCAACAATTCTTCTTAGCTTCTTCACTACTTTCACCACTCCATCAGCATTGGTCCTTGAAATGGGAATTTCTGAGCTGTAGTGGATGGGCCTACCACCAATCGGAATGGGCGCTCCAACATTAGTCCACCTGGCCACATCCCTCTGCCTGGAACCAGTCACTACATCAAAATATCAGCATCAATTCAACCAAGAAATGCAAATCACTCACATTGAGAAAATCCAGAAGTGGCATCAGGGGTAGGTTCCTCAAGAATGGGGAATTCCTGCCCATAAGGCCCATCCTTCCTACTCCACAAGTGTCTCTTGACCCGGGACAAAGTTGATCCGGTACGGCGGCATGGCTTCTTCCCAATAAAGCAGAAATGGCATTTTGACGATCGAGGATTGTAATGTTGAAAGCAATCCTTCCCCCTGGCCAAACACTCAGTACAGGCAGGATCAAGAACTTCAACTGCTCTGAACCCATCATATGTTTGGGAGGGGTCAAAATGGCCAGAAGACGCCATGGAGGGAGAAGACAATCGACTGAAGACGCCAGAACCATGAAGAACAGACGGTGGCGGTGCAGAAGGGGAAGATTCAGTGAGTTCAGTCAGTTTGGAACTCATAACTGAAGAAAGTGCAAGCAGAAGATTCAAGACGTCAGAATCAATCCACTCCACATCAAGAAAAAGAAATTTGACTCAAGGAACTGGGGCCATAACTCAATTATGCCCCACCTCAAAGCCTCTAAGGTGAAGGTTCATACCCCTTTGGGGCTGAACTCATCACCCAGGGCCTCCCCTGCAACTTTGGGGAGGCCAGGATCTTGATGGTCCTGGACCCCATCAATGGGTCCAGGCCATGTAGGGAAAAAAATGGGTAAGGGCCATTTCTGGACCCCTTGGTCACCCTGGGTCCCCAGTAAATTTGGGCCCAGGGGCTCTATTTTGGTCCTGGGGGCCTCCAATAGCCCCCACGGACCGCGGACCGCGGCGTACGGCCCACGGACCGCAGACCACGGACCGCGGCGTACGGACCGCGGACCGTAGGATCCCAAAAACATCAAAAGGCCTATTATGGCCAAAAAACCAGAAAAATCAAAAAAAATTGCCCTAATCACCAAAACACCCAGCAAGGCCAAAAAGGCCATAAAAAGCAAGATACATCAAGATCACTCAAGATGGAGGCCACAGTCCAAAACCCACTGGGAGGGCTGCCTGAGGCCAATTCCTTGGATCATGGGGACAAGACCCCTTGGAGGTTCATTGAATGGATTAAGTCTGGGCCAATGAGTACAAGTCATATACTCATTGGGCACCAATTTTTGAGCACAAGTGCTCAATGGCCTTTATTCTGGGATATATCCCAAGGCCACATCCCAAGACATGGCTGATTGAATCAAAAGAAAGAATTGCATACTCTGGAAGGAATACTCACTCAAATTTGAAAAGAAAGGGGGGAATCAATTGAATTTGGCAGGGAAGAAGTAATAAAGGATTTTCAGGATAATGGTCAAGAGGAAAGAAATTTAAAAAGAAAATTTTTTTTTTTTTTTTTTTTTTTTTTTTTTTTTTTTTTTTTTTTTTGAAAAAAATGTGGGGATATTGAGATGCCACTCAACAGTGGCAGGGTATTATGGTGTTCAGGAGCCCACCAGTTTCAAGAGGGGGATACTGTAACAACCATCCATCAGGGGTAAGGGTATTCATTCATACACCCACTCAAACACCTCAAATCAGCAAATCCAGTATCTGCATCAGCAGTCAGTTTCAGCAATCTTCATTCTGAAACATGCATACAGTTTGGTACATCAATACAGCCTGTCAATACTTGTACAGGATGGATTCACCCTAATACAGTTTCAATACACCAGTATGAAACTGTATGATCACTCCAATACACCACACCTCTTGTACAGGTCCTGTACAGCTGTACAAGACCTGTATTGGCCAGACTCAATTCAATCATCAAATATTCTCATGAAAATTCTTCCTCTGGATCAGGGCTGGTGATTCTCACATATACCAGCCCCTCTTTCTCCCCCCTGGGGACTTTTCCCCAGTTAATTAATTTAGTTGATTTATTATTATCTGAATATTCTTATCCTTATATTTTGGGTATTATATTTATTTAATTTTAAGTTAGTCTTTGCTTTTTTTTCTTTCTTCGCCTGTACAGTATGAGTTGGGTGGCCATATCCTTATCAACCCTTCTCTTTCCATTCTGACAGGTTGAAACAGTGGACTTGGACTTGTTTGTGGTTGGCTCTTCTATTTCTTATTCTTATTTCTTTTGTTGCTGCTTTTCTTATATTCATTCTTTTAGTAATTCATTTTTAACACTCTTAAGTGTACCTCATCTTATCTTATCTTTGAGCCCTCCATAAGTGAGTCCCAGTTTACTGAGTGCCAGGCCCTCTTCACTTCGAAGAGCCCCTGTGACAGAGATTCAAGAAGTATGCAGATAGAAATAGGGCAATTCCACCTGATTTCCAACCTGGGGACAAAGTATGGCTAGCTTCCAAGAACATCAAGACAACAAGACCCACCAAGAAATTATCAGAAAGATGGTTGGGACCCTTTGAAGTTCTTAAGAAGATTGGCAGCCATGCATATCACCTCAAGTTGCCTCAGCAATGGAAGACAGTTAACCCTGTATTCCATGTGTCCTTATTAGAACCAGTCAAGCATTCAACTATCCCAAATTGTCATCAATTGCCGCCACCACCAGTTTTAGTGGAAGAGCAAGAAGAATGGGAAGTGGCTCAGGTTCTGGACTCAAAACTCAAAAGAGGTAAATTATGGTATCTTGTAGAGTGGAAAGGATTCAGTGAAGACCCAGAAAGAACCACTTGGGAACCATCTTCCAACCTTACCAACTCACCAGACCTTGTCAAGGATTTCCATTCATTGTATCCAGACAAGCCTGGTCCAAATACCTCAAGAGCTTGATTTATGGTGCTTGGTGGGGAGAAGAAGTTATGAAAGTAAGTTCCTCTCCTGGCATGCACCTTTAAGGGGGTATTCTACCCATATGTTGTTGTAAGCATCACCTTGGCCACTTTGTGAGCACTTGTCAATTCTTTGGACAGGTTCAGGAAGCATACAACATCAATACCCTCCATTTGGACCTTATCAAGATATGGCCAAATTTTTCTTTCTTTCTTTATGTTTTCATTTTCTTTCTTTATTATCATCTCATTTTATGCCAATAATCATAATTCAAGACATTCATTACTTCAAGTCATTTACGGCAATGCATTTCAGAAGGCATTTATGGCAATTTATTTCAGGCTCACGGTGCTTGGTGGGGAGTGGAAGTTATGAAAGTAAGTTCCATCTCCTGGTATGTATCCCTGAGGGTTCTACTTCTTGTAAAACATCACCTTGGCCACTCTGTGAGCATCAAATGCTTGGCTTTCATTTTTCAGACACTTTTTTGGCCAGAATCAAGCAACTCACCACAAGAAGGACCAACCATCAGGATTTTTCTTTATTTCTTTCTTTACTCTCATTTTCTCTTATTATTTTTCTTTCTTTCTTTACTTGTATAATTTTCTTTCTTTTATTTCTTAAAGCAGCAGCATCCCCTCCCCAAGTCATGTATTGGGAAGTTCCATTATCTGTTTATTTTTTATTTTTTAGTATTGATAAGAGTGGGGATAGAAGCCAAACCAAACACAAACAAGGAAAAGGAAACTAGTTATCTCTACCCAAGTCATCAAAAGTTCTCTGGAAGTCATTTATCAACTCATCCTCATACCAGGCAAATTTTGCAGCCATCTCTTCAGAAGCAGTACCTGGAATTGTCCTGTCATTGGCATACATAATCACCTCTCTGCTATTTCTATCAACCCTCCTGAACAATCTGGCCACAGCATCTTGATTTTAACTAGCCGCGTTGGGATCTTCTCTGGTAACCCGGATAGGCCAACGTTCTCTTCTTTGGAAGACTTGAGTGGCAGGAAACGGCAAAGGGGATAATCCATCTCTTCTTCTGCTGGAGCTGGCCACAGGTTGGAGTTGACGGGAGGTGGTTATGGGTGAGTTTCTAGACTGTTGAACTGGTGATGGTCTTACTGCTGGATTCAAGGCAGGCCTGGTGGTATGGGAAGTAGTTGGTGAAGGAGGAGGAAGGGTTGTAGGAATGGAGGCAAGCATTGGTTGGAAGTTTCTTGGAGTGCTGGGAATAATTTGGCTCTGGAATCTGGTGTTGGCAAGAGATTGAGAAGAGGAATTGCTGGATGGATGGCCACTTGAATGGGGAATAACTTGAACTTCTTCACCATCCAACTCATCACTTCCTTCAGCATCTGGATCTGATGGGGAATCAACAATTCTTCTTAGCTTCTTCACTACTTTCACCACTCCATCAGCATTGGTCCTTGAAATTGGAATTTCTGAGCTGTAGTGGATGGGCCTACCACCAATTGGAATGGACCCTCCAACATTAGTCCATCTGGCCACATCCCTCTGCCTGGAACCAGTAACTACATCAAGATATCAGCACCAATTCAATCAAAATATGCAAATCACTCACATTGAGAAAATCCAGAAGTGGCATCAGGGGTAGGCTCCTCAAGAATGGGGAATTCCTGCCCATAAGGCCCATCCTTCCTACTCCACAAGTGTCTCCTGACCTGGGACAAAGTTGATCTGGTACGGCAGCATGGCTTCTTCCCAATAAAGCAGAAATGGCATTTTGACGATCAAGGATTGTAATGTTGAAAGCAATCCTTACCCCTGGCCAAACACTCAGTACAGGCAGGATCAAGAACTTCAACTGCTCTGAACCCATCATATGTTTGGGAGGGGTCAAAATGGCCAGAAGACGCCATGGAAGGAGAAGACAATGGACTGAAGACGCCAGAACCATGAAGAATAGACGGTGGCGGTGCAGAAGGGGAAGATTCAGTGAGCTCAGTCAGTTTGGAACTCATAACTGAAGAATATGCAAGCAGAAGATTCAAGACGTCAGAATCAATCCACTCCATATCAAGAAAAAAAGGAACTTGACTCAAGGAAATGGGGCCATAACTCAATTATGCCCCCCCTTCAAAGCCTCTAAGGTGAAGGTTCATACCCCTTTGGGGCTGAACTCATCACCCAGGGCCTCCCCTGCAACTTTGGGGAGGCCAGGATCTTGATGGTCCTGGACCCCATCAATGGGTCCAGGCCATGTAGGGTGAAAATTGGGTAAGGGCCATTTCTGGACCCCTTGGTCACCCTGGGTCCCCAGCAAATTTGGGCCCAGGGGCTCCATTTTGGTCCTGGGGGCCTCCAATAGCCCCCACGGACTGCGGACCGTAGGATCCCAAAGACTCAAAAAGGCCCATTATGGCCAAAAATCAAAAAAAATGCCCTAATCACTAAAACACCCAAAAAGGCCAAAAAGGACATAGAAAGTATAATGCATCAAGATCACTCAGGATGGAGGCCACAGCCCAAAAAACATTTGGAGGGCTGTCTGAGGCCATTTCCTTGGACAATGGGGACAAGAACCCTTGGAGGAAAGTTTCATTCATTAATTGGATTAAGTCTGGGCCAATGATTACAACTCAGATACTCATTGGGCACCATTTTTTGAGCACAAGTGCTCAATGGCCTTTATTCTGGGATATATCCCAAGGCCACATCCCAAGGCATGGCTGATTGAATCAAAAGAAAAGAATGGCATATTTTGGAAGGAATACTCACTCAAGCTTGGAAAAAAAGGGGCAAATCAAATGAATTTGGCAGGAAAGAAATAATGAAGGATTTTCAGGATAATGGTCAAGAGGAAAAGAAAATTAAAAAGAAAATTTTTTTGAAAAAATGTGGGGATATTGAGATGCCACTCAACAGTGGCAGGGTATTATGGTGTTCAGGAGCCCACCAGTTTCAAGAGGGGGATACTGTAACAACCATCCATCAGGGGTAAGGGTATTCATTCATACACCCACTCAAACACCTCAAATCAGCAAATCCAGTATCTACATCAGCAGTCAGTTTCAGCAATCTTCATTCTGAAACATGCATACAGCTTGGTACCTCAATACAGCCTGTCAATACCTATACAGGTTGGATTCACCCAATACAGTTTCAATACACCAGTATGGAACTGTATGATCACTCAAATACACCACACCTCTTGTACAGGACCTGTATTGGCCAGACTCAATTCAATCAACAATTATTCTCATGAAAATTCTTCCTCTGGATCAGGGCTGGTGATTCTCACATATACCAGCCCCTCTTTCTCCCCCCTGGGGACTTTTCCCCAGTTAATTAATTTAGTTTATTTATCATTTCATAATTATTCTTATCCTTATTTTGGGTATTATAATTATTTAATTTTAAGTTAGTCTTTGCATTTCTCTCTTCGCCTGTACAGTATGAGTTGGGTGGCCATATCCTTATTAACCCTTCTCTTTCCATTCTGACAGGTTGAAACAGTGGACTTGGACTTGTTTGTGGTTGGCTCTTCTATTCTTTTACTCTTATCTTTTGTTGCTGCTTCTTATTATATTTATTCTTTAGCAATTTATCTTTAACACTCTTAAGTGTATCTCATCTTATCTTATCTTTGAGCCCTCCATAAGTGAGTCCCAGTTTACTGAGTGCCAGGCCCTCTTCACTTCGAAGAGCCCCTGTGACATTAATTGACTTACCACAAATTTTCCCTTATTAACATTTTTTACTTTTTTAATGACAGTAATTTCTCTTTTTTCTAGAGGAAAAGCAAATTTTTGTCTTTTATTTTCCCCTATAGTGAAATACCTGTCTTTATGATTATTAATATCAATACCATAAATATTGAGATAATCATTCCCAAGTATAAAGTGTTGTGAAGTACAATTATTCATAACAAGAATTTCAACTTTCAGTCTTATACTTCCTGCAGGATGAGAAAATATGATTTCTGCTTCAAATATGCCCAAAGGGTGCATATTTTGGCTAGCACTGCTGAATGTTATACCTTCAATTGGCATTAATTTAAATTTTGTCAAGATAATCTTTTCCAACACAAGTGCAAAAAGCACCTGAGTCAAGATGTATCTTGGCTTCTGTGTTATTTATCACAATATTAGTGATACAAGATGACCCAGCTGTATAACCTTTACCTCTGGCAGGGATGGTTTTTTGCATTTTGGCATCTTGCACATGTATGAGATCCATACATTCATCACTGTACTGTGGTAAGTGAGTATGTACCTCAGTGACCTCAAAAGAGACATTAATGTTCTCTATACCAAGTTCTTCTGATACTTATTATTCTTCTGAAGGCTCAGAATCACTTTCATGTAAAGATACATCAGTTTCTTTTGTGTCTTCCACTTTTTCAACATTTATGCCATTGACTCTTGTCTTTTTTGGACAAGTGTTTGCCAAATGAGATGTGCTTCCACATTTATGACATTTCAAAGGAGGTCTGTCTTGTGGTTTATTTGGTTTTGAAATTGGTTTCCCACTAGTCTTGTTGTCTATTGGGGTTTTGGACCAATTTCTTCCAATTTTTGTTCTAGTAGTGATGTCCTCCATAGCATTGATATAATCTTCTGTAGAGCAAGGCTCAATACATCTGCTACTTATAGCATGCTCAAGGCCACCACCACATTTTCTTAATATCCTTTTATGTACCATTGTTTAAGACATATCAGGATGAAGGGCAGTTAACCTGTCCTTCTGTTTAAGAAACCAAGTCATGGGCTTGTCCCTCTCAATATTAAAAATGGCTTATTCAAAAGAATTTTCCATTCTAAATTTCCAGGAATCATTTGCCCATTTGGAAATCATTTGTTCTTTCCACCAAGGCCAAGAATGTTTACCATGGTCTTGTCTCATTTTATAATACCATTTCTTTGCTGATTTGGTAAATAATGAGTGTAATCTGGAACTTATGTATTCATCTGGTATGTTAAAGTCTTCTTTGAACATATCAATTGTTTTCATAAATTCCATATGATTATATTCTCCTTCACCACTGAAGGTTGGCCATTCCTCTAATCTTGGAATGTCATTAAAATTGCAAGCAGTTTCCACATCATGACTTGAAATTGTATGATTTAAATCATTATTCAAGTTAAGAACATTTCTGTCAAGAATTGGTGTGGATTGCCTTGGCAATTCATTTTTTTAGTGATATATTATTAATACTTGATTGAATTTCCTCTTTCAATTCAAGCCTTGCTTTATCACTTTTTTCCAATTGTTCTTAAAAAAGAGCTTCATTGTGACCAGTAGAATTTTCCAAGTTTTGAACTTGTATTTTCAATTCTCTTAACTGTCCAGTTATAAAAGAAATTGAGTTCTCATCTGGTTGATTGAGTAAGGTAACTTTAGACTCAAGTCTTTCACAAATTTGCGTCAAAGACACAATATTGTCTTTATTAACATTTTCAAGGCCAATAATAGTCTTTTGTTGTTCTTTCACTTTCAATATCTCATTACCCAACTTCTGTTGGACATAATCAAATGCTTTAAATTTTTCCATAATTTCTTTATTACAAGATTCAAAGTGAGTTACAAGTTTTACAAGATCTATTTCTTTGAGAAAGATTGATTCAATCTTTCCTCCTCCTTGTTTTTGAATTCCATCAAGGTTCTTGCCATATTGAACACATTGTCCATGGCTGTCTTTTCCTTCTTTGGGATTCTGTAATTCTGAGGGTAAGGCTTGTTCCACTTGGGCTTTGCCTTTCCCTTTCCCTTTTGCTTGCCCTTCTGGTTGGTTTTTGGGGCTTGCTTGGGCTTGTTTGGCACTTGTTGAGGCGGAATTTTGCTGGTGGATGCTTGAGGAGCTTCCACTGGGCTGGTTTCCTTGCCTTGGGCCAACTTCTTCTTCTGATCCTCTGATAACATGCTTTGGTTTTTCAACCAAGCTTTTATCTGTTGGACTTGTCCTTTGACAGACATGGGTGTCCAACCCATCAGAAGGTCTTCTGTCTTTTCTGGTCCCATGAACTTCTTCACTTGAAGATAAGAGCTCATGGTGCCTATCCAAAGACTTGGGCGAAGTTCCCACTCTTGTTGTTTTGAAGCCAAGAACCAGTTCTTCCATTGAGATTGATAAATCTCCACTGCTGCTTGTTGGAAATGGTTCAGGTCTAACAGCAATAGCAGTTATGTCAGCTTCTGGACTCTCAATAAGAGGTTCAAAGGTGCTGGCTAACCTTTGGGAACTGGTGGAAGTTCTGTCATCCTCCATTTGTGCCTCTCCTCTGGGAAGACATTCTTGCCTTTTGGATTTGTCGCTGGAATGTCCTGGTCCAGATCCATTTGATTGGATGGAGTAGTTACTTCCACTTCTAGTAGGAGTCATTTCACGTCAATTTTAATAAAAAATAGAGTAAAATTGAATAGAATTCACCTGCAGGACCTTTAAAGGGCTCTTTGGTTATCAAACCCCTTGGGGGTGGGCTGGTTTGAATTTCAATACTGGACTCTGAGGTTTCAGAGTCTGAAGAATTTTCTCTGATGAAAGACACTAGAGAAAATTAAAAATATAAGTTATTTGTTCAAATAATAAAGATAACTTATAAACTCAACTTATTAAATAAAGTTGTTTTAATGTAATTTATGGCAAATTACGTCAAAAATAAAGAAAAATGTCTAAGATAAAAGAAAAAAATGTTTTTTAGTAAAGATTTTTATTTTTAAAGATTTTTTATTTGATTTATTCTTTTCTTTAAAAAAATAATAATTATGCAATTAACAAGTTAATTAATCAAAATTGTATTATTATTCACTTTATACTAGAATAACTCAAAGAATAAATTTCAAGTCTGTGATGTGAAAAAGCCACTAGTTAGACAAAAGAAATTTATTCCAAGTCCCTCAATAGTATATTGTTTCAAACATTATTCTTAAGAAAAAAATAACTTTATCAATATTATAAAGATTATTTATAAGGGATAAGTCCCAAAAAAGCCAATATTAAGACAAATATGGCAATTTTACGTCAAAAAATAGTAAAATAAGGTCTAGAATATGATTTATGTCCCAAAAATTGGTTTAAAATCACGGCCAGGCCCCCAAATGTAAGGTTTGTCTATGAAACTCTTGATAATAGTAGCAAAATCAAGAGTACTATGACTGTCCTCAATAGAAATATATAATATAATAAAATATTATAACCACAAAATTAAATATAATTATTAAAAATAATTATATAAAAAAAATAAATTTAATTATTATTATAAAATATAATAATAATAATTATAATAAATTATAATTATTCTATTATTGTTATAGTTACTGACAGTTATAACAATAAGACTTGTAAAGCTCTTAATGAGACAATTACACGTGGAAATATGAATATTAACCACTTATAAATAATATAAATATTATTTGTAAAAGAATTATAACACACACTGTGCAGAAATAATTCTTATAGAATGAAATTCTATATAAAAAACTAATAATAGATAAAAAAGATATAGAACTTTAGAGAAAACTTACTTATAATATTTATTTAATACAACAAGTTAAACAACAACAGTTATTATATTAAATAATTATTATAAGTTAAAAACATGCCTAAAATCAATAATCTTAAGGATAAAACAACTTTTTATGATAAAATTTAAGATTAAAGAGTTTTTAAGAGGAATTTGTGGATTTTAAAAGATATTTAAGATGATAATTTTATAATATAAAATATATTATTGATGATTACAACAATAATCTGAATTCTATGACTTCAATTCTTTAATTTACAATTAATAAAGAATAAAATAACTTAAGAATTACTTTAATAATAAGATTTCATAAATAATAAAACTTTACCTGTTTGAATTTCTAATATGATTGGATTTATGATGAATGATGGACAAAAACAGTGATGAAAAGACTCTTTTTATGTCTTCAGAGCAGCTCTCATGATTTATAATAAATATAGAGGGCGTTCTCAGGACAAAACTGAAAACCCATACTTAAAAACAAAGTTCTTAACTTAAGGCAACTTGTTTTTAATTCCAATTTCAAGTTACCAGTGTTATTCTTAACTCCATGTAACTTTAATCCTCATTTAAACTAATTATTTTAAGTTCTTAATATAAATAAACTTATTTATATTAAAGTTCATCACATGAACAACATAAAAATAGAGTTTCAAGCATAAATCTCTTAAACTCAATTTTTAATTAATTTTGAAAGAAATCATAATTTTCTTTGAGCTTAATTAAAAGAATAAATTTCAAGGCTAATTAACCAGGAAATTTATTTAAAAAAGATACTTAAAATTGAATTGATATATAGAAAATATTAAATTCTAAGCTGTGTGAGAGTTTCAAACAAATCCATTAAGAATTGGATTTTTAATGAATTTTTAGAGTTATTGCTATTTTTCCACGTAAAATAGCAATACACACCAAACCTTAGCTTTTGATAAGGTTTTGATGCTTGTAACTTTGAAGTTTTAAGCTTATTTAAGGTTTTTAAGCTTTATTAAGCTTTGAAAGTTCTTAAAACCTTGATTTCAAGCCTGCATATTGGGATTTACCCTTTGGCAGCTTGAAATTCCTGTCCAAATTGGGATAAAACCAGTTTAAACCTTAAGGTTGGATCAAAGTCTAATCTTAAAGCTTAAATAAAGGTGAAAATCCTCCAATACAGGTGGACAACCTTAATTGAATCATTGCAGATTCAAAAAGTTGGGTACCCCAGCTCTATTTGGTCTTTTTCCTTTGTCCCACCTTTTTGTGTGGATTTTTCCCTTTTATTTATTTAAAGCCATACCATGGCTTTAAACCCTTTTAAATTGAGCTCACGCAGGATTTACATTCTGTATGGCAAATCATTAGCCAATTCAGTAAATATACACCACACCTCAATTTTAACTAAAATTTTGGTAAGTTTGCATTAACCTTATGCAACTTTAAATTTAAGCTTATTTAAGCTTAAATTTAACAATTTTAAAAAAATGTTGAAAAAGTTACATTAGTACTGTGAGATTCTTAAATCTTCTAATAACACAAGAAATAAGTGTTTTTTTGGGTATAACACCTTATGGATGTACCCTACGTCATTTTTGGTGTAGAATCCAAAAATGACATAATATTTATAACTTTATTACACTCATTATTTACCAGATAAGCAAAGAAATGGTATTACAAAATGAGACAAGACCATGGTAAACATTCTTGGCCTTGGTGGAAAGAACAAATTATTTCCAAATGGGAAAATGATTCCTGGCGATTTAGAATGGAAAGTTCTTTTGAAGAAGCCATTTTCAATATTGAGAGGGACAGGCCCATGTCTTGGTTTCTTAAACAGAAGGACAGATTAACTTCCCTTCATCCTGATATGTCTGAAACAATGATACATAAAAGGATATTGAGAAAGTGTGTTGGTGACTGTGAGCATGCTATAAGAAGCAGATGTATTGAGCCTTGCTCTACAGAATATTATATCAATTCTATGGAGGACATCACTACTAGAACAAAAATTGGAAGAAATTGGTCCAAATCTCAAATAGACAATAAGACTAATGGGAAACCAATTTCAAAGCCAAATAAGCCACAAGACAGACTTCCTTTGAAATATCACAAATGTGGAAGTACATCTCATTTAGCAAACACTTTCCCAAAAAAGACAAGAATCAATAAGATAAATGTTGAAAAGGTGGAAAACCCAAAAGAACCAACTGATGTATCTTTACATGAAAGTGATTCTGAGCCTTCAGAAGAAGAAGAAGTACCAGAGGAGCTTAGTATAGAAAACACTAATATTTATTTTGAAGTCACTGAGGTACACACTCATTTACCACAGTATAGTGATGAATGTATGGATCTCATACATGTGCAAAATGCTAAAATGCAGAAACCAAACCTGCCAGAGGTAAAGGTTATACAGCTGGTTCATCTTGTATCACTAATATTGTGATAAACAACACAGAAGCCAAGATACACCTTGACTCAGGTGCCTTTTGCACTTGTGTTGGAAACGATTATCTTGACAAGGTTTATACCAATTGGCAAGACAAATTAATGCCAATTGAAGGTATAACATTCAGCAGTGCTAGCCAAAATATGCACCTTTTGGGTATATTTGAGGCAGCAATCATATTTCCTCATCCTGCAGGAAGTATAAGATTGAAAGTTGAAATTGTTGTCATGAATAATTGTACTTCACAACACTTTATATATGGAATGATTATCTCAATATTTATGGTATTGATATTAATAATCATAAAGACAGGTATTTCACTATAGGGGAAAATAAAAGACAAAAATTTGCTTTTCCTCTAGAAAAAAGAGAAATTACTGTCATTAAAAAAGTAAAAAATGTTAATAAGGGAAAATTTGTGGTAAGTCAATTAATTGAAGCACAAATTAGTCCTGAGTTAACACTGGAAATGAAGGAAGAGCTTTTCGAAATTTTACTCCAATACAGGGAAGCCTTTGCTTCAGATAATGAACCACTTGGAGCTATAAAAGGCCATGAGGTGGACATTATGCTTAATGTGAAAGGCCTTATCTGCCACTATTAAGAGGACCAACTTACCCAGCTAGCCCTAGGGCTAGAGAAGCATTAGAAAATCATATTAATGAACTTTGAAGCTGGGAGTTCTTAGAAAGGTTGGACACAATGAGGAGGTAGAGGTCACAACTCCAGTAATCATTACTTGGCATAATGATAAGTCAAGGATGGTTGGTGATTTTAGAGCACTGAATACCTATACTATTCCAGACAGGTATCCAATCACTAGAATTGATGAGACTTTGACTCAATTATCCAAATCAAGATTCATTACTTCCATGGATGCTGTAAAAGGCTTTCATCAGAATGTTTTGACACCTCATGCTAGGAAATTATTGAGAATGAAAGCTCATTGTGGGATTTATGAGTATTTGAGAATGCCTTTTGGTATTAAAAATGCACCCTCTCATTATCAGAGAATGATGAATACCATCTTCCCACATGAATTTTCAGAAGGATGGTTAATCATTTATATTGATGAGATTATCATTTGTTCAGAAACCTGGCAATTACATTTAGAGAGAATCTCATTAGTACTCAAGAAAATTATTCAAGTGAACATGAAAATATCTCTTAAGAAATGTAATTTTGGGTTTCATGAGTTAAAATCTCTAGGACATGTAGTCTCAGGACTGAGCCTTGGTGTTGACAAAAACAAAGTGGCTGCAGTTTTACTGAAACAAATGCCCCAGAACAAAAAAGAAATGATGTCTTTTTGGGGGGTTTCCAGTTATTACAGGCAACACTTTAAAGATTTTGCAATCCATGCCAGATCATTATACAGAATTTGTGATCAACAAACTGTTTTTGAAATGACACAGGAGAGGATTCAAGCATATGATAAAATCAGGTATGCCTTGACCAATGCACCATTATTATTGATGCCAGACTGGAAACTTCCTTTCAAGCTGTATATTGATGCATGTGGTGAAGGTTTAGGAGCTGCTCTTCATCAAGTTCAAATTGTCAATGACAAACTTTATGAAGGTCCAATTTGTTTTATTTCAAGACAAATTAAACCTACTGAGGCCAGATATGGAGCTAGCCAGATGGAGTTCCTTTTCCTTGTTTGGGCTTTGGAAAAACTTCATTACTATCTTGATGGTGGCGTGTTTGAAGTAATTACTGATTGTAATGCAGTAAAGTCACTTCTTAACATGAAAACTCCAAACAGGCACATGTTAAGATGGCAGATTTCTATACAGGAGTATAGAGCCAATATGACCATAGTACATAAAGATGGAAATATTCATAAGAATGCTGATGACTTAAGTAGATGGGCATTACCATATACACCTGATAACCCTGCCTATGTTCCTACAAGTGCAGAACCTCAAATTCCAATTGAAGGAATTAATATCATAGATGTTGGAACAGAATTCTTTGAAGAAGTTAGAGAAAGCTATAAGCAAGATAAGAATTGTCATATTCTTAATGCTCTACTTCACACAGATTGCAAAGATGTAGCCTTGGCTAATTCTCTGGATGATATTTGGAAAACATCTTATGATAATGGAAGATTCCATTTGTTTGATGGTATACTATATCCTAGATCTAAAAACACATGTGTCATGGTCGTATGCAGTAGAATGTTAATTAACACCATACTACTAGAATGCCATGATAATATATATTCTGGACATCTGTCTGAAGACAGAACTATGGAAAGAATAAAGACATGTGCCTGGTGGCCATCTTGAAGAAAAGATGTCATTGAGTACTTTCACAGTTGTGATAGATGCCAGGGAGCCAATAAAGCTACTGGTAAAAGATTTGGCTTAATGATCCATATTCAAGAACCAAGTACCCCATGGGAAGTGTTTCACATGGATTGGGTAGCTGCCTTACCACCTGGAGGTGATAAACGTTACAATGCATGTCTTGTCATTGTGGACAGGCATAGCAAAACACCAATCTTTTTACCATGTCACAAAGATGACACGGCTATGGATACAGCTCTTTGAATCTGGAATAGAGTAATATCCCATACTGGTCTCTTTAAAAACACTATTAGTGACAAAGAACCAAAATTTACATCAGCCTTATGGACTAATTTACATAAGCTTTTGGGTACAGGACTATCATTCTCAACAGCCTACCATTCACAAACAGATAAGCTGGCAGAAAGAATGATTCAAATCCTTGAGGACATGATCAGAAGATTTTGTGCTTATGGCCTGGGGTTCAAAGATTCTGATGGCTTTACCCATGATTTGTGTACTCTCATACCAGCATTGGAATTAGCCTACAAGACCTCTGTGAGGCTTAGAGGTAATTTCATATACCCAAAAGACCACAAATATAAACAATAACATATTAATATAAATCAAATAAATTTATTTATATTATTAAAATAAAAATATAAATATAAATATAAAATTATATTAAAAATAAAAAATTAATTACAATTTAAAAATAAAAATACATTAAATTTCATAAGTATAAAATTACATTTATACTTGAAAAAATTAGGTAAAAATGAAATTTTAACAAAACTGTGAAAAAATAAATAAATTTGGAAAAAAGTTAAAAAAAAAACTATAACTTTTTATCCAATAAATAAATACATAAAAATTATATCACCATTGGATTCCTCATAAAAAATCAGGTGGGGTCACCTCTGAGTGTAATTCTTGTAACTCAACTCTAAATGAGCTTAAATTAAGTTTTTAGTATTTTCAATACAAAAGTTGAAAATACTCAAAACCTTAATTTAATTCACACCACATGTGGTGTTAACCATCAATTTTTGTGTTAAAATTGAGGTGTTGTGTTTAGTTTAGAAGCTATGAGGAATTGAAGTATTTTCAATTGAATTCAATTGAAATGTCAAAATGTGCGCATGTATTACATAAGTGAACTTTGATTTACATATGAGGTGTCAATTATTACTGTATTGTACTGTACAATTGAATTGAATTACATATGTAAATTATAAGTATAATACATGATGAGGAATTAAAGCAAAAAATAAATTGGAAAGATTAAATTTGGGGAGGCAAAGGAACTCCAGCTCTAAGGGGGAGCTAGACCCCCAAATTCCTTGCTGACAGGCGTGGGATGTCAAAATTCACGCAAAAGTTCATCACTTTTGGCCTGGAATTGAGTTACAGGGTCTGTGGACTCAATTGATGATGAGGTTTTGATACCAACTGGGGTAGTTTTAGCTGTTGCCAAGAGGGTAAAACTACCCTTAAGATAAAACAGCCATAGTAAAAACAGTTTTAACTGGTTTCTACGCCTCTTACACACATTCTGACGTGTTTTGAAGGCTCTAGGCCTGGTATTGCTATAGTAATGGCTGATTTAAGGGTCTAAAATGGCTAAAAATGGCTTAAACCAGCCCTTTTTGGTCTAAACCAGGGTTCAATGATGCCATAATTGGCTTTTCTGTTGTCCGACTGTTTTGCACGACTGACAAGAGTAAAATTTACTTTTGGAGTAAGAGAATTGATGGCTATAAAAGAATGTCTTCTTTCCCCCACTTTTCTCTTCATGTTAGAATCTTTTCCTTTTATTAATTAGTTTAAACACTGTTAAACCAATCAATCAAAGATTCCAACCACCATTTTTAAATCATTTTAATCCTTTTAACCACGTGAAAAAATCATTATAATCATTTTTTGTAACTCTTATAATCATTTTTACCCCTGAACCACCCCAAAAGTGAATTAAAGCATCTTTCATCACTGTAAACTTTGTCACTTTGTTTCCAAATTCACTCTGGTCACTTTTGGGCGTGTTTTCTCTTTAATATTCTTTTTAAAGACTTTGTTCTTTAATTAATTGCTTGCAGTTTTTTGCTCAATTAATTCCAATTGAAATTGCTCTTGAAGAAATTTCTTTTGTAGCCTTAAAATATCTCTTGTAGAGTATTTTTTGGATAAATTTTTATTGTTGGTAAAACAATAAATTTTTATAATATTATTGTTTTATACTAATAAAGTTATAAACAATAAAATTGGCGTGTTTTCTCTTAAAAATAATATTTCATACTATTTTTAATTGAATTTTACCTTATACAAATTTTGAGGACAGGAAAAGTACTTGATTTTTTAATCAAAGTTTCATATCCACACCTTACATTTGGGGGCCCAGCTGTGATATTTTACCTGTGACATATTTTTTTACTCTTTTTAAATCTTTTTTCTTATATTGAAAAATTTGAAAACATATAAAAAAAATACTTATAATTCAAAAAATCCATAAAAAATAATTTTTTTTCATATTATAAGTGAGGCTTATATTTTTATTTCTTTTTTTTAAATAACCTTTTTTTTACTTAATTAATTGGCTTTTACATTAATTTTAGTGTCTGACAACGTGGTAAGACAAGAAAACATTGAAACAGCCTCAACAGTAACCAGCATTATCCCTGCCAGTACTGTTATTGTGACTCAAAATAACCAGCCTGAACCAATATCTTCTGAATTGATTAACTTGGACATAAGTAATACCCTTCAGAAAGCTAAAAATTTGGCCAATAGTAAGTTTTTGACATAAAAATACTATTTTAAGCCTTTTTTAACCATAATTATGCCTTCAACCAGGTCAGGAGCCAGCTACAACCCCTCAAGCAGCTCCCAAAAAGGTAATAGACGTGATTATGGCAGAAGCCAACCAGGTACAGAAGGAAAAGGGTCAGTTGATGACTTCCAAACAACTAAATTGGGTCATTCTGAAGCTGATAATACTATTTTACCTTCAAAAAGAGCTGACACCGCCACAACAAGCCTCTGTGGACATATACAAAGCCAGCCACAGTGCATACAACAATGCACTTCAATTCAAGGAGTACCAGATCCTTGCAGACCTGTGGAAGAATTGCATGAATTCTTACCTAACAGTAAGAAAATTCTTGGGCCATCCCAACACTTGCAAATTGCTCAATGGATGGCATCCATTGATGGAGAAGAAAAACATGATGCTTTTGACACTAGAATGGAGGAAAAACAACCCTCCACCAGCCAAACCAGTGGCCAGCAGCAGCAATTCCAACGTGAAAAAGCAGCCACAAACTCCAAACAAGGGCAAAGGGAAGGCACCAGCCCCAAAACCTTACAGCCAGGGCTACAGAATCCAAAAGATTCAGCAGGATGCTATGGAAAATGTATTTCAGATGGCCAGAACCATGATGGAATTACAGAAGAAGGAGGAAGCCAGATTAAGGTTCCAGAAATGATTTCTGACATATTTGATTCCATCCCAGAGTTGTATAATGCTATAAATGACGTTAAAAAACATCTTTCTGATAAAAATGAAACCATTTGTAACAACATTAAAACAAACAACCTGAGTCTGTGCGAAATTAATGAAACACTTATGTGTTTTAAAAAAGTTTTAAGAACAATTAAAAATTCCAATAATGATAATTCTTCTAACAATAAAATAAATGAACAATCTGCCATTATTAAAGAATTAACAGATAAATATTCTAAATTCAATATTGATGACATAATTGAAACAAGAATTAAACAAGCCATAAATATTATCAAGACAGATAACAAGAAAGTCCTTGATGACATTTCAAATTCATTTACTGAAGCAAAGACATATACCATTTCCTTGAAAAATTGTTTTGATGCTTCACAAGAAGAAGTATCAAAATTATCAATGAAAGTGAATCAAGTCACTGCTGATAATACAAGACAGACAGAGTTATGGCAAGAACTGACACATAAGGAAGACATGTATAAAATTGAAGTAATAAATTTAATACAAAGCTTCCAACATGAATACAGAAATTCCCAAAGGTGTAGCAACAGTAAAATGAATGACATTGAACAAATACTGAACACCTTACCAAGAATGTCTACACCTCTAAATCAAAATGAGGGCACAAGAATTCCAAGTCCACAAGTATTGGATCCTGATAATTCACAATTAAAAAATGAATTATCCACTTCTTTTCATAACTTGGAACCATCAATGGGCCAAGCACTCTTGAAAGAAGTTCCAAAACTTAAAGAATGGCCTCACTTCAGTGGTGAAGGAGAGTATGACCATATGGAATTCATTAGAGGTATTGACATGATCAAAGAGGATTTTGAATTACCAGACAGATTGGTAACAGCCAGGTTTAACACCTTGTTTACCAGATCAGCTCACAGATGGTACATCAAAATAAGACAAGCACATGGACACCAGAGTTGGACTTGGTGGAAAACCCAAATCATCAACAAATGGGCAAATGATGCTTGGAGGTTTAAAGTTGAAACAGCCTTTGAATCTGCCAAATTTAATGCTGATAAAGACAAAGCTTTACCATGGTTTTGCCAACAAAAGGACAGATTAACAGAATTATATCCTGACATGTCAGAATTTATGATCCATAGAAAAATTCTGAGACAATGTGGAGGTGACTTAGAGCATGCTGTCAAAAGCAGGACTACTGAACAATCTTCAGCAGAGGATATTATCAATATACTAGAAGAAGTAACCACCAGAACCAAAATTGGTTCTAGTAGGGTGAATCTCAAAACAAGGTTTAATACACCTTGGAAAGATTCTGTGGACAAAAACCCCAAAGAAAATTCTAGTAATATTAAATATAGATCTGCAGATACAGTCAGAAAATGCCATATTTGCCAAAGCACCACCCATTTAGCCAATACATGTCCAAAAAGGGGGGAAATCAATGAAATTGACATTGAAAAGGGACCAGATGTTGAAAAAGAAGACATAATTGAAGACAATTCAGATGATAAGTCATCCATATTTTCTGAATCTTCAAAAGATATATAAAATATCAATGCCACTTTTGACATCATGGAATCTTATTCCCACTTACCACAATTGAGCAATGGTCAAGTTGATTTATCAAAAGTTCAAGATGCACAGCTTATGAAGACAAAACCAAACAGAGGAAAAGGTTATACAGCTGGTAACTCCTGTATAACAGAAGTGGTGATTGACAACAAGCCCACCAAACTTTTGCTTGACCCAGGAGCCTTCTGCTCTTGTGTTGGAAAATCTTTTCTCAAGACTTGTGTACCAAATTTTGAAGACCAATTGTTACCAATTGATGGTATAAAATTCAACAGTGCAAGTAACCCAATGAAAGAATTAGGAATCTTTGAGACCAATGTCATATTCCCACACATAAATGGGAATTTAAGGATCACAGTTGAATTTGTTGTTATGGAAAATTGCTCTAGTGGCCATTTTATATTTGGAAATGACTATTTAATCATGTATAGGATAGATTTACATAATAACAAAGACAGATACTTTACAATTGGGGACAATAAGCGCCAGAAATTTGCCTTCTTACCATTTAAAAGACAAATTACAGTAAACAAAGTATCACCAGTCAACTTAGAGTTAGAAAAATTTTAGTCTGAACAGTTAAATGAGGCTGAGATAAGCCTTCATCTGACTGATAAACAAGAAAATGAACTTTCTTCCCTTTTGTATGACCACAGAGGAGCATTTGCTACAGACAAAGAACCTCTGGGAGCAATTATTGGTCATGAAGCTGACATCAGTCTTAACATTGAGAGACCTTATCCACCACTCTTAAGAAGACCTGCTTATCCAGCAAGTCCAAAATCAAGAGAAGCTCTAGAAATTCATATCAAAGAACTTCTGGACCTTGGTGTAATAAGAAAAGTAGGCCACAATGAGGAAGTAGAAATAACTACACCAGTTATAGTGGCGTGGCATAATGGAAAATCCAGAATGATTGGGGACTTTAGAGCTCTGAACACTTACACTGTCCCAGACAGATACCCAATACCAAAAATCCAAATTGCCCTTACTCAAATATCTCAAGCAGTGTATATAACCACTATGGATGCCCTTAAAGGATTCCATCAAAATGTGGTAACACCAAGAGCAAGAAAATACTTGAGAATTATTGTTCATTGTGGAGTGTATGAATACTTAAGGATGCCCTTTGGTATCAAAAATGCACCTTCACACTTCCAAAGAATGATGAATGAAATCTTCCCTGAAGAACTCTCAGAGGGATGGTTAATCATTTACATTGATGACATTATTATCTGTTCAAAGACTTGGGAGGAGCACATGTATAGATTATCAAGAGTTTTGACAAAAATACAATCAGTAAACATGAAAATCTCCTTGAAGAAATGTCATTTTGGATTTAAAGAACTTAAAGCACTAGGAAATGTTGTATCTGGTTTGTCCCTTGGAATTGACAAAAACAAAGTTGCAGCAGTATTGTTAAAACCCATGCCTCAGAATAAGAAGGAAATTCAGTCATTCTTAGGTTTTGCAGGATATTACAGGCAACACATTAAAGATTTTCCATCCATAGCAAGACCACTTTATAAGTTGTGTGACAAAGACACAGTGTTTGAGATGACTGTTGACAGAGTCAAAGCTTTTGAGTCTCTAAGAGAAGCATTGACCACTGCTCCACTCTTGCTGATGCCAGACTTTAAATTTCCTTTCAAACTGTATATTGATGCATCAGGGGATGGACTGGGTGCTGCACTTCACCAAGTTCAGATCATAAATGATAAGCCTGTAGAAGGACCCATATGTTTCATATCCAGGCAAATCAAACCAACTGAAGCCAGATATGGAGCAAGTCAAATAGAATGTCTATGCCTTGTCTGGGCCTTGGAGAAATTGAACTACTTCTTAGAGGGATGTGTTTTTGAAGTGATAACAGATTGTACAGCTGTCAAATCACTTTTAAACATGAAAACACCCAACAGACACATGCTCAGATGGCAAATAGCCATACAAGAATACAGAGGAAATATGACTATTGCTCATAAGGATGGGAATATTCATAAGAATGCAGATGGACTAAGCAGATGGCCATTACCAAATAATATTGATAATCCTGCTTATGTGCCAGAAGAAGCTTCACCACAAATTCCAATAGAAGGAATAAGTGTTACAGACTTGAACACCACCTTCTTTGAAGAAGTCAGAAGCGGCTACACTCAAGATAAGAATTGTAGCATCTTATGCCAATTACTTAACAAAGACTGTAAAGACAACTCTCTAATACATGCCTTGGATGAAGTATGGAGAAAATCTTATGATGAAGGAAGATTTCACCTACTGGATGGTATAATTTACCACAGAACCAAGCACACATGTGTCATGACAGTTGTAGACAGGTCATTAATCAATCTTGTACTGAAAGAATGCCATGATAGTCCCTTTTCAGGACATCTGTCTGAAGACAGAACAAGAGAGAAAGTGAATACCTGCATATGGTGGCCAATGTGGCAGAAAGATGTTGCAGAGTATTGCAAAACCTGTGACAGATGCCAAAAGGGAAATAAATCCACTGGCAAAAGACTTGGAAATATGATAAAAATCCAAGAACCAAACAGACCTTGGGAAATTGTCCATATGGATTGGGTAACTGGCCTACCACCAGGAGGTGACAGGAGATATAATGCTTGCCTAGTAATTGTGGACAGATTCAGTAAAACTCCAATCTTTTTACCATGTCACAAAGATGATACAGCCATGGATACAGCTCTTCTGATATGGAATAGAGTAGTGTCATGGACTGGGATATTTACAAATATCATCAGTGATAGAGATCCCAAATTCACTTCAGCACTATGGACAAATCTTCACCAATTATTTGGCACTAAACTGTCTTTCTCTACAGCCTACCACCCACAAACTGATGGCCTGGCTGAAAGGATGATCCAAACCTTAGAGGACATGGTGAGAAGATTTTGTGCATATGGCCTTGAATTCAAAGATTGTGATGTATTTACCCATGATTGGTGTACTCTGTTGCCAGCACTGGAATTAGCATATAAAACATCAATCCATGCCAGTACCAATCAGACTCCTGCTATTCTAGAAAAAGGATGGAACCCCAAGCTACCCCAAGATTCCTTGAGGAAAGACTTAATTGAAATACATCCCACAGCTGCTAGCTTCAAAGGAATGCTAGACAAAGCTAGAAAGCATGCAGTAAGATGCATGGAGGACTCTTTTGCATATGCTAAAGATAAATGGGATAAATCACATGCAACTCCAGATTTCATAGTGGGGGACCTAGTACTTGTATCCATCACTAACTTCAATAACATCAAAGGATGTAAAAAGTTGAAAGACTCCTTTGCAGGACCTTTTGTGATTAAGGCCCTCCATGGAGAAAATGCTGTTGAAGTAGAGTTATCTGAAGAACTTAGCAATAAGCACCCTACATTTCCAGTGAGCTTGATAAAGCCATATAAATCTAGTGATGCTGAGAAATTTCCCTTGAGGAATAAGATTCCCCAAGTTATACCTCCTATTGAGACATCTGGTGCTAAGAAAATTACCAAAGTTCTTAAAGAAAGGAAATTAAGAACCAAGAAAGATAGGGAATACTTTGTTAGGTACAGTGACCCAACTTGTGAAGATGAATGGTTAGAAGAAAAAGATATACCAGAAGCTACCAAACTCCTCAAAAGATTCAGACACACTAGAAACACCAATATTACAAGTAATATTCTTTTTTAGGGGGAGGGAATGTGAGCCTTAGAGGTAATTACATATACCCAAAAGAACACAAATATAAAAAAAATAACATATTAATATAAATAAAATAAATTTATTTATATTATTAAAATGAAAATCAAAATATAAATATAAGATTATATTAAAAATAAAAAATTAATTACAATTTAAAAATAAAAATACATTAAATTTTATAAGTATAAAATTACATTTATACTTGAAAAAATTAGGTAAAAATGAAATTTTAATGAAACTGTGAAAACATAAATAAATTTGGAAAAAAGTTATAAAAAAAAATTATAACTTTTTATCCAATAAATAAATACATAAAAATTATATCACCATTGGATTCCCCATAAAAAATCAGGTGGGGTCACCTCTGAGTGTAATTCTTGTAACTCAACTCTAAATAAGCTTAAATTAAGTTTTTAGTATTTTCAATACAAAAGTTGAAAATCCTCAAAACCTTAATTTAATTCACACCACATGTGGTGTTAACCATCAATTTTTGTGTTAAAATTGAGGTGTTGTGTTTAGTTTAGAAGTTATGAGGAATTGAAGTATTTTCAATTGAATTCAATTGAAATGTCAAAATGCGCGCGTGTATTACATAAGTGAACTTTGATTTACATATGAGGTGTCAATTATTACTGTATTGTACTGTACAATTGAATTGAATTACATATGTAAAGTATAAGTATAATACATGATGAGGAATTAAAGGAAAAATAAATTGGAAAGATTAAATTTGGGGAGGAAAAGGAACTCCAGCTCTAAGGGGGAGCTAGACCCCCAAATTCCTTGCTGACAGGCGTATGATGTCAAAATTCACGCAAAAGTTCATCACTTTTGGCCTGGAATTGAGTTACAGGGTCTGTGGACTCAATTGATGATGAGGTTTTGATACCAACTGGGGTAGTTTTAGCTGTTGCCAAGAGGGTAAAACTACCCTTAAGATAAAACAACCATAGTAAAAACAGTTTTAACTGGTTTCTACGCCTCTTACACACATTCTGACGTGTTTTGAAGGCTCTAGGCCTGGTATTGCTATAGTAATGGCTGATTTAAGGGTCTAAAATGGCTAAAAATGGCTTAAACCAGCCCTTTTTGGTCTAAACCAGGGTTCAATGATGCCATAATTGGCTTTTCTGTTGTAAGACTGTTTTTCACGACTGACAAGAGTAAAATTTACTTTTGGAGTAAGAGAATTGATGGCTATAAAAGAATGTCTTCTTTGCCCCACTTTTCTCTTCATGTTAGAATCTTTTCCTTTTATTAATTAGTTTAAACACTGTTAAACCAATCAATCAAAGATTCCAACCACCATTTTTAAATCATTTTAATCCTTTTAACCACGTGAAAAAATCATTATAATCATTGTTTGTAACTCTTATAATCATTTTTACCCCTGAACCACCCCAAAAGTGAATTAAAGCATCTTTCATCACTGTAAACTTTGTCACTTTGTTTCCAAATTCACTCTGGTCACTTTTGGGCGTGTTTTCTCTTTAATATTATTTTTAAAGACTTTGTTCTTTAATTAATTGCTTGCAGTTTTTTGCTCAATTAATTCCAATTGAAATTGCTCTTGAAGAAATTTCTTTTGTAGCCTTGAAATATCTCTTGTAGAGTATTTTTTGGATAAATTTTTATAATATTATTGTTTTATACTAATAAAGTTATAAACAATAAAATTGGTGTGTTTTCTCTTAAAAATAATATTTCATACTATTTTTAATTGAATTTTACCTTATACAAATTTTGAGGACAGGAAAAGTACTTGATTTTTTAATCAAAGTTTCATATCCACACCTTACAACCTCCATCCATGCTTCAACAGGCAAACCTCCTGCAATGTTGGAAAAAGGATGGAACCCCAAACTTCCAAGTGATACTTTGAAGAAAGATCTGGTTGATATTCATCTAACTGCTTCAAGATTTAAGTTATTACTTGATAAAGTAAGACATCATGCAAATCAAAGCATGAATGATGCCTTTGAATATGCTAAACAGAAATGGGATAAGAGTCATAAGACCCCATAATTCAAAGTAGGGGACTTAATACTAGTTTCAACCTTGAGTTTAATAACATTAAAGGCCCAAAGAAATTAAAAGATTCCTTTGCAGGACCATTTATTATTAAAGCCCTTCATGGGACAAATGCAGTACAAGTAGAACTGTCAGGAGAACTGGAAAACAAACATCCAACTTTCCCTGTCAGTATAGTAAAGCATTACACTTCAAGTGATAAGGAATTCTTTCCTTTGAGAAATGAAACACACTTAGAAGTACCCCCACTAGATCAAAGTGAGGAGGAGAAGGTACTAAAAGTCTTGAAAGAAAGAAGACTTGGGGGAAAAATGAAAGAGAATACTTAGTCAGGTATAAAAATCCACAACATGAAGATGAATGGATTGTAGAAAGCAAAATACCTGATTCCCAAAAGTTTCTCAGAAGATTCAGACATGAGAGAAGACCAATTTCTCAATGAAAAGTTTGAATTGTGTGCATGACATACTTAGAAAAGTATAAGTAGAGAGGTTGGACAGTGGATTATACCCCCCCAAATAACTTGGGGGTATACTACAAAAGAAAAATTGTGGTACAATTTTTTTTTGGTGGTAGGGAATGTGAGCCTGTGAGGTATGTATAACATACCCATAAGGCCACAAATAACTTTATACACATTTAAATTTGTCTTCAATAGACTTCTTTATTGAATTTAAAATAAAAAATAACAAAAAAGAAGTATAACTTTTTTTTGGATAAACAAAGTTATAAATATTTTGTCATTTTTGGTTTCTACACCAAAAATAACCTAGGGTACATCCATATTGTGTTATACCCAAAAACACTTATTTCTTATGTTATTAGAAGATTTAAGTATCTCACAGTACTAATGTAACTTTTTTAACATTTTTTTAAAATCGTTGAATTTAAGCTTAAATAAGCTTCAATTTAAAGTTGCATAAGGTTTATGCAAACTTACCAAAATTTTAGTTAAAATTGAGGTGTGGTGTATATTTACTGAATTGGCTAAGGATTTGCCATACAGAATGTAAATCCTGAGTGAGCTCAATTTAAAAGGGTTTAAGTCCATAGTATGGCTTTAAATAAATAAAAGGGCAAAATCCATGCAGAAAGGTGGGACAAAGGAAAAAGACCAAATAGAGCTGGGGTACCCAACTTTTTGGATCTGCAAGGATTCAATTAAGGTTGTCCACCTGTATTGGAGGATTTTCAACCTTATTTAAACTTTAAGATTAGACTTTGATCCAACATTGAAGTTTAAACTGGTTTTATCCCAATTTAGACAGGAATTTCAAGCTGCCAAAGGGTAAATCCCAATATGCAGGCTTGAATTCAAGGTTTTAAGGACTGTCAAAGCTTAATTAGGCTTAAAAAGCTTAAATAAGCTTAAAACTTTAAGGTTTCAAGAATTAAAACCTTATCAAAACTTATGGTGTGGTGTGTATTGCTATTTTATGTGGAAAAATAGCAATAACTTCAAAAATTCATTAAAAATCCAATTCTTAATGGATTTGCTTGAAAATCTCACACAGCTTACAATTTAATATTATCTATATATAAATTGAGTTTTAAGTATCTTTTATAAATAAGTTTCCTGGGTAATTAGCCTGGAAATTTGCTCTTTTAATTAAAGCTCAAAGAAAATTATGATTTCTTTAAAAATTATTTAAAAATTGAGCTTAAGAGATTTCTGCTTGTAGCTCTATTTTTAAGTTTTTCATGTGATGAACTTTAATATAAATAAGTTTATTTATATTCAAAACTTAAAATAATTAGTATAAATGAGGATTAAAGTTACATGGAGTTAAAAATAACACTGATAACTTCAAATTGGAATTAAAAATAAGTTACCTTAAGCTAAGAACTTTATTTTTAAGCATGGTTTCTCAGTTTTGACCTGATCACGCCCTCTATATTAGTTATGAATCATGGGAGCTGCTCTGAAGATATAAAAAGAGTCTTTTCATCACTGTTTTTGTCCATCATTCATTATCAATCCAATCATATTAGAAATTTAAACAGGTAAATTTTTATTGAATATAAAATCTCATTATTAAAGTAATTCTAAAGTTATTTTATTCTTTATTAATTAAAATTAAAGAATTGAAATCATATAATTTAGATTATTGTTGTAATCACCAATAATATATTTTATTATATAAAATTATCAACTTAAACATCTTTTAAAATCCACAAATTCCTCTTAAAAAACTCTTTAATCTTAATTTTTATTATAAAAAGTTGTTTTATCTTTAAAATTATTGATTTTTGGCGTGTTTTTAACTTATAATTATTATTTAATATAATAACTGTTATTGTTTGACTTGTTGTATTAAATAAATATTATAAGTAAGTTTTCTCTAAAGTTCTATATTTTTTTATCTAGTATTAGTTTTTTTTATATAGAATTTTTATTCTATAAGAATTATTTCTGCACAGTGTGTGTTTAATTCTTTTATAAATAATATTCATATTATTTCTAAGTGGTTAATATTCATATTTTCCAAGTGTAATTGTCTCATTAAGAGCTTTGTACTTCTTATTGTTATAACTGTCAGTGACTATAACAATAATAGAATAATTATAATTTATTATAATTATTATTTTTTTTATTATTTTAATTTTATAATAATAATTAAATTCTTTTTTTATATAATTATTTTTAATAATTATATTTAAATTTGTGGTTGTAATATTTCATTATATTATATATTTCTACTGAGGAAAGTCATAGTACTCTTGATTTTGCTACTATTATCAAGAGTTTTATAGACAAACCTTACACTGCATCCCTATTCACTCAGTCAGACCCCATCATGTATAATCAAGATTTTCAATCAGCAAAACCAGAACCCTGGATCAAAGCGATATAAAAAGAATTCAACACAATGATCAACTTGGATTTATGTGAAGAAGTTCCAGTATTAAACAAGTAAAAGCTGATTGGGACTACCTGGGTGTTTAAATCAAAAAGAGATTGCAACAACAACATTCTAGAGTACAAGGAAAGATTATGTGCCCAAGGTTTTGCACAAACTCCAGGTGTCAACTTCTCCAAAAACTTTGCTACTACCTGAGAGCTGCATTCCCTTAGAACCCTGATTTTGCTTGCTGAGGACAAAAACCTTGACTTTGAGCAGTTAGACATCAAAATTTATTTCTTAAATGCGCCTCTTGAAGAGGATGTCTGCCTTTCCCTTCTTCAAGAACTGGATAGAGATAAGACAGCATGCCTCAAGTTGAAAAAGGCAGTCTATGGATTGACACAAGCTCCGCTTGCTTGGTACCAATGCCTCTCTACTTGGCTTATCAGCCTGGGTTTAAAAATCTCAAAAGCAGACCCTTGTGTGTTTTACCAGCTTGGTAGCCATCCAATATGGTTGTTTCTCCACGTTGACAACATAGGAGGTTTTGGGAAAAACCTTTTCCAGTTCAAAACTAGCCTTGAATCAGAATTAAACACTAAGATGTTAGGAAAGGCTGATCTTATGTTGGGGACACAAATATCTCATTGTAAAAATGCCATTACCTTGTTTCAGAGTTACTACATTGACACTCTGCTTTATCTCTATGATATGACCCATTGCAAACCATTGTCCACACCTCTTGTACCCAACCTACATATGGATGTTGCATCAGAATCAGAGCAAGACACATTTCAAGCCTTGAATGTGAACTACAGAAGTGCCGTCAGAAGTCTTAGTTACCTCAGCACAGCCACAAGACCCAATCTTTGTTATGCCATCAGCTCACTCTCCCAATTTCTTGAGAAGACAGGAATATTGCATTGGAACACCTTCATAAATGTACTCAAGTATATAAAGGGAACTAGCACCATTGAACTCACTTCTGAACGTCTATGTGAAAAATAACCAGTTGCCTACTGCGACGCAGACTGGGGCAATTGTAGATTCACAAGAAGATCGGTGAGAGGCTACTCGGTTATCCTACACAACAACCCGATTATATGGAAAACAAGAAAGAAGCCCACCATCTCATTCTCTTCCGCTGAAGCAGAGTATAAGGCTCTTACTGACCTTTCCAGTGAACTTATTTGGTTTCAACATTTGTGTAAATAAATAGGTATATTCGAGAACATCAAGCCTATTACAGTACATGAGGACAATCAAGGGTGCATTGAAACAGCCAAGAGTGACTGTAACTCGAACACCCAAAGGATGAAGCATGTCGATGTTCAACTGCATTTCATCCATGAGGCCATTTCTGAGTCGAAAACACAATTAAAGTACACTTCTACCACCGACATGCTGGCCAATTCATGACAAAATCATTCTGCAAGCCTGCAATTAAACCAGCGATGAATTTCCTAAAATTTCTCCCGTCCAAAGACAAGGGGAGTGTTAAAAGAGAAGAGTCTCTCAGTCCGAGAGCCTCTAAACCCTTTTTAGATCACATGTATGCGCAGTGTTAAGAGCACTTGTGAGCTCTTAAGGAGCTCACGATGACCCACCTAAGAGGAAGCGGCAATTCTAAGATTCTCTTGGTTAAAATCATCATCATAATAAATAAACCTCACCTCAAGAAGTCATAAAGTCCACACACGCATGTTAGTAATCAATGTGGTCGGTCACGCATCAATCTGCGTATCTTAACACTGCCAGTACTGCCCTTTTATCCTTTGGTGTTCTCTGTCTCACATCTCAAGCTCTATTACCTTGTCTTATTAAGTTTCTATTAGTAAATTTCGTGTTGATTGGTAGGCTATCCTATACAATCATTCTCATTCTAAATATTCACTAACAAGTCTTTTTGTGACAGCTCATAGCGCATATTACATCCATTTGTTATAATTGCATCTTTTATCTTTTATGAGAAAGATTTGTTCACCTTTAGGTAAATTTTTATTCCTGTATATTTTACTTGTCTTATTTTTTTCTAACGTGAATAAAATCTTTGGTTTCTCAAATTTTTACATTACTTGTATAGCTGAGAGCAGAAATGAGTCACTGCCATAATTCTCTCAAACTCTTTCAATAATATCATTTTTCTTAGGGAAGCTTTGATTCTACTCTAGTACCGTACCACATTCTTGCATTAACATTATATTTTTATTTCTTACATTATTGCTTGACTAGAAAAAAGATCTGACCTTTTGAAATAAGCTCATATCACCATCCTAGAGTATCCATTTTTTATTATCACAACAATGAATCCTAGATTCTCAGAAGAATATTAATAATATTTAAGATGAGGAAAAACAGGAATAATGTAGCTATTCGGTTCTGCTTTGGGGAAATACGTGCAACTACGGCATTGGAAATAACAGCGGCTTGGATACTATGCCATAAATCAAGCTATTATCCCGTTATAGTAATAAGGAAAGACTACCGACAGATAGCTCACACAAAAGGGATCAGAACAGTCTTGAAGTAGCTCAAAGGCTTATAAGCTTCTTCTATCATCCTTTCCTCATTTTCTGGAAGAGAAATTTTTACTTAAAAAAACCTTAAATGATTTTAGGTTGTTTTACGATTTAATCATTTTAGTTTAAGCATAAAACATAAATTGGAAGTAACTCACCTACTTTTAAAGATGGAAAAGCAGATTAAAAATTGGTGGTGCAAATGATGTCAGTTTGATATTGGTATCTAAGATTTGACTCTCAGCTGCTTTTCCAAAGTGCATGTTATAAGTTTACTCTTTAGGAAAGCAAAGTACCTTATTCATCGCTTCAAAAATAGTATTTGTGAAACCAGGGCTTCCAATAATACCAGAGCTAAACATAACTCATTTCTGACTCTCAGTAATTGTCTAATAATATGAATTTCAATCGAGTTAAAAATGGCCAAAAAATAAGGTACTTTCCTCCTCCAATTTTTACCGTTTTTTTTTTTTTTAAAAAAAGGTAGGAAATCGTGGTCCTGATTACCCAAATTTTCAATAATGATTTTCTATAACTTGAGATTTTACGCAACTTCAAAGAAAAAACTTGTGAATTGTTCTGTTTTTTGCAACATGGCTAACTATCTTCGAAGTTCAGGTCTTCAATGTTCTAACTGGGTTCGTTATTGGACCATTGGTGCATAGTAGAGTACTGTACTACACTGCCCCCTTCGGTTTCCCAAAGCTCTAGGAAACTAGTAACTCACCGAATGCTGTGGTAAAGTGCGTCGCGTCTTCCCTCGAATTCTTTACCTCTCAAGTGCTCAGTTTTTTTTGATTTGGCTCCGAGAACATTCGTGAAAAACTGTTTTATTCTTTCCATATTTTTGCAGTAAGATAATACACGATAAAATAGATGAACTGATGTTTTTGTCTTCCTATCTCTTCAAGGGGTCTCTGAGGTAAAATACGTAAGGATGACGAAGTGGGGCCATGCAAAAAAAGGTGGAAGAAGGCTTAGGTGATTTGCAGACTGGTCAGGCCATTCACCGCTTATGAGGCAACTTGGCCGAGAATGGTTAAAGGAATTGACTAGAATACCAAGAGCATCTGTTCTATTATCACTTCGGAGCTCCTTGCGTAGGTTAAAATCCTAAAGTTTTCGGATCCTGGTGCTTTGACAGGGAAGGTGACCGTCGTGATCAATAAGCACATGCATGGAGTGGTCTACTGTGCTGCTCGGCAGCTTTGCTTGCCCTGTGTCCTGCAATTTTTAGGCTCAAACACTTTAGTCTCAACTTGTTTTCCCATAAGAAATATTAGTTCTGGTACTTGTGGAAAAGCAGTTTAGATCTGTAGTGAAAGTGATGTTCACCAGTCAACCCCACTCAGAACAAAACTGCTTAATCACTCCAAATCCTTTTCCTTTGAATTTTTTTAATCACAGCTTGAGATCTCAGAGTTTAATTCTCTGGCTATAACTTTTATCCTTTGTTTAGTTTTTTCACTTGATTTTAAATTATGATGAATTTTGTATGTATTTCTTGAATAAAAACTAGAAAGTTGATCACTGAAAAAATATCTCGCACAGCTTCCGCAATTCCATGATTATTGCAATATTTTTGTTGAGTCTTTTTCATAAAATAAGGGAAAAAATTACTTTTAGTAATTTTGTACCAAAAGGTAGAATAGGAATGATTAAATCAATAACTCAGTGTTTCAAAAAGATATAGATTTGATCGTTGTTTTTTTAATTTTTCAAATTCACAATGATTTTTATGACACTGAAAAGTCCATGTGAAATTTGGATAAACCAAAAGGTGAAACATTGGTAATAGTATGGGTTTAAACTCAAAATGAAATATTAATGAATCCTTATATTTATATTGAGCCTTCAAGAGGTGTGAGAAATAATCATAAAAGTGAATGGTTAAAAATTATTTTCACATCAGACAATGAAGCAGGAAATTCCCTTTCAAAGGAAAGATTTCTGTCAATATTAAAGGAGAAATATGTCTCCATAGTCATATTCCTATCTTTGGATATTAGGAGAGGCTTATTCCTAAATTGAATCTTTGTTACAATACTCAGTATTATGATTTGTAAAGCTATTCTCCAATAAAAATCCAAATTTTGTAAAATAATTTGAAATCATATTTTGGTAATTTTGTTCTTCTTTCAGAGTTTATGTGCCTGGGTTTCAGGACCAGGTGGTATTAATGCATTAGAGTTTCAATAAAATGATAAATTAAGAGATTTCAATCAATAGCTCAATGAGGGTGCCTTTAGAGATCATCCCCAGCCATCCCCATGTAAATTTTCTCTTTTTTATTGGGTAAAAACTCCATTTTATTCTATGTTTGATGAAGGTAGTAGGAAGTTTCTTCCTAAATCTTCAGTGGGATATGATAAATAATATTTTTTGACAACAAAATTCTTTCAACTTTCTCTAAATCATAAGAGACAAATAAACTAACTATTCTACTGCAAGATGAATAAAAGATCAATTCTCAAATATATTTTTCAAAGAGAAAAGAAGGGTATTTTACTTTTAAGCCATTCCTTTTTTTGCAATTATAAAACTCCAATGTGCTTTGACTTATATTTAGAAATCATACTCCTTTGGATATATTATTTGGATTTTTTTCCTTCCTTATTGAGCTTATGAGAAATTCGAGCATTTATTCTCTCTGAAGGTGTCATTTTGAGAGTGTTTTTCATCTTAATGTTAAAATATTTATTTTACTTATCCTTTGGAGCATTTGATATATGAAGCTTATAAAAAAAACCTGTCAATTGATAAAATATTTTGAAAGAAAAAGATAGTAATTTTTAGTTAGTTCAAAATGACTTTGAAAAGAATTCTTAATATATTTTCTCAAAATTGTTCAATTGATAATATATTTTTAATTAATCTCCAAATAAATTTAAAGATGAGTATTTTGTTAATCTATATATAGCTATATCTGGCTCAAATGCATGATTCTTTTGAATATGACACACATATATATGGTGTAGGAAGCTTCATCTTAGAGCTATAGAAAGATTCCCCATATTTATGTATCTTTTATCTGTTAATAGTGATTAAAATGTGCTGAGAAATAAAAGACTTTCATTAATTTCAAAATAAATATAGGGTGTTGGTAAACACATGTAAGCTTTTAGTAAAAACACGTAAGTGACCTTAATTTTCAAAAAAAATTCCTCAGGCTCAGTTTTGAGGATTTTTTTAATTTTTTTTGCCATATTTTTCCCGACTTGGCATGTCAATAAGCACAAATTTTTTCAAATTTTTTTTTTTGCCAAATTTCACAAATTTGGCCAATATGCCAAAATAGCATATTGTTTTCAAAAATTCATTTAAAATCTTCCCACTTATGAATTTCCTTCAATTTTTTTTAAAAATGCAGGGTTCAATGTGAAGAATAAAGCACCAGAATCCCATAATTTTGGGAATTTTTTTGGGTGGGACAAGTGAAGGCGCAAAAAGGGGTTTTTTATCATATGTTTTTTCCCGTCATTGTAATATGCCTATTTGTAAAAAGTGAATTTAATAACTTCCCACTTATGAATTTCCTTCATTTGTTTTTTAAATTGAAGGGTTCAATCTGGACAATAAAGAACAAGAAGCTCATGAATTGGGAAAATTTTTTGGGTGGGACAACAAGTGAAGGCGCAATGAGTGTTTTTTTTAACTGTTTTTTCTCTTGTGTGTAATATGACTATTTTCAAGTACAAAGGTTCCACATGTTTGATAAAAAATGAGACTGAGGTGGGATTTAAGCAATAAATATGACTGAGGAGGGGGATAATTGGCATAAATTGTATATACAAAAATCATTCAATCAGAATCAACCTCCAAAATAGTGGGTTTTTTCGGAGAGGGTGGAGGAAGATTGGACAAATAAAACATTCTGTGTTTCTTAAATTTATCAGCCCACCCCAGGGCTTGTGCTTGGGCATAAATCTTTCAGTTCACAGTAGTGGGGGGGACTGGATAAACTTTAGAAATGATGATGTCCAAAGGAACAAAATGAGCACAACTATTCAAGAAGCAGATGAAAATGGGGGATTATCATTTGGAGGACAGAAATAAGGGAAAAAAGAAAAAGATTGTGCTGTGGAATAAAAGAAAATTGGTCTTTTATACTTATTTGCAATCGGATCCCCCATGTCAGGCATGGACATCCACTTGCTTTTTGGAGCCTGGCCAACATCTTCATACCATTCAATTCTTTCCAAATAAGAGGATACTGAGGGAATTAAGGTGTTCATGGCTTCATAAAGGTCTTGATTTTGGTGAATTTCTTCAGCCAAGTCACCTCTGACATCAGCCCATTAATCTTGAGTCTTGTAAATGAAGTGGGATACTGTTCTGTAGCCACAGTTTCCATCACCCTGGACATTGATGGCCTTGAAGGTGTATTTCAATATAAACTTGGGCAAGTCTTCTGAGCCAGTTATCTGATAAAATAAGTTCAAAAAATGAATAAATATCAAAATAAACAACATAAAATTACATTAAAAAGAATCAGAAACTCACAAACAGCTTGGATAATTCATCACTTGTGTGATAGTTGCTTTGACAATGCTCACAGGTCAAGTCAATTGCATCACAGATACTCAAACTGGTGGCAGGCTTGTGTGATTTTCTTTGTGATGTTTTGCTTCCAATTGCCAATCTTCTTGACCTTCTAAGGGTTACTTCTGATTTATTTAATTCAGTTGCTGAGGGTAGTGAATCTGATGAACTGATGGATTTAGATAATGAGTCCTCACAATCTTCAGATGATTCCACTTCCATAATTAGGGAGGGGACATTTGACTGGGATCTTGAAGTTGTTGTGCTGGTCACTTTTGATGGGGGTCTTCCTCTTCTCTTGGATTGACTTTCAATAATTTCAAATCTTGAAGGTTCTCTTTTGTTTTTATTCTTGGCTCCTTGGGGTCTTCCATGGATATTCTTGCATTCTAGAGGGTCTTCATAATATTGATCATCCTCTTGACTCTTGGGAATTTGATCAAATGGGACTTTTCCAGTCAAAACATCTTGAAAATGTTGGAGTATTGGAGTGATTTCTGCCATTGGTCTTTGAAACAGGTCTTCCCCAATGTCTTCAAATATTTTCTTGGCTTCATTCTTTCTTTCTTTTTCAACACTTTGATCATCACCTTGAAAACCAGTCTGAGAAGAATATGACAAATAAAATCAGTTAATAAGAAGAAATAAAAAACCCTCACAGGAAAATTCAAATGCCATTGAGGATGGAAGTTTGATAATTCAAGCCTTTGGCGCTTGGCAAATGCCTTTTGGGTCTTATTCTTGCAAGGAATGCCTTTATAATTGTTGTATTTGTTGGTGCATTTTTCATTTGGAGGAAATTTTGTTTTGAAATTTTCAAAGGCAATCTGAAGAGCATAATGAGACACCTTGCCATTGAGGGCACAGATGTGTGGAGGAAAATTCTTGACATGGACAATCATTTCTTTGGAGATTCTGTTGATACTTTCAATAAATTGTTTTCTGAATGCCATGTGGACTGCCCTGACTACCTCCAGGAGAGTACCAGTGGACTTTTTTAGCCAAGGTTTAACCATGGCATGGGCACCTTCAGCTCTGGAGGTGGATCCCACACCCAGGTGGCCATGGTGGTTGGTCCAGGCTGGCACATAATACTCCTTTAGAGGAAGCCAGGTATTTTCCAAATACTGCAAGACCTCAGCATTTTTAACTTGCTTTTGAAGCTTCTTCCAGTTTTCTTTGAAAGACTTTTCAGTGGGTGAATACATAAGCTGAGAAAAGAATCCCAAAGTCATTAATAAAGACAATAATAAGAAAAAAAGTGAAATAAAATGAAATAAAGTGAAGAAGTATATTACTTTATTCCAAAGGCCCATAAAATTTTCAAAATCAGTTCCATGACCAATTTTCTTCATGCAATGAGTAGATACATCCTTGTTGATGTGCCAAATGCATAGCATGACTTTGGAGTCTGGGAAGAGCTTCTTAATAGAGTTTTTCAAGGCCAGATCCCTGTCAATAACAATAACTGGAGGGGGAACAAGATTGGTGTTGTTGAGGACCTTTTCAATGTATTGATTTGATGCCCAAGTATATGAAGTTTCATTTTCATTCTTTATCAAACAAAAGCCCCAGAAAAGGTCTTATTTGTTGAGCTGAATCCAACAATATGAAAAAGGGGCATTTTGTACTTATTGGTTTTATAAGTACAATCCACAAGAATGACATGAGGAAAGCCATGAAGAAGTTTTATGGCCAGGGGGTGAGTAAAAAACAAGGGGGTAATGTGTCCCTCAGAATCCCTTGCAGAGGACCAAACAAAATTTTCTTCTTTGAGAGTGTCAATAAGAGCATCAATGGGCCTTCTGCCTTGCAGTTTGTCTTTCTTGATTTTCTTGACTTGGCTATAAATGTCTTGAAGGATTACAGGCCTGTCAGACTCCCTCTGGCTGCATAATTGGGCCTTAATTTGCCTTGGCATGAGCAGTGATTCAGACATTTGAGCAATTTGGGATGTTTCTTGCTCATTGAATTTCCTGAAAGCAGGATGTGCCATGATATTTTCAGTGGCATAATGGCTATGTTCAGTATTTTTGACTTTAAGAGTCCAAGTGGTACTCTTGGCATATTTCCTGGCATAAAGCCTAAAAGGACAGTCAAGCTTTCTTGAGGTGACTGTTTTGGAGGGACTTTTGTTGGGATTTGGGTTGCCAGACCTGTCACAGCATATTTCAATTTGGTTGTGGGTCATATTGGACCTCAAGGTGGACACAGCATACCCCTGAGCCCTGGCAACATTATGCACATGTTGCCAAAGAAGCTCAAGGGTCTGGAATTCACCTTCAGTGGGGGGTTGAAGCATTTTTTTAATGAAAATTATGTATAAAAGTAAAAAAAGGGGGATTTGGGGGATTTGGAATGAGGTAAGAACCTTTTGAAATGTGAAAAAGAGGTGAAAAAAGGTGTGAAAAATGAACAGAAGTGGTTAAGAGTGACAGAAAGTGGTTTAAATGTGGGATTAATAGATGAGGGATGGTAAAAAATTGAAAATTGAGAGGCTTGAAAGCAGGTTGTTGTGGTGGAAAATGCAGTCTTTGGGGGAAAAAAAAAGTGTGAAAAGCTTTGCAAAATGGCTTTGGTAATGCTGTTCTTCCAAAAAAAAACAATGGTTTGGGGTGGGGATAATGTGGATTATTGGGGTGTTTGAGCTTGTTTGTTTTTTTGGGGGGGCTGGGCAAAAAAATCTGAAACAATTTGGAGTTAGAGAGGTTTTGTGGGGAAAAAACCTCTTTTGGGCATGTTTTGGCCCAATACAGGCCCAATGGTGTTTCATTTTTAATTAAAAATGGGCCCAGGGCACCCCTTACGTGTTTTTACCAAATTATGGCCAAAACACGTAAGTTTTTAGTAAAAACACGTAAGCTCTTACGTGTTTTTACCAATACCCTAGATATATAATTTATTTTTTTATAAGCCGACTCATCTCATTTCCACAAGAGTCTAATAGGTATTTGAACTTATTTTCCATATACTAATTATTTGATTCTCAAGATCTTTTAAGAATGGATTTTATCTCGATTAAAAAAAGCCCCAAGATATAAAAATGATTTTATATATTTTAATATAGCCATATATTAATATAGCTTCAAGTATAGATGGAAATATTTTAAATAAATCAAAAAAAGACAAATAAATATTTATAAAGAGGTAAATTTGCATTAAAATTTCCAATTAAATTAGTTTATTTCATCAAACACCTTTAGAAAATATTTTTCTGAAAGAAATACATAATATTATTAATGAATATACCCACTGGTAGAATATTGAAGCTGTACTTAAGGATCAGGTAGAATTTTACTACTGAGATATTTCATTTCATATTTATATATGAATACTAGATATCTGGATATATGGAAGAGAGAATAGATGTAATATTATAGAAATATATTTTCTTAAAGGAATATTAATGAGTTTTTGAAAACATCTATGCCACCTGTAAAGTAGGTCTTGAATCTTTATAGCTCTTGATCAAATAAGAAAAACTAAATCAACACGCCATTTTTTACCCTAAGTGCTCATAATTTTCATAATAATATGGATTTAGGTAATAAATATTTCTTTCATATATACTATGGAAGATTATTGAATTATAAACTCTTATTAGATTTTTTTGATTATTTACTTGCTTATTGACAGCTCAATCTACGTTCCTAATTCTGGTAGTGGAGGTAAAAAATAAAATTTGTCAATTGAATATTTATAATAGAAGTAAAATTTCATATTCTTTCCAATAAAAAAGATATTCTGGTCTTATCTAGATAATAGCAACTTCAAAGGAGCACTATGGCAGGTATTTATAATTTCACATTAAATAAAGGTCAAAAATATCAAAAATTATAGGATGTTAAGGAAATCTCACAAAGTTTTTATAAACTCTCTTGAGATCAAATGTGGTTCAACTATAATTATAAAGGAATTTAGTATTATTAAATAATCAGTTCAATTCTTCAAAATAAGTGGTTGTATTTTCTGGGTTGTTTAAATTGATATAAAGCTAAATTAATGAGGAAATAATTTCTTATAGTTATTTTTAAATTCATTAAGAGTGGCCCCAACCTTGTTCCAATAATATTAGTAGCTGAATTTATTTTGAATTAATAATGAATATTTTTGAGATAAAGATTATTCAAAACAGAAACATAATTTCATATTGATTATGATTTAATCCACTCTGAAGAATGTAAATCAAATGAATTGCATATTTTATATTGGACATATATAATAGCTAGATCTCTTGAGGAATCTTTCCTGTGATTTATGTGGTATAGTAGTTTTTTCAAAAAAGAAAATTTGTCAAGTAGAATCATACACAATAATTCTTTGAAACTAAAATAAATTATTTAATATCAATAGTAATTTTGGCTATCATATATTAAAGTATTTTTCTATGATATTTAAAGGTATTTACATGCAAAAACCAGGAAAATTGGACTAGTTTAAATTGAATTTGTTCAAAAATTTGATATAATAAAAGGAAGTTCTCTTATTACTACGAAATTCAAAATTTTAATCACTTAAAAGTTTAGATTATAAAGCTATTTTTTATATGATATAGTTATATCAAAGAAAAAAGAGCTTTCTTAGTGATCTTATGTAAAATTATTCTATCACGAAAATATGTTATCAACAATATTATTATAAGGGCAAAATCTCTCTACCAGAGTCAATATTACTGGAAACAGAGAGTTTTTACATTACAATAAAGCTTGATTTATTAGAATTTATTGGACTATATTAATCTAAGACAATAATATAAAGAGAAATTAAGTCTAAAAAGTATTCAAAAGCTTACTTATCTATAAAACTGAGAAGAAAAAATCTATATAAGTCCAAATTTTAATAAAAAGATAAACCATGTAAGGGAATATAAGGTCAAAACCTTTCAAAGATGAATAATTGAAGTCTTAAAGTTTTTGAGTAAGTATTAAAAGAGTACTTGTGTTTTTACAACAGTGATCTACAAATTCAAGTAATATAAGCTTTGAGTATTAATATACTATAATAATTGAAAGGAATTCTCTTGACTTCAACTCCTTTAAATAATGAAGAATATCTAAAATATTAAGGATAATTTTGTTATTTTTGTAAAAAGCTAAAGGTTTTTCATAAAAAAATACAACAGTTTTAAACACCTGAAAGGTGGGCTACATATGGCCTTTACAAAGTGCATTAGTCAAACGTTTTATCCACAAAAGTGTAGTTATGATAGCTGTGTAGTAGCGGCGTAGAAATACAAGAGTAAAAAGAATATTTCAACAGGTAGAAAAGTAGGATACCAAGGAGTTTGTGATGCCTGTTATCTTCTTTGTTGTCTGAGAGCAGGGATCAAGAATAATTTTGGATAGTGAGAATGTAAATTTACTTGATGTTTTCATCAATACCCTTCTTCTTTCAATAGCTGGAAATATTATTATTTCCACTTCTCTTTTTGGAAGATTAACTTAAGTTTTTAACAGATTTGTTTTTCTTCTCCTGAAGGAAGGATATTTCTATATTTTTTTCTGAGATCATTGTTTGTTTATCTGTGTTGTTAATCTTATAATCACAGTGGTATCAATAATGGGGTTTTTATTATTTCTTTATATGTGTATTCTCAGCGCTCAATTATTAAGAGACTGGGAGTGTTAATTGTGCGTACCTTGGTGTTTAATGCACAAATATCATCATCCCCCTTCACTTCCAGTTTCATAACAATGTGCAAACTCCTTCTTTTTGTGGGATATATAATAGGCAGTTCCTTGAGGGGGTAATTATTGGGGAGTCTTTTTTAAATTTCAGAATTATCCAATAAAAATTTGTGCTAAGGTGTATTAGTTTTCCCTCCGAATATACCAAAGAATCTCCCTATGGAGATCACAGATGAATATCTGAAATTTTGGCTTTACAGTTAGAAAAGCCCTTCAGAAGTCTTTATGAGACCTAATCAATAAATATATAAATAATGTTTATTATTAACATATAAGTGAAAAGGGCTTAATACCACTATTCTATAAGATATATGTAAGATTTGGATACAAATTTAATTATTGACAAGCTTTAACAATATAAATACATTATATTTGGTAATATATGTGGTGAGTCTTTTAAGTTAATGAGATGTAGTGTGGAACTCCTTTTGGTGTGGGATTGGATAAGGCAGTCCTTGAGGGGGAAATCTCAGGTAAACAGTTTGAATTGCTGAAATAATCCTGTAACCAAGGGTGCTAATGGTGTTTTAGCTGCCCCTCTGAATATACTAAACAATCTCCCTACAGAGCTCACAAATCAATATTTAAGATTGTGGCTTTACAACTAGAGAAGACTTTTCAGAAGTCTCTATCAGACCTATTCAATAATCAGACTAATGATAAAAGAATAATAATTTTAAATAAATAAATTTGTAGGTGATTTCAAGATGATAAGATAATAATTGAGTAGATAAATAATAGATATAATAGTACTGAGTGGTGATTTTAAGTTGTTTTCTTTGTTGAAGGTATTTTGTTTCAATGGATAATAGCTCAATATGAGAAAAATTTAGTAATAGTGATAATATATAATAATATTGTTTGATAGTTTAAATAGTTGCTGTTGGTAAATAATTTTGATAATATGTAAAATATATTTTGTGATAATAATAATAATAGTGATATAGATTTTCTTCTAGTGAGAAGAGTATAATATAAATATTTTGTTGAATATGAGTATTTTACTAATAGATGAATTTATAATATAGGCAGACCTACTGTTAGCTACAGCTATTTATAAACCACTATTTGGTGTAATTTTAATAATAATAATAATTTCTAGATTAACCTACTAGTAAGGGATGAATAGTTATTCTCCTTCTTGGTATATAACTAATTGGATTCATTCATGGGGAGAAGAGGAGAAAATGAGAGAGAGAGGCCTCCTTTTATGTTGTGAGAAGTACCCATGGGCTCTCCATGAAAAGTTTTATTCTTGCCCTTGAGAAAATTTTGCTGGTGTAGATTTTTTTAACAAAAGTCAGATGACCTATCTGTTATACTGCATTAGTAATCTTGCACAGCCTTGAGAAATTATTGCTAGTGTGTAAAATTGGGAATGGTATCATATGACTGAGCTATTTTCACCATTTGTTTGGTCAAAATGAAGGTTGAGATGTTTTTCTTGGTGGGGATTTTGATAAGAATATCAGGTGACTTCTCTTTTGCACTGCTTTAGTCAGCTTTCACAGCCTTGAGGAATTAATGCTGGTGAGTAAGGATGAAGATGGTGTCATGTGAATAAGCCCATGTATAATTTGTTTGTAAGGTTTATTTAGTTCCAGGTGATTATGCTGTGTAATGTGGGGATATCTTCTTGAGTTTTAATTCTTGATTACTGTAATTTCTGTGTACTTTACAGTTTAGTGTATTTTCCTTGCATGCAGCTAGTTGAATTTTAATTAAGTTGAATTTTAATAATCCTGTGGCTGTGTAATTTCCAGATCTTATGCATGTGGACTGCATAAGTCTTATTTGGGCTTCTGTATTGTTGTGTAATTTTTAAGTTTTCTTTTTTTTAGTGGATTTTCCCATGTATTGAGTTGAATTTGATACTGTCATGTGATCCTTGTGTCACATGAACTGTATTTGGTTACTGTGATTCTTAGTAATATAATATTCTTGATGGATTTAGAGTGGATATAATGTTACAATGATACTTTTCCCATGTAATTTTGAGTTTCTGTATGTATTAAACCTATTGTTGATTCTGTAAGGCTTATATGTAGGTTTTCTTGTATAATTCCATAAGATTGGATTCCCCTATTATTTATTTGATTGTAGAAATATGTTGATTATTTCAATTCTGAATGCCAAATCTTCCATTCCTCCCTACTATTGATGTTATTCCTGAGTGTGTGTGATCTTTAATCATGTCCTTTGAGTGGTGATTTCCTGAATTAGTCATTTTGATCTTGATTTTCCAACTGTTAATTTTCTCAAAAATTCTTGAAACTGGTAAAAAGGTATGGAATACCACAGTAGTATAAGAGTATTTAATATTATAAGATATGAAAAACACAAGAGATAATATTATAGCGGATTTTTTCTTATAATATAAGTGTAATATTTTATATTGAGTAATTTATTTTATAAGGGTTCTTATGAAAATATAGCTAATAATATTTATCCTTTAATGAACTAAGTATTTGATAAATATATGGATACAATAGCTATTGATAATGAGAACTTCTTTGAGCACTCATCTATGACTAATACTAATATTTTTATGATAATACTATTTATTACATCTCAAAATCATTTGTTGATACTGTAAATAATTTTTTAATAAATAGTTTAAGACAACTTATGTTTTCCTCTGAGCTTTGCTACTGAGATCATCATTTTACTTTACTAGTTATCCTACCAGAATAGGGATGGAAGGATCCTTTAAATATAGGATTATATTTCCATTCAATGGGAAAATAGTTCTACGAGAATGGGGGAAATGAGGGAGGGAGTACTTCTATTTATATTATTTGGCTCTAACATAGAGGATCCTAAAAACAGGGGACTTTGAAAACCTATACCTTGAGATATTTTTAGCTGATTATTGGTGTTTAAATGGTGTCATTTGATCAAGATATTGCACCATATGTTCCAATTATTTCATCATTCTGAGCTTTGTTGATGATTATGCACAGCCTTGAGATAATTATTTTGGTGTGTAATTTTGAAATGGTGTCATTGGAAAAAGATATGGCACCATATTTTTGGTATATTTCACCATATTTTGAAGCTTTGTTTCCATCCTAGTTAAAATTAAATATTATTATGAACATTCTTGAGGAAATTCAGCTGGTGAGAAATTTTGAAATGGTGTCATTTGGTAGAGATGTTGCACTATATGTTTTTCATGTTTCACCATATTTTGAAAAAAGTTTCTATTTAAATTAAGCTTTCATAAAATTATGCATAGCCCTGAGAGAATTTGGCTTGTGAGAGATATTAAAATGGGCTCATTGGATAGAGATATTTCACTATTTTCTTGGTAAATTGCATCATTTCTTGAGTGATTGTGTAATATGAGGTTTTTTTTTCTGGTAAGTATTGTGTCAGATGGTGTTATTTGACTTGATTATAGAACCATAAGTTTGGTAAATTTAAACACTTTCAATTCATCAGATCATATCATATTATCAAACTTTATTTAGTGTTAATTAGGATATGGGATAATTTAGTACAGTTATTGCATCATCTTTTTGTATTATTATTTTGCATTCTTGGAGTTATTTTAAGTCTTTATGGAGATTTCTATTAATGAAGTCAATTAATGTTTTATTTAGTTCTATCTTTTTATACCATGGATATGTATACATAGTGTTTTAGCTCATTGTATTACATATAATCTGTTTTGGTGACTAATCTAAATTTTTGGTGGACTTAGGGTGGATATAATTTTACATTCCTACCTTGTCTTTGTCATTTTATTTTCTGTATGTATTAAGGTATATCACTTAGTGTTTTAAATTTTATATGTAAGTTATTTTGTGTAATCTCATAAAATGTAATAAATTTCCTATTAATTAACCTTTGAAAAATATTTTATTTTATTTTCTATTTCTATTCTGAATACTAGGATCTTCTTTTGCTCAATAATACTGATTTTATTTCTTGAATTAAGTGACTGTGAAAGTGTCTTTTGATCCGGGAATTCCCAAATTAACCATTTACATTTTGATACTTTGAGATTTTTCAACCTCAATGTGCTTGAAGCTGGTATAGAAAGGTTTAGAATATAACATCCCCCTCCCCAGAAATACAAGTGAAAGAACATTTTCATATCATTTTCTCATTTTCTCATTATTCTATTATTGCACCTTTCTTATATTTTTAGAATTTTTAAGCTTTTTTCATGGATCTTCATCTTTTATTGTTGTGTATTTATATTGAGGTTGATAGTAGTAAGCTTTATTTCAACCTCATTATTACTTTCCTTAATTTTTGAATTTATCAGCATTCAGGTCTTAGAATTCCTTTGATCATTCAATATTTATAGAGATTTTTTATTTTTCCAATGAGTATTATAGTTTGATCTTCTGTCAAATCTTGATAAATAATCTGAAAGACAAGTACCTATTAAATATTTCTTTACCATTGATTATTGTTGTAAAGTTAGTCAATACTATCTTTTAATTTTGCACAAGGAAAGTCCTTTGTAATATTTGAGAAAATTATGTAGCTTAGGGTTATGTTTAGGACCATCCTAAGTCCTAATTGTTAAATATAATGGTTCAGGGGCTATTTTTTTTTTTTTTTACTACTTGTCTTGGATATTGAGAAAAATGAGCTTGTGAGATAATAAAAATGTTGAATGAACATTTTTCTTCAAATAGGTATGATCTTGTATTTCTTCAATTGAAACTTAATTTTGAAATTCTTTGAGCTGTCTTCATTATTATTCTTCCCAGTTCATTTTTATTTCTTTATTTCTTTGAGCTTTAATAAGTATTCTTGTTTGAATTTATAATTCAATAGTATTCCTGGGGGTTACAGCCTCCTCCCCATTGTAATTTCTTAAAAAACTTTATTTTGTGATGACATTTTAACAATCATTTCTTCATATTTGGATTTTTATAAATTTCTTTCTTTTTAATAGCTCATTTATTATAATTTTTTTTATAAAATATTTCACAGTTTATAATTTATATATACATACTATCTTCTCTTCTTGATATACTTCTTATTTTTTTTATATATCCTCTAAGAATACATTCTTAGTTGTCAATCCAATAGTTTCTTCAAGGTAATATTTAGATGTCTAAAGTAACAAACTTATTCCAAGGTCATAGTGGACCTATTTTTAAGTTTTTACTTTAATTAGACTACTATCTTTAAAAATATATAAGAATACATAATAGATTAATTTGTATTTTATAACTGATCTATCAGATTTATAGTTAATTTATTGAATTCTGTTTTAATAAAGTAAGGTATTTAAAGAAATAAAAGTTCCAGTTTGAGATTATGGTGGATTTTATTCTTTGAGGCCCTACTATAAGTACTTTTCTAAAAATATAAGAATAGAAAAAATAATTAAGAATTAAACTTGCATTTTATCCTACTGGTATTTTTTAGATATAATATAATATATTCATGGTTAAACTATTAAAATTTCTCTTAATAAACCAAGGAATTTAAAGAGATTAAAGCTCCAGTTTAAGGTCATGGTGGACCGTGAACAAAAAAATATCCTATTTTTCTACTAAGTTATTTTATTATAAAGGCTCTAATTTATGAAGTGATGAATATATTTATAGATTATTGTATTATTATGAAAAGAAAGCAGTGTTAAATAAAATGAATAATAATTAGAGGAATAATCTTCTAGTTTTTGGTCATGGTGAAGCTATCCTCTTTCTATAATATTGTTGAAATAAATTTGGTTTTGAATTATATTTTTTAATGATTAAAAAAATAATTTTGAAACAGGAAACAATAAAACTTATATTTAATTTGAGATATCTCAAATCATAAAGTTTAAGGTCATGTTGGACCTATTTGTTTTGAGGTTCCTGCTTTCAGTATAACTACTATTTCATAAACAACATAGAAATAATATAAAGGCTCATTTAATTCATTGTAAAATATACTCATTTTTTTTAGCACAATATAGTCAGAAATTCACTATGATACTAATTAATTTAAATTTAAACTTCCAGATTTAGGTCATAAAGGACTCTATACATCCAAATTAACATATATATTGTCATAAAAATCGAAATAAGCCAAAAATAAAGGCATCAGTCTTTCTGAGGAGCCTATGAGTCTAAACCAGAATACATATTAATAGAAAAATTTAAATAGGCCATGAAACAAGCACTTTATGGTATTGATGAGGGCCTTAATTGTTTTATAATTCTAATTCGGTGTGATTACTACTTATTACAAGGTTCCTATTCGATTTTCACTATCCTTTCTGATTTTTAAGCTCCAATGATTCAGCTAGCACAACTACCTTAGCTCCAACAAATCATATTCCAGTATTCCGACAAATACTATCTTAGCATTTGGAATTACAAATCTCACCAATAAAACTCTATAAAAAGATCCAAACCCTGAACAATCATATTATTCCTCCTTTTTTTCTTTTTTTTCTTATTGAGCTGTGGTCCAATGATTCTTTTAAAGTTAGCGTTGATGTAAAACATAAAAGAAGCTCTTCTTCCCAGAGCCCAACTCTTCTTTTTCAACTTCTTCGTATTTTTTATACATATCGGTCCATACCTATATTGGACTTCTGTGTCAAAGGAAATTATATTTAAAATATACTTATATGGTATGAATTCGGCCATTTCTCCTTTTGAATATATCTTGATATATTAATAACTTTATAATTATCTCATGTTATTATTGTAGTATTTTCCTATAATATTATATTATTTCTCTGTTATGATATTTTCTCTTAGGATATTATAATATTATACTATTTTATTATCATAATATGTTACTTTAATCATATTATTTTGATAAGATATTATATTAGTTTAAAATTTTGATATTTTTTTACCGTGATAAAATGGGATTATATTATTATGGACTGTTTCTTTTATTTAATTATAATATATCATTGAATTATCTTAATATGATTTTGTCTTGTTTATCATATTTATTTATTATTACTTGTATTATTTTTATTCTATTTCTTTTTGAATAAAGGGGGAGTGGCTAGTATTGTTTTATTAAAAAATAAAATAAATAAGAAAAATATTCTGGTAATCGCTCTTTGTTAGTTGGGCTTTATTTATGTTTAATTTGAATTTGTCATGTGTATTATGTGTGTGTAATATGTTCTTTGATGTTTTGTTTGGCATTGACTTAAATATTCCTGTAAACTAAAAAGATCGTTCTTTTACTCAGAAAACAGTGAGTATTTTTTTAAATATTCAATTCTTTGTTTAATTCAAAAATATTTGTTTTGAATTCTATTTGTAATGAACTCCTGATCATAATTCAACTGAATTTTATTATGAGTTTTGTCAAATGTTTTGTTTGAATTATTCTTTAATATTAATTAATTTATTTTGTTTGTTTTTATTGCTATGATGTATCAGCTTTCTTTATGATAAATCTTGATCTTATTTCAAATATTAATCAAGCTTGAAGCTGAAATTCGCCAAAATTTCTTCCCAAAAACGTAAATCATAAAGGTTTCTTTGATACGTAGAAATCCCTCCTAATTTTTCATATTATTCTGCGATTATTTGCTATTATAATCCTTTTCAAACCCATTCATTTATTCATTAATTTGGAATCTCTTGATATCTTCAATATGATAATATAACCAAAAAAAGTTGAAAAATAGAAATTGAAGCTTCAGGCCATAATGTGCCTCTTGTATGTCTGTTTTTATTTTGAGTGTTCTAGACTTAATTTCTTTATCAGGATGATGAATAAAAATTAAGAGTCATTATTATTAAATTTTTTCAGTTTGAGGCCACTATTGGCCTTTTGTAAATTTTCTTCAATTTTTTGTGTTTTTATTTTTGCTTCATTTTGTTGTACTTAATAAATGGAAGTAAAGAGTCAACAATATAAGATAATTGGGTTTCAAATTGAGGCCATTCTGGGCCTATTGTATAGTTATCTTTGATCTTTTAGATATTATACCATTCTATATCTTGATAATAATTGTAAAAAATGAAAATTTATTGAAATTGAAAACTTAATGTCATTTTAAGGCTATTCTGGGCTGTTTGTATATATTTGAAGCATTTGATGTATTTATTTTTTATCTATTTAATATAATTTAAAAATAATTCCTTAATTAAAACAAAACAATTATTGCAGTTTAAGGCCATTCTGATCTAATAATGTATCATTAATCCTTGCATGTGGTAACATTTTCATTTTTAATGTATGAATTTAAAATATAATAACAGAGAGAGTAACTAAATGGTTTGGTCTCAGTTTAAGGCCACGATGGGCCCCTTTTATGATTTTCTTTATTCTTATCAGTATTTTGGTTTTTTTATCCTATAAGTATGTTTGTGGTATTTATTTGACACTTGTACATTGAAAAGATGAGACCAAAAGCTTTATTCCAAAACTCTTTCTTTTTGTATGTTCTTTATTATCACTTTTTATATATTTTTTCACACAGAACTTTATGAAAAAGGAATCTATTAGAAATCATTCAGTGATCTGATTGAAATTTCAGAGGATTATCTTCAAGCTTTTTGCTGAATTTAGCTTTAGTTTCCAAAACTCTTTTTCTATGTTTAAGATTTGAGTATTAATTATTTCATCATTTATATTTTCTAGACAGTGATTACTTTGGGTTAAAAATGGATATTATTTTCCCAACTGGTTTTGTAACCTTTTTCTTATTTTTTTATTCTTGGTAATTCGAATATATTCTCTTTCTTCTTGACTTATTTTATCCTTTTTTACTAATTTAATTTTTTTAGCTTGACTAAAATATTTCAACCAATTGAAATGTTTCAGTGAATATTTTTTTTCTTGGCTTGAATCCTTATTTCTTAAAACACAATTAAAATTACTGAGACTTCCAATTTTTTTAGCCTTCCCAAGGAAGCTCTTGTTCAGTAAGTAGCCATTTTGTTTCATTTTCTTTCCCTTTCATCTCATTAAAATCCTAAATATATGCAGGTCCACAAAATTCCATCCCTTTTGGTGGGTTTTCCCTCCACACAGCCTTTTTTGTTGAACAAATTAGTACATCTTCCATCTGGCTCTATGTAGCTGAATATTTCTCCCTTCTGTTGAGAAAAGTCTAATCTAAGATCATTATCCGCAAGGGAAGGTTTTCCAATTGCTGTATGAATTTCTCTTCTTGGTAAAAAAGGTGTATATCTCCTTCCTCCCCAGTAGCCATAAAAATTGAGTTAAATTAACCCAATCCAGCTATTGAAATAAAATTTCCATCAATTCCCCTCATGTTCATGTTGATACATTTTTTTTAAGTCCTGCTTTTTATTCTATATCTTCTGGTATTATATTCAATTAAGATCCTATATCAACTAAAGCAATAATTTCCCATACTCCTTCTCCAATATGGACTTTCATGAATCCCAATAGGCAGGAAAAATTGAAATTTATGTGCTTCATATTCTTTCAAATGATGATCTATAAGCTTCAATCAAATATCTTCTGTGTCCATTTATTTTATTTATTTCTTTTCTTTATCTGACAAATTTTGTAATTTATTGACAAAGTGAGCTGATATGGCCAAATTGTACTCCAAGGTAAGGTTAATTTTCTTCTCTAAGACCTGCTCTATAATGTGGGCCACAATTTTCTGGATATATTTTTTCTCTTCCTTGATACCTTTTTTCTGGTTCTGTAGTATTTTCCATATTAAAATTTTCGTTTCTCTTCACAATTCCTTCCTTTGCATCTTGGACTTGAGATTTCTTGTATTTGGCTGCAATAATTTTCTTGTCTTCTGGATTTGCTTTGGGTATGCTGAGCTTTTTCTTTAAAGGTGTTTTAACTTCATTTTGATGTGATATTCTGTTTTATTGAATTGGATTTTCCTTTCTTGTTAATCTTTTTTTGTATTTATCAAGCTATAATTGCTTGAAAAGGGATCATTGACTGAAGATCTGATAGGTGGCTTCCAACTTCCCCAATATTAAGCTTTAGCTTTGGCTGTTGTAGTCTCTTTTTTCTTTAACTCTATAACTTTTGTCTCTTTTATCTTTGGCTTCAAAGCTGTAGCTAATTTTTCCATTAATTTTTTGGTTAGTTCTGCCTGTTCTGTGAACCCTTTAAGTATTCATGACATACCCATAAGGCCACAAATTTGTATTTTATAAATTTGATTAAGTAACAAATTTAACTTTCAGATGGTTTTAAAGTAAAAAATAATTGAAATGACTACAGCTTTATTTTAGATAAACACAGCTATAATTATGTCATTTTTGTTGTCAGGGTGAGTCTATGATAAAGGTGTATATAAGTATTTACAAGCTTTAACTGTGACTGTGACACGGTAAAAATAGTTTTAAAAGATGATAAGGTTGATAATAGATGATTAATTTAAGATATTAAGGGCTTTACTATAGAGATATAGTGGTGGTGAGCACTGTTGAAAGCCCTGGGTGCAACTTTTACCTGTTGGGTTACAATAATAAAAGCTACAATACTTAAATTTAAAGTATACCTGATTATTTTCCAAGAGTATAACTGTTTTGGACAGTTGTACTACGTAGGAATTCAAGAGCAGGATGAGGAAAGCTATTCTGGCTGTGAAAAGCCCCCTTTTTATCCTGAAATGGGGTGAAAAGGGTGCTAGACCTTTCCATGTAGAGGAAGTGAAGATTTTTTCACTTTCCAGTACTGGCTTGTGGCTTGCAAACAGCCTGTATAACCTGTATTGGGCTCAGATGTGGTTTTGAAACCACATCTGGGTGGTTTTCACCAATACAGGATGAAAATTTTCATCTGGGGACCTCACAGCCTGATTCTGACATGTATGACGCGTAGAATGCTGTACACAAACTGTGTGGGACCCCAGTATTGACTGAAATATGAGGTATTGAAGCAAAAACATGATTCTTCGTCTATTTGACACCTCATATTCATGGTTATGGGATATTATCCCATGGTAAGGCTGTATATGACAGCAGGTGGGATTTTGACCTTAAAACAGCCATAACTTTGTCAATTCTTGAGATATCAACCTCAAATTTGGTTTAGTGTGTATCCCTGTATGTTCTCTACACAATGGTACCTCATTTGATATGGGTATCATTAAATATGGCAAAGTTATCCCATGTACAAGATTTTTGTACATTTGCGTGTTTTAGGCAAAAAGCTGTATTGAGCTTGTTTGCCCCATACCTTCTGCAGTAGTTGAGATATGGGGAAGTGGATGACACCATCAGATAGCCCTGATTGTGCTCTTTCCAAAAAGACCCCACTTCAGGTATCCCACACTAAAACTGTAGAAGTTAGATGAGAGGTGAATGTTTTGTTCACCCTTATTTGGCCTGAAATTGACCATAACTCCAGTAATATTGGTGATAGTTCAGTTTGGCTGGAACCATTGGATAGCCCTGGCTTAGAGCTTCATTTTGAGTACCCATTTGATGGGGTTAAGCCTCTCCTTCTAGATTTTAGATGAGCAGTGAAAATTAAGGTTTATGCTCAGGAATAACTTTGTTATTTCTAGTCCTATGGTGATGGGACTTATATTTTCAGGAAGAGGTGAGTTTCATCTTTCTTTTGATACCTTTTGAGCTGATTTGGCTCAGCTCCATGTCTTGGTGGTATCTTGGCTATACCATTGGTTTATGGTACTTTGGCTGTCATGCTTGTGCTCTGGTTTTGAGTCACAGGCTGACATTTGTATTTTACCCTAAAAATAACCTAGGGAAAGCCCATAGGGTGTTATACCCAAAAATAGTTCTTTTGGCTGTTATTGGAAGACTTAATAATTTCAAAGTACACTTAAATTTAAAAAACATTGTTGAAAATTTGGAATTGTTAATTTTGACTTTAATTTCAAGTTACATAAGGTTTATGTAAACTTACAAAAACTATATTAAAGTTAAGGTGTTGTGTTTATTTACTCAATTGGCTAAGTATCTTTTATAAAGGCTGAAAATGATGTGTGAGCTCAATTGAAATGGGTTTCAAGCTATTTTATGGCTTTAAATAAATAAGCTGGAAAAATACACACAAAAAGGTGGGACAAAGGAAAAAATTGCAAAAGGTGCCAGGGTACCTAGCTTGTGGGATCTGAAAGAGCCTAAATAAGGCTTTCCTCTTGTATTGAAGTAGTTTCAATCTTATCAAAACTTTAAGATTAGAGTTTTCTTGAATATTAAATCTTATAAGGGTTTATCCTCCTTTTTGACAGGATTTACAAGCTTCCAAAGGGTAAAGTCCTATATGAAGTCTTGTAATAAAGCTTTTAAGTACTTTAAAATCTTAATATTGAAATTATACACATCAAAACCTATCAAAAGTTAATGTTTAGTGTATGTGGCTATTTTACATGGAGAAAAAGAAATAACTTCAGAGATTGATATAAAATTCATTTCTCAATGGATTTACTTGAAATTTTCACACATCTTAAAAGCTAATATTATATGTGTATACATTGAACCTTGAGTTTATTTTCTCATTTGAATTATTTGGAATTTAGCCTTTGAAGTACCTATTTTAATCATTCTTGAAGTAAATTATGATCTCTTTCAAAAATAATTAAAAATCTTATTTAAAAGCTTTTTGCTTGGAAGCTTATTTATAAGATATTCAAATTTACAAGCTCAAAATAAGTTCTTTTTATTATATTAAAACTTGAAAACAATAAGCATAAATGAAGCTTAAAGCTACTTGGAGTTAAGAATGAAAACTGTTACTCAAATTATAATTAAAAATGAAGAATTGTTAAGTTATAGCTTGATTTTTATGATGGTTCTATCAGTTTTGATTATTAAGCGCCCTCTGACAGAATTTTTTATTACAGAGGAGGTGTCTTAAGGCATAAAAAGAGCCATGTAATTACTGGTTTATTCTCATCAATCAGTACACTCAATATTCCAAACATAATATTTTTTCAAATAAAATCTCATATTATTATGAATAATGCCTCAGTGTTTTATTCTTTATAATTGCTATAAATAGAGAATTGAAATGTTAGAGCTCAATTATATTTGTATAGTCATTAAAAATTGCTTCATTTTTGTAAAATCTTGTGATAAGATCACTTGTCAAAATCAATCAAATCTTATTATTGGTGTTTTTTAACTTATTTGTATTATATGATAATTGCTTCTGACCTGTTTTTGTGTTTTATCAATTGATAGCTCATAAGTAATCTTTCCATCAATATATTATTTTTTCAAATTATTATTGTATTTTTTATAAAATTATTGTTATAATTATTATTTCCCAATTGTGAATAATAATTGATTTGTAAATAATATTTTATATTATTTACAATTTGGTTTTATTCATATGAGCCATATGTGATTTTCTTTAGTAGAGCTTTTATATTCTTATGACTACAAGTCTCAGTGACTTATAATATTAACAGAATAATCATATTATTTTTCACATATAATCACTTTAATTTTTATTATTAAAAGCTTTAATAATATTGAATTTATTAATAATAATATTTATATTTATATTTTTGGCTACAATGTCGAATTATTTTGTATTTTAATTTGAGTAAAGTGATGGTACTCTTAATATAAGTATTTTTATCAAGAGATTCATAGACAAGCCTTACATATTACTTGAAAATTCTCTCACTAATTAGCTAGGACACACTGAGCTTCCATATCGTATTATTTGGAGAACTTGAAAAGAAAGCAATTTCCTTGTTTTTTTACAATTATTTTATTCATATCCTCATTAAATTATGTAAATTTGTCAAGTGTAAGTTTATTTTCAAATAAATAATTACACCTCATTGGGGCCTTGGAAAGAATTGTGCAGATTGATAAGGTATGTGAATTGAATAAACTGGTGGTGAGCTATTTTTTCCCCTTTACTGTTAATTGAAAGGCTGGTAAATCTGCTTCTGGGGTTTATATAACTATTTTATGTATTTAATATTATTTAAAACTTCATTTTTGGTTGCTGTTTCTCCTTGAACCTCTCCTTTTTAGGCTGTACCTTACATGGTGTATTAATGTTATTGGATAGCTACTTAACCTGTTGTAAGACCTCCCCTTAGGTATCTTCTTCAAATATAACTTTCCATTTTGGATCTATATTTAACTCTTGTTTTCAAAGTTCTTTTTCTTGCAAATATTTTTCAATTTATTCCTTCAAAACCCCACATTCTTGTGTGATATATCCACCATCTCTGGCTTGAACCATTAATTTATCTTTGATCATTCCCTTATAAATTGAACCTTGAACCTCCAGGGAAAGTCTGGAAAACATTTCCTGATTATGATTAACTTCACCTTCAATGTACTCATATTTTCTCAGCTATTTGATTATTGATTCATATTTTCCAATAAATTATCTATAATTAGTAATGTTTTTAACTCCACCTCTCTGTTTTGTTGTATCAAACAGGGCATTGATGGAGGAAATGCTTTATCTTCTTCCAGGTTCAACTTCTTCCCCTCTCCCACTTTCTTATGATATCAATTTTCAGTTGATCCCAGTCACCACTCTCATATCCAGGAGTTTCTTCAATATGGTAGCTTATTTAATCATCTTTTGTCCAAAATAATATTTGTCTTTCTATTTATCCTCCACTGGAACCTTCAATTTCAGACATAATTTATACTTTTTTAATGAATTATGCTACTTCTTTTCCATAAAGCCAAAGGCTTTAGTCCTTTTTTATTTTGACTATCAGTCTTGTTTCTCTGGATAATTGTTTCTGTAATGGGCTTGGGTGAGCTGTGATGGACACAAATACTCTTCTTTCAATATTGTGTGCTCTTTTTCCTTTTACTGGAGTAGAGATTGGTCTAGGAACAGTTTTTGGTAATATTAGTGACTCTTCAGGTCTCACATGTCTTGGTAGTGTGGATTCAATTGGACTACCTCCAGTGATAAAGGTTGTTGACTGTTTTCTCTTTCTCTTCCCTTTACTTTGGGGTAACAATAAATCCTGCATTTTCTTCATAAGAAACTTTATCTGTGCAGTTTAATCCTCTTCACACGTTTCCTCTGTATACTTTACTTCATAAGTATCTTCAGGAAATGGTGGTAAATCAGATTTTGATCTTTTATTAATGTCTACTTGATCCACTATGAATCAAATTTCATTTTTAGAATATTTTTCTTCCTTTATTTTTTAATGAGCTCGAATAAGGGTTTTCTTGATTTTCCTTTTTCCTTCTCTTTGGCTCTTTGGTTTGAAATCAGTAGCTTGTGATCTTTGGGTGTTTGATTTACAGGTTTTCTGTTTCTTTTGATAGGTTAATGATAATTTTATGATTGAGTAGAACAGTTTTCTTTTGATTATAGTGATTCTCTTGGAATAGTTTAATATTATGATTCCAGGTTGATTAAGTTTTTTTGGTACTTATTTTCATTATTATTTTGATTTAACTTGAATATTTTGCTTAAATTTTTTTAATATAAATTAAGGGTTGAAGTAGTTTATTATTCTATTGTTGAGATACCAGATTGGAGCGCCTTTTAGTGTGGGGTTGGATAAGGTAGTTTTTAGGGGGAAATAACAGGTCAACTGTTCAGAATTTTTGAATTATCCTGTAACCAAGGGTGCTAGGGTGTATCAGCTTCCCCTCTGAATATACTGAATAATATCCCTATAGAGCTCACAAATCAATATTCAAAATTGTGGCTTTTCAACTAGAAAAGACTTTCAGACGTATCTATAAAGCCTCTGCAATAATTATATAAATAATGTGTCTTATTAATATATCAATAAGAATGGCTTAATACCACTCACTATATTATAGGTTATAGGTAAGATTTAGATATAAATCTTAATCTTCATAAGAAAAAAAATATTAGCTTATGATATATGATATTATATGTAGTGATTCTTTTAATTTAATGATATGGAGTATAAGGGCATTTAATGATATAAGATATGGAATACACTATAAAGAATACCTTGAGAGATTTTTTATAATAATATAAGGGTGATATTGTATATTGCGAATTTATTTTATAGGGGCTCTTATTTACAATATAGCTTATAATACTTATCCTTTAATTAACTAATCACTTAATAATGATAAGGAAAAGATATCTATCAATACTTTTATTACTAATCATAACTTCTTTGAGCACTATTCTATGACTACTACCAATATTTCTTTGGAGAATAATATCTATCCAATATTAAACTCTTTTATTAATGCTATAATAATTTTTCATTCAATAATTTAGGAATATCACTACTACTTATTCCATATTTAAATATCTCATTATTTCTGTAAATAATATTTTCATCAATAATTGAAGACAAACCATATTTTCTTCTGAGATTTTCTACTGAGCTTATAATTTTATTTTTCTAGCTATCATACTAGAATAGGGAGGAATGGATCCCTTAGATTGACAACTAAATTTCCATCTAATGGGGAAATACTTCCATGAGAATGGCGGAAAATGAGGGAGGGGGCCCTCTATTTATATTCGTTGGACCCTCCATAGCGGAACTTAAAGATAGGGTACTTAGAAAAGCTATGCTTTGAGATATTTTAGCTGGTGAATTCTGTTTGAATTGCATCATTTTGAACTTTTTTTATTTTTATGCAGAGCCTTGAGCTAATTTTTCTGGTGAGTAATTTTGAAATGGTGTCATTGTATAAAGATATGGCACCATATTTTGAAGCTTTATTTCTATTTGGATTAAGCTTTAATTTTATTATTCACAGCCTTCAGATAATTGAGCTGGTGAGAAATGTTCAAATGTTGTCATTGGGTAGAGATATTTTACCCTATTTTGAAACTTGATTTCTATTTGAGTTAGAACTTAATATTATTGTGCACATCCTTTAGAGAATTTGGCTAGTGAGAAATATTCAAATGCTACAATTGGATCAATATATTTCACCATTTGTATGGTAAATTGCATTATTTCTTGAGTGATTATGTAATCTGAGATTTTTTCTTCTGGTGACTATTGTGTTAGATGGTGTCATTTGACTTGATTTTGGTACCATATGTTTGGTCAATTGACCCAATTTTTATTCTTTTGATTATTTAGTCTTAACAAACTTGATTTAGCTTTAACTTGGGCATAAGGTAATTTATTATAGTTATGACATCATTTGTTTGTCTTATGATTGTGCATCCTTAGAATTATTTGAATGCTTTATGTGACGTCATAATTGATCTTACCAGAACTTTCGACACTGACGTAATCAAACTGATCCGCATCACGACCGCGGATTGATCAATTCCCGCATATAAATTCCAGTTCCAAACCGACTCTACTCTCTATTACATTCAGTTTTGTATTTCTTTTCCACTTTCTCAGATAATTTATCCTCACAACTATTGATACGACCCAACGACTACAAACCTCGAATCAGGATCAAGACTCTTCTACTGGCTACGGGTGATACAGAGGGACAGTGGAGGTAAACAAATCACTAACACATCCTATTTCATCTCTAATGATTAAGTATTTGTAACCATCAGATTAACTCATTATTCTGTATTCAGGCTGTATCTTTTTAGTTGAAAAAGTAGCTCAGATAGACATAGTAGTATCCGTATTATCAGTGTTCTAGTCATCAAAGGTAAACAACCTTTCCACTTAACTTATTTTCATATTACAGCATTAACTAGCAATTCCTACTATGCATCTATACTAATCTTTGTACTTAATCGTAACCTGTTAGAACTTTACCACTACTGTGTGCTAGAAATATAAATATATATATATTTATACTTCAATAAAGTGACGACAGAAGTCGTTAGATCATAACCAACTCTTGACTATTACTACATGGTAGCGAGTCGTTCGCACTTGGTATAATTTCTGCACACAGAGCTGGAAGGACAGGTCGTAATCAATATGGAATCAACAACAGGCGAAAAGAATCCTTTCCTGATGGACACCAAAGGAGAAGCAATGTTAAAACAATCAATAGTCAAACTGAACCGACAAAACTGGATTTGGTGGCGACAACAGTTGAAGTATTCCTTTCTCTACAAAGGATACGACAGCTTGTTCAACGCCGAATGGACCAAAACCAATAAATCTACACCTGAATTCATCAAAGCCAATGCTTTTGGTATGTCTACTCTTCTGTCCACCGTATCAGAAGAACTTCAACCAGTTCTGCTTCAGAAGGAATATTTCCTTGAATCTCTAGAAGCCCTGTCTGAGGCTTGTGGTCAAAACTCCATGGTCACTCTGTGTCAACGACTATTAGATCTCGTCAATCTCACTTACGATCCGAATACTTCACTTGCAAATCACCCCTATAAATTCACTGACCTATTTCGGTCATTCCAAAACTGTTCAGCCGGGAATACCTTTCAGATGGACATTGGTGAGGGTGCAGCTGCCGCAATACTACTAATGAGTATCGGACAGGACTCCTCTCTCACCGGTCTTGTACAAACCCTATACTACGCTGCTCCATTTAACCTTGAACAAATAACCAGCAGACTCCTGATTGAAGACAGTCTCAGGACAAAGAAGATCCCTGATTCCACACTATATCTAAGTCAATCCAAACCTTTGTATCGACCACCTCACCTAAACCACTCCTCAACCAGCCGATTCACCAAGCCAAGCTCTACCACTCGGGGCCATCCAAGGTCATATCCTTCAGGGGCCACTCCCACTCGTTTCAATCAGGGTGCCAACCTGGAAGAAAAGTTTAAGGCATTCCTCGATAAGTACATGAAAGAGTACTTCGCCAATTCTCACTCTGCCAACCAGGCTGAAGAAGAGATTCATGATAACAAAACGACTGAAGAACTAACGGAGGATGATGATGGATTCTATGTTCAGGAAGATGCACATGATCAGCTGCAACTAATGTCCATATCGAGCGAAAACAACACCAAACTCATACATGACTCAGGAGCTTCTTGATCAACAGTATGTAATTTAGCCCTTCTCACCAATCCTCAACCAACAAAAGTAACAATGAGAACCTTCTCCGGAGTCATTGAGATAACACTAATGGGCAAGCTTAATCTCGGAGGTTACACTTTATACCCTGTGTACTATGCTCCCCAAGGACGCTCGAACCTGATCTCTGCCTCGCAACTAGAGGATCATGGCCTTAGATCCTACCAAAAGAACCAGACGATTATTGTGAAGTCAGGGAATCGAATAGTACAAACATTTCCTAGAAAAGGAAACTTGTACGTATCTCAATTTCAACCCTCAACAAACTCTATCATCGAAGACTCTGCTACTACTACCAGTAGGGATTGGCATGTTATATTAGGTCATCCATCCAATGACTACCTGAAACGGTTTCTACACCTCAATGACCTCAAACAGTCTATCCCACTGAACGTAACCAGTAATTGCCACATATGCAAATCTTGCAAGATCAAAGCCTTGCCTCACAATCATCCAATTCCGTCTGCAGACCAACCCTTCAAAAAACTTCACTTTGATCTATTAGAAATCACTCCCCTAGCCAAAAATTCCGTTCGCTATGTCTTAGTAATTATTGATGACTTCTCTCGATTTAATCGAGTCTACTTACTTAACCAAAAATTGCAAGCCAAATTGAAGCTCATGTCTTATATTCACGAGATACAAAACAAAATCCAAAGATGCCCCGGTTTTTTACATACCGACCGAGGGGGTGAGTTCTACTCCACTAGTTTCAGATCCAAGACCGAAGCATTGGGGATAGTGTTTGAAAGAGGCCCAGCCAACAGTCCTCAGACCAACGGCATCGCTGAACGATTCAATCAGACACTACTCACTAAGTGCCGGTGCTTACTTGCCCAATTGAATGTGCCCATCCGGTTCTGGGACGAGGCTATAAAATTATCTTCTACCCTAATCAACTTACTCCCCTCTCGCAGTCTAAACTGGAAATCCCCAGTCAGTGTTCTCTCGAATCTCAAGTCAAATATTGAGCCAGTACGCAATCTTAATTCACTGATTCCTTTCGGTTTAAAGGCTTTTGTGCATAGGCAGCCTGAATCCAAGGTCCTTCCACCATCTAAACCTTTACTATACCTTGGACCCGAAGATTACTCAGATGCTAGCCGATTCCTAGATCCCCAAACTGGTAAGGTCATAGTTAGCCAAGACTACACCACAGTACCATTTAAACTTGACTACTCTACATCAGGCTCTCTCAAGAAACCTGTTGAAGGACTTCCCTGTACAACTAAAAATAATTCATTTTTGACTCAACCCTCACAAATTGCAATCATACCCTCTTGGCCGTGTAAGAACCATATCCCGTCCACTAATCCAACCATCACAGATGACCGGAGTCCTCCAACTCCTATCCCATCCAGTGAACCTACGATTACCATCAACTCTGAACCCAATCAGACACCCATCAAACCATGCACCACTATTAGTTCACCATCTCGCATTCCACTTCCTCATAAAAAGGGATATGCTTACGTTCCACACTATCGCAATGCCCCAAAAGACATCAACAGTAACATCAACCGGGATAACATTATTACCGAACCTAGAAGACAAAGGAACGTTCCTAAGGCTGTAACGCCTCCACCACCTGCAGATGGAGATCTATATCTCAATGAGGAAGTTTCCGTCAATGAAGCATTTAAGGATCCCGAGGAAAGAAAGTTTTGGAAGGAAGCAATGGACCAAGAGTTTGAATCCCTGACCTCCAAAAATACGGGCACTCTGGTTCCTCCCCCGAGTACAGACAAGGTCATAGGTGGCATGTGGCGACTCGTCCGTAAGAAGAACGAATTTGGCGAGATCCTTAAGTATAAAGCCAGATGGGTCTGCTTTGGAAACCACCAAGAGCACTTGGTCAACTACTATGACACATACGCTGCAGTGGCAAGATCGGAATCATTCAAAATTCTCCTATCGCTCATGGTCAATAGAAAATTTCTAGCCTATCAATTCGACGTAGAGACAGCCTTCCTCTACGGTGAGATGGATGCCCCCAACTATGTTGCTCAAGTTGCCAATTATGAAGTTCCGGGTAAGGAGAACTGGGTCTGGAAACTCAACAAATCACTATACGGGACAAAACAAGCTCCGAGACAATGGAAAGCTCATCTGGTTTCTACACTCTGTTAATTGGGGCTGTCTTCAGCTGACACCGACGAATGTCTATTCTTCAACACCGACAGAACTATATTCCTACATATACATTTAGATGATGGATTTATCATTGGTGAGACAGCTGAATTAGTCAAACTCTTCCTGACCCAGCTGAACAAGTCATACTCCATAAAAACAAAGAAACAACCAACCCAACATCTTGGTTACACCCTAAGTTGGCAACTGAACGGATCAGTAATCCTACACCAACAAGACTTCTGTACTAAGATCCTAGAGGAGTTCAACATGACCTTGGCCAATCCTATCAAAACCCCAGCTCCAGCAAATATTCATAATGTCGTAGCACAAGTTTCCGTGCCTTTTTCTAACCTTACCATGCAGAAGGCAATTGGAATGCTCAATTATCTCGCTCTTCACACCAGACCTGATATCATGTTCACTACCAATCTCTTGTCCCAGTTCACCAATTGACCCACTGCAGCACATTGGTCACTAGTGAAACACCTACTCAGATACTTAAACGGGACCCGATTTTTAGGATTGCACTTCACAAGAACCGAGCATCTGGAGAGTGAACTCATAGGCTGGGCTGATGCAGACTATGCCACCTCCCTAGTAACTAAGAAGTCCCACTCAGGGTATGTGATCATGTTTCTAGGCAACCCTGTCTCCTGGACCACCAAGAAGCAACCAGTTGTGGCACAATCAACAACCGAAGCAGAATTTATCTCAATGAACAAGTGCTCTAAGGAAATGCAATGGCTATCTAACCTCATATCTACTTTAAAAATCAAACTAAGGGTTCCAGTACTCAAAAACGACAACACTGGGGCTATTACAATCAGTAAGGAAGCTCAACTCAATCCTAATTCGAAGCACATAAAAGTCCGATTTCAGTACCTACGAGATCTAGTCAAGAAGAACCTTCTAATTGTCCAACATTCACCCACGAACGATATGGTTGCCGATGTACTAACGAAAGCTTTGGGAACAGTAAAGCATCATCAAGCCATTAAGCTTCTGAAGTTAGTCCAATCTGATAAGATCACAGGGGGGTGACGTCATAATTGATCTTACCAGAACTTTCGACACTGACATAATCAAACTGATCCGCATCACGACCGCGGATTGATCAATTCCCGCATATAAATTCCAGTTCCAAACCGACTCTACTCTCTATTACATTCAGTTTTGTATTTCTTTTCCACTTTCTCCAATAATTTATCCTCACAACTATTGATACGACCCAACGACTACAAACCTCGAATCAGGATCAAGACTCTTCTACTGGCTACGGGTGATACAGAGGGACAGTGGAGGTAAACGAATCACTAACACATCCTATTTCATCTCTAATGATTAAGTATTTGTAACCATCAGATTAACTCATTATTTTGTATTCAGGCTGTATCTTTGTAGTTGAAAAAGTAGCTCAGATAGATGTAGTAGTATCCGTATTATTAGTGTTCTAGTCATCAAAGGTAAACAACCTTTCCACTTAACTTATTTTCATATTACAGCATTAACTAGCAATTCCTACTATGCATCTATACTAATCTTTGTACTTAATCGTAACCTGTTAGAGCTTTACCGCTACTGTGTGCTAGAAATATAAATATATATATATATTTATACTTCAATAAAGTGACGACAGAAGTCGTTAGATCATAACCAACTCTCGACTATTATTACATTATGCAACTTTCTATTAATTAAGTTAATTAATGTTTGATTTAATTCCATCTTCTTATATAATGAATTTGTATTAATACCTTTTTAGCTCATCGTATTACTTAAAACTTATTTTGTTGAATGTAATTCTCAGTAATCTAAATTTTTGGTAGGGTTAGGGTGGATCTAATGCTACATTTATACCCTGTCTTGACCCTTTTCTTTTCTGTATGTATTCAGATATATTACTTGGTTTTGTAAATTTTATTTTTAAGCTATTTTTTGTAGTTCCATAGCATGTAATAAATCTCTTATTCATTCAATTCTGAAAAATATTCTTATTGTTTTCTATTTCTATACTAAATGCCAAGATCTTCCATTATTCAACCATGTTGATTTAATTATTTTACTTAAGCCATTTTGAAAGTGTATTTTGAGCTGGAAGGTTCTAAATTAACCAGTTAAATCATCATATTTTGAAAGTTTTCACCCTCAATGTTCTTTAAGCTTTTCCATAAGGGTATGTAATATTACAGAATTCATACCCTCCAATGTATATCAATGGAAAATTCTCAGTTCTTGTTGCATTACATTCCAAAAAGACTGTTGTTTAGCTCTTTTTGGATTTGATCCGATCTGTTTTAGTTTAAGCTGAGCCCTTATCTGGTGACATACTAATAAATTTTCAAAATAAATTTCAATTAATTAAGTAACCGAAAAAAATGAAAAAAAGGACATTAACACATAGAAAATTCCACTTTTGTCCATGTCAAAAATGCTGCATGGCTTTTACTCTGACAGAGCTGGCACAAGATGAGTGATTTTATATTGGACATAATTGGGATTTGTTGCACCACTTTCACCATGATTTCTATGATTCTTAAGGTTATGATAGCTCTTGAATGACTCCAGCCATCCATTTGACAATATGAGCCACTTGTCGTTTGGAATTCCTGATATCCATTCAAAATCGTTTAATTTTGTACATAAGAGATTTCCTGTAAGGGTTTGGTTCTTTTGAAGATATTTTTGAGCCAATTCTTCTATAATTTTGTGTATTTGGCTATGCTTTATTAGAACTACTTGCCTCACATTGTTGGAAATTGTGAGCTGATTATTTTTACAAATTTTGGCTTCTTCCTTAAGCCATTCAGAAATTTGGGGTTGTTTAAGGCAAAGACTCGGGTAGATCTATTTAAATGATTGGCTGTCATATTTTGGCTCTTCCTATTTTGGTGATACAAATCCAAGACTTCAAGATTCTGTCCCAAAGTATAAATTCAAAGAATATTTGTTTTTTATCTCAAATTCAATTATATGTTTCCTTTTTGCAGAACTTTGATGAACTTGCTGAATTTTATTTCCATTTTCAATCAATCAATTTTCTGAAAGCCTCAAATGCAAGTTTTTATAGTTCAAATTCATTTTTCCAAGTATCATTGCTATTGATACACCTTTGATAAATTATTTTCTCCTCCATCAGCCCTTCTTGGCTATAAAACCATTATTCTGCTTCAATTTTTGCCTTTTTCAATTTGACTTTTTTTCAGGAGATAAGTTTTTTCAATTGTGTTTTCAGGGCTCTTGAGAGACTTTTATAGCTGATTGAGTTCAAATTTGTAAAAAATGTTATCAGTAAAAAGTTATAAGGTAAGATTAATAATTTTAGTGAAAAGTGTGAGATTACCACACTGTGTGGCATCAGTAAACTGAAATGGAGGACCTTAGATATTGAGGATACACGCCATTGTTTGTGTTGGGAATAAAAGCACTGTACAGAAATTAAATACAGATGATGAGACAATATGGGTTTTGGACGGTTAATTGAAATTTTGGTGCATGAAAGACATATGAATTACCGAATTTCACAGGATATTGGGGTTTAAAAAAAGAATAAGCCTGCACTGCAATGGTGGACACCACTTTTCATGGCAAAGTACAGGTTTGAATGTATGTGATTACAAAGATCTTGCAATAGCTGAACAATTGATTTGTTTCCTATATTAATTAGTAGAGAATATTAGGATAATATTTTTTTCTTCAATAGCCAAATAAAGTGGAAATTTACCACCCTGTGACCTAATCACTCGGTCCAAATCATTATTGTCATGATTTCCTTGATGATAAATATCTCACCCCCTAATTAAGTCTGAATCAAAATAATTATCTTGTGTCTCCAGGGTCACTTGATTTAGGGAGTTAATTCCATGTTTCTTCGAGGGTCTCCCAAATCTCCTTTTAATTGACTTGATTCTGTTTTCTTGAGAATATGAGATTAATGTTAGTCACAAGGGCTACCACCTGATATATTTGGAAATTCTTCACACCTTGTACAGCTCAAATAGTTGGTTTCAACTCATTATCACTGTCTTCAATAGTCACTTTTACAACAGAAGGTTAGTTGTCATAAAAATTGCAGTCTTCATTGGTAAGTTTTCACATATAAAATAGGAAATCCTTGGCCACCAAGTTGAGGATTTAAAATGTGTATCAGTAAATGTGTTTGTCATAGTAACACGATATGTTGATGAAATTGAATTTGAATTGTAAATGGGTAATCATCGAGCTATTATTCCAACTATTTTCTCATGTGATTTTAGAAGGCTTCCCACAAGCTTCATGATAAAGCCTTTCTGGAATGAGGACCTTGGAGTGACTGTGATGGAACTCTAATCTCACTTAGACCAGAGTAAACCCATTTAGATAGATAGACAATTACGTCAAAGGAAACCAGATATTTGCAAAGAATATAATCAATTTGACTAATCCATTGCAGAAAAATTGCGAAATAGAATTTCCTCTGGTATTTGGTGGTCAAAGAATCAGTCTTCCCACAAAGAAGTGAGTTAGTTTATAAGCTTTCCACTTCTAAAAATAAGTTATTCTTCTGTTTTAAATACAATTTAAAAGCTTTGGTGGCCATCAGATGCTTTTTGGGCCAATAACTGTGATAAACTTCATAATATAGGTGTTTCAAAATTGAAAAGAAAAACTTTAATGACTATGAGCTCTTTGACAACTTGTTTTAGGATGAAATTTTGTTCCTCAGTAGCTATTTTTGGGCCCATATTTGGATAAATGAAACCAGGGGCTTTGTGTAGGATGTGTCTAAAACACTCTTGACAATATTACTATTAATCAAGAGTACTATCACTGTTCTTATGAAATAGAATAAATACACTTATTGTAACCAAACAATAATAATCAATTGCTTAATTATGTTATTTAATTGCTACACACTAGCAGTGATTATAGCAGTAAGCAGTAAATGTCTAATAGAATCAAGTACAAGAAGTATTATTGATAAAATGTATTAAGATAATATAAAATTAATTTAACTAATAATTATCTTCTACAAGAATATTTATATTTAAATCTTGAAGAAAAATGAAAATCTTCAGAGAAAAAACTTCAATCATTGATCAAACACTCACTAATAATCCAAAAATACCTTGAAAAGAATTGGCAGAGTGATTGGAAGGATTATTTGTGGATTTAAGGGATCAATAATTTATTTATAGTAGTAATGAAGAAACTTATAGGCAAATACTGTTTGAAGAAGTATTATTCTTTGATCTCATGTCTTTCTTATTGATTTTGAAAGCTTAAGATTCTTAAGAGTTCTTATAAATAATACCTGTTGGTTTTAATTATAAAGCTGAATAATTGGATGATGATTGGAAAAACAGCAATAGTGGGCCTCTTTTGAGTCTAAAAAAGCTCAAAGAGACTTTATATGGGGAAAATTCAAAAGCATTCAGTGAGAAACCTTTCAGGATAATTTGTTTAATTATTACATTACTTTTAGTAATGTGAAATTATCATAATTACTTTATTAAGTCAATTTACATCACTGCCAACTCATTTATGTTTAATAAATAAATATTTGATTACTGTAAATATTTTTTTCTTTCAAAATAAACATTAGTCCACCAAACTCATGAATGTTATCAGAAATTTCATCACAGGTTATAATTTTAGTGTTTCATGTGAAATCATTGATAATGGACTGTAAGTAAAACTTTTCATTTGAAGTAGAAATTAATAATTACTTTTAATTCTGTTTCAATCACTTATTTTTCCATTGGTCCTGAAAGTTTCACAATTATCAATCAAGAATATTAATTTTAATGAATTTTTGAAGGTTTTACCTCATTTCTATGTAGAAAAGCAAATAATATAGTTACAGCCAGTTTCGATGAGCTGAATTCAGGGATAATAGTCCATAAATGGTCTTAATTAAATTTTTTAGGATTATCAATGGAAAATAATTAATAATGGGCATGGTTACAGGATTCAGTGTTGCTCATTACCTCCTGGTCATGTCAAAATAGCAGCTTATTTTCTATTTTCTCATGATTTCATGAGATTTTAACTTTTTAACCAGGTTAAAACAATGTTTTAATGGACTAAGTGGGTAATGATCAGCCAAGGATCCAGGACTTGAGGCTTTCCATGCCTCAGGGGCCTCAGAGATTGGGTACCCTGGCTCTCTCTGATTTCTTTTGTCCCTCTTAGCTATTTTCATGTAAAAAGTAGTAATCCAGGCTTAAAGACTGATAGTCACTATGGGTGTATCAAAATTTTATTTGATAATAGAGTAATTTTAAGTTCCACAAACATGCATAACACAATTCTTAGTGTGTATGTAACACAGGATTTCTCACATTCCCATTATTTTGGTGTGAAAGTGAGAAATTTGTTTTTCACAATTCTTTTATGTTGTATTTATAATGTAGTGTTGAAGTATTTTCCATATTACCACCTTATAGAGTTAATTTAAGCTTATTAATTTTATGGAGCTTCCCCAGGTGAGGTTTTGTGTAGAATCCAAATCTGACCTTAAATCCCTGGATTTACTTAGAAAAAATTAATCATCTTTTCTTAAATAAAGAATGATTCATTGTGAAGATATTCATAGCTTATGAGCTATGCATAGTTGAAAAATTATTATATTAATTGTGGCCTATTTGGGTATGTAAAGTATACCTCAAGGATCACACTTTGGAAGCCCATGCATTAAATTGTCCAAAACATTTCCCTTGGTCTTTTTTAGGCTTCAAGTGTTGTTACCAATGATGGAAATCTTAATTCTGTTTGTGATGAAGCACGAGTTCAGTGAAGCTGGGGTGGTCATTGAAAAAACAAGGAACTGAAGTTAAATTGCAGCATTTTTACATTAATTGAAAATTTCCTTTTGAATCCACCCATTTTCCATTGGCATTTAGTTTCTTAATTAGTTCAATTATTGGATTAATTTTTTGAGAATGATTAATAATCAATTTATTTAGGTATGAAACTAACCTCAAAAAGAATTTATAAATTGAATTGAATAGGTTTCTGTTTTACTGGTGTCTTACTTCCTTTGGGTAGAGTAATGTTGTACATGCCTATCCCTCTATCCTTTGAATCTATATCATCTTTTTCTTTGACATTGTACTTTTGAGAGGATTTATAATAAGAATCCATTGTACAATATAATTCACTATCACCTTTAATATGGCTAGGCTCTTGATGAAGCAATCACTGATCCTAAATTTGGTGCCAAAATATCAGTTTCTGTAACAAAATCTGTCACAAAAGGAAGCTTATTAATGTGATTTTGGTTGTGAATTGGATTTCCTATTATTTTGCAAAGAAAATGAGACTTAATGCTAGGAAAATGGTGCTTCAGCTCAAAGCCACCCAAGGATGATCTAAGTACTTAGTTTATTTGGTAAAATTGGACTCACCATAGCTGTGATATTAATATCTGAAGAGAGTGGCTGACTAGATCAGTACAATAGAGATACTGAATCATTGGAAATGGGGGATAATTAGGTAAAACATTTTATATGGGTGAATTTGGATTTATGCCTTCATGCATGACTTGAGGCTGTGTTGGGACCAGTTAAGTATCCAAATGAATTTTTATTTGCCAATTCCATTCTGTGATGGAATTTTTGGTGTGGTTTGGGGACCGAATAGCTTGATTTCATCCTTGAAGGTTATTTGGTCCACTTCGACTTCCCAGAATAACTGATGATGATTCAAAATGGGAAAGATTTTGCAGATGAGCAGGAAAGTGGGAGGAGAGAGAGGCAAGAGAAGGGAAAAAAGAACTGAATACAAGTCTCAGAGCTAATTTATAAATACTTTCGTGATGAATTCCTTTTTGAAAATACTGGGATGAGTCAAGAGTTTTCTCCATTTTAAAGTAAGTTTTAAGTAAAATCTCTTCAGCTTATTAAGATAGATTTGCTAAATATTTTATATTTCAGGATCATTCATCATATCATTAATCTAGGGGATTATCTATAAGTTAAGGATCATTTTGGAAAATATCTCTCCCATAGTACACTGTAGAAGTTTGTAAAATAAAGTCATCACACGTATTTTAAGTTATTAAAATTACTTCAAGTCTTTTTTTCTATCATTTTTTGTAAAAAAATTCATCATATTAGGTTATTCACAGATAATTATTTTTTGTATAATATGGAAATTTTTTCTTTGTAAAATACATCCAATTTTTATCATAACACCTTCTTGAAAACTTATCATATTGGAAATCGTGAAATAAAATTATATAAGAAATACTCTTTGATCTAAATATATATTTTTACAATTAAATACTTCATAAATATTTCTCAAGATGATCAGCCAACACACAAATCAATTTGTATTATCAAATTTCCTATGATTAACAGGGCAAATTGACCACACAAGTCCCCCTAAATTCTTTACATGATTGAATTTATGTATTAACTGATTACATTTTGAAGAATCTGAAGACCCATATTCTTTAATATTTAGAAGTATTTATAACTTTCCATATATAATTTTTTTTGAGAATTTCTTAATAAATAATTTTTTATTTCCTCATCATAATATTCCAAAAGTGAAATATACTTGCTTCAACTACCATTAATCTATCATTTTATCCTTTTAAATATAAGCAATTATACAATTTGATATATATCCATCTATTATTAAAACATTAGAACTTCTGACCAGAACTGAAAAAAAGTAAAAGTTGCTTATTAGTTACCTTATTCATCAACATAATCTATTTATGCTTCAAAAACATTACAAAAAATTAACGGATTTGAATTCTCATAATTAAATAATTAATAAAAAATGACAAGACTAAAAATTTTAAAATGCAATTATTTTTCTAAAGGATTGTTAAAATTTGAAGACAGAAAAACAAGCCCTTTTAATTAATTAAATATTATAAAAAAACTTTTTTTGAAATAGAAAAATTAAAGTTAATACTAATTACATTTTTTTACTTAATATTTTTTTTGAATTATTTAATTTTTAACTTTTAGAAAAATTGGTTTAATTCAATTTCGTTTTATATATATAGATAGGTTCACTCAGACTTGACACACAAAAACTTTTTTAATTGGGTATTTCGCTCAAAATATCAAGTTAAAAAAACTGCATTTTTGAATCAAACTTCAACATATTATTTTTCATTTAATTCTAATTTTTTGAAAAAAAATAATGGTAGAAATTTTGCAAAATCACCATGTTAGGTTTGGATTCAAAATGTATCATTCTTTTGTAAATTAAACAATTTGATAAAATTGAATCCTCATTTACTACTCATCTTATCATTCTTCACAAGCTCAATAATCCCACCAAAGAACTTATTAGTTTCAAAAACTAAAGACTAAAGTTCTGATCTGAAAAATTTAGGACATCTTACAGTAGCTTACTAGTCAACAATAATGAATTGGTTCAAATTCAGAAAGAATTTGAAGCTTTTGTTTTCTGTTATTAAAATACATAATCTGGATAGCTTCCATTATCAAAATGAATGGGATTCCAATTAATGTCCAACAAGGTAGACAGAAAAGCCAAAAATTGTATAAATTTAACACCTAATGTGATATTCTATACCATTTTTTTCACCAGACTCAAGCTCATAGTACCCCAAAACAGCAGTAAGCTCCACCCACAGGCAGAATTGCTTTCAATTTGAACACCAAAATGTCAAATTTACATCAAGAAGTTGCAGCTTATTCATAAACCCATGGCACAGGAGCTGTGAGCCTTAGAGGTATTTTCATACACCCAAAAGACCACAAATGATAAATTAAGATACAAATATAAATAAAATAAATTTATTTATATTTGAAAATAAGAATTGAAATTCAAATACAAATTCATATTTAAGAATTAAAATTTGATTATAATTTAAAAATAAAATTACAATAAAATTGAAAATTATGAAATTACATTTTTACTTGTAAAAATTAAGTAAAAATGAATTTTTAATAAAAATTGTGAAATTAAAATATTTTTGGTAAAAAGTTATATAAAATATATTATAACTTTTTATCCAATAAATAAGAATAAAGAAATTATCACACCATTGGATTCCTCATAAAAAATAAAGTGGGGTCACCTCTGTATGAAATTTCTGTAACTCAACTCTAAGGAAGCTTAAATTAAGTTTTTAGTATTTTTTTGTACAAAAGTATGAAAATCCTCAAAACCTTAATTTAATTCACACAACATGTGGTGTTAACCATCAATTTTTGTGTTAAAATTGAGGTGTTGTGTTTAGCTTAGAAGCTATGAGGAATCAAAGTAATTTTAATTGAATTCAATTGAAATGTCAAAATGTGCGCGTGTATTACATAAGTGAGCTTTAATTTAAATATGAGGTATCAATTATTGAAGATGTGTAATTAAAAACTCAATTGAATTACATGTGTAAATTATAATTGTATTACATGATGAAGAATTGAAGAAAAAATAAATTGGAAAGATTAATTCTGGGGGGAAAAGACACTCTAGCTCTAAGGGGGAGCTAGACCCCCAAAATCCTTGCTGACTGGCCTGAGATGTCAAAATCCACGCACATGTTCATTACCTTTGGCCTGTAATTAAGTCACAGGGTCTGTGACTCAATTGATGATGAGGTTTTGATACCAACCAGGGTAGTTTTAACTGCTTCCAAGAAGGTAAGACTACCCTTAATTCAAAACAATGTTAGTAAAAACAGCTTTAACTGGTTTCTACGCCTCTTACACACATTCTGATGTGCTTTGAAGGCTCTAGACCAGGTATTGCTATAGTAATGGCTGATTTAAGGGTCTAAAATGGCTAAAAATAGCAAAAAATGGCTTAAACCAGCCCTTTTTTGGTCTAAACTAGGGTTCAATGATGCCATAATTGGCTTTTCTGTTGTCAGACTGTTTTTTACAACTGACAAGAGTAAACCTTACTTTTGGAGTAAGAAAATTGATGGCTATAAAAGAATGTCTTCTTTGCCCCACTTTTCTCTTCATATTGAAATCTTTTCCTTTTATAATTAGTTTAAACACTGTTAAACCAATCAATAGAAGATTCCAACCACCTTTTTTAAATCATTTCAAACCTTTTAACCACATGAAAAAAATCATTATAATCATTGTTTGTAACTCTTATAATCATTTTTACCCCTGAACCACCCCAAAAGTGAATTAAAGCACCTTTCATCACTGTTAACTTTGTCACTTTGTTTCCCAATTCACTCTGGTCACTTTTGGGCGTGTTTTCTCTTTAAATATCTTTTCAAAGGCTTTTTTCAAAATTAATTGCTTGCAGTCCTTTTCTCAATTAATTCCAATTGAGATTTCTTTTGTAGCCTTAAATATCTCTTGTACAGTATTTTTGGATAAATCTTTATTGTTGGTAAAACAATAAATTTTTATCATATTATTGCTTTCTACTTATAAAGCTGAAAGCGATAAAATTGGCATGTTTTGTCTTTAAAAATACTATTTCTTACTATTTTTAAAAGAATTCTACCTTATACAAATTTTGAGGACAGGAAAAGTACTTGATATTTTATCAAAGTTTCATATCCACACCTTACAGGAGCCCAAAAGGCAGTGTATGTGTTAAAGTAAATTATTCAATTTCATTATTAATATTTAAGGATCAAGTTACATATACTAAACTATTTACAACAAGGAGGTTACCACCCTTTAAATTACACACCCTATCCAGCTTTACACCCCTCTTGTTACCACAGGATTCATTCAAGAAAATGACACCTGCATGAATCACACATCCACCTTGCATTGAGACACAGGAGAGTCACATGATTCAAGCTTTAACCCACTGGAATTTCTGATAGTAATCTCCAGTAAAGCCAAAGGCCTAACCCCTTTAATATTCACAGTAACCCCACTTGAAACCTGAAAACAGCATCAAAGTTCTTTACACCACTCATCACCTGATGCAAGTCAGAACATACAAGCTTCATGGGGGTACAAACCCTTATTTGGATCTCAACCACATGACTATGAACATAATGTGTAAAAACAAAAAAATCACATCATCTCATGCAAAAAAGGAAATCCATCAGTACAAGAAATCATCACCTGAACTCACTTCAAAGTTCAAAAAGAAGAAACACAGCCAGTGCTACCAAGCCTAAGAAATGAGATATGCAAAGTAAATACAAGGTCATAATTCAATAAATCCCCCACCAACATCATATCATGTGATAGAAAAAAGGCTGTGCAAAAGAGAAATCCCAAGAAAAATATTAAATCACCTCATGCATTCAAGGAAGCTCCAAGAAGATCATGTCATAAGCAGCTCATGCAAGAGTAATATGAAAAATGGATGCTGTGCAGAAAACAAATTATCACTAAACCTTAAATAACCTGACACATTCAAGAAAAATGTACACCAAAAACAAAGTCACATGATGGAATCAAGAGGAATTAAAGTGGAAAAGGACGGCTACCATGTAGGGCCCCCTGGGCTCCCAAAGGGTATAAATAGAGGGGCTCTCTCTCTCAAAATTTTATAATTCCCCCAATGCACATTATAAGAACAGGAATAAGTCATCCCTCACCTGGTATGTAGTCCAGAATATTGTAGTAAAGCTAATTGCCAGTAGCTAAGCTTAGTGCAAGTATAGTTTTGAATATTTCCCAGTAGCTAATCTCAGTGGAATCTTAGTATTAAAAGAAAATTATTCAGTAACCAATATTAGGTTTACTACTCTATTAAAATATTTCATCTAATATAAAAATGACCCCATCTATCAAAATTTTAAATTAACTTAACCCTCCAAATATCCAATATCAAAGAATATTAAATTTTGAAATTTGAAAAATACAATTTTTATATTATTATTAAATACTCTTAAAAAATATCAAACCTGAACAAACACTGATTTACTATATTACTACTCTATCTTGTCAAAATTTACTATATCAACACTAATCAAGGTTTCAAAAACTTTCCAACTAACCTATCTTACCAATATTTTACTAACAAGAGGAAACCACGCAGCAAAATTTAACCAAAAATACAAATAAAACAAGGAATTATGTCATAAAAAATTTCAAAATTAGCTATATTACTAATACTACATGTCTTATTATATATTGAATGGGTCTTATATGAGACCTCTGAGTTATTTCTTTCCCTTTTGTAAAGCCACTTATTATGTTATTCTGGTTTGTTACCCCAAAGGAAGATTTTATTCAGAACTCCAGGAGGGGCAGGCAATACACCCTTTCCACCTATGTTTACAGGAGTTATTAGGAATTCACAAATAGTTACCTGTGATTTTCCCCTCAAGATAATGCCTCATTTTAATCCCAAATGAGAGGAGTTCCCAAATCTTGTTTTCCCAACAGTGGCCTAAGCAACCTCAAACTTCAATGAAAAGTCAGTTTAATTAAAATAAGTTACCTCAAAGGAGAAAAAAGAGAAAAAAGAGAAAAAAGAGAAAAAAGAGAAAAAAGAGAGAAAAGAGAAAATACAAATACTCCAAGAATATTATTATTATATCAAAATCTGAAGTCAAACAATAAAAATAACAAAAAATAATTATCTCAAAAATCACAATCATTGACTCACTATGACCATTACTATTATCTACCCAAGCAAGAAACAGAATTGGGGAGTAATCAAGAATATATTCCAATTGCCCAATTGCAACACCAAGAACCAAAAAAAGAGACTTGAAGGTTGTGGAGATATGTTTCCTCAAACTCCTTGAAATAAATAAAGTCAAGAAAGAAATCCAAGAATCAAAAGAAATAAAGCAAACAAAAATGGATAAACCCTCTTCACCAAATTACCTTCCAGTATTGAAGAAATCCAGCAATAAAATCTTAATAAAGAAACTGTTTAAAGACAGGAATAAATGTCTTAAGCAGAAAGACTTCACCATAAAATTTTATAAATGAAAGAATAATTACTAGCACTAATCAAAAAGGAAGCGAAAAATAAATCATCAAGCTATACTCCACAAAAAAGACCACTAGAGAAACGGACAACCCTTCCAATATCATTTAGGAAACATGGATCACCTTGACCCTATCCAGGATCCATAGCCACATAAACAGCACATAAAGAACAATGGCCAAGTGATTTACCAAGAAGAGTCAACATTCCTTTCCAAATACCAGCTCCATTACATCAAGAAATTCCAAAAAACACTCCTCCTATAGCAAAGATCAGGGCCAAGCACTATAACTTGGTTTTCGATGGAAAGGATGTTGAAATATTCATAAATCAAGCTGAAAATATTTCATAAATTTAAGTAAAAAAGCTGAAGATAAATTTCAAGAAAAATAGTATTTTGGACAAAATATGAAGAAATCAGCTATCATATTGAAGGAATTCCATGATATTAAACAGCTTATTGGGATCAATTGAAAGTGGATATTGAAGGAAGATTTGGAGAAGTATAGCCTGAAAGAAGATACAGATTACCCTAAATCACCGAATTATTCACAAAACCTCAACAAGAAGGTGGAATAAGAAGCATGACACCATACAAAAAGTTAATTTTGGAATATGAAGCAATAACTACTTACCTCAAAAGATACCAATAAATTCAAGTTGATATCAACAATAATCAATAAATCTTGGACAGCCTTTCCACCATTGTAAAAGAATAAATTTATAAAGAAATGATTATGGACAGAGTCATTTTTCAAGCTTTGGATGGAGGTTACATCATTCCTAGATTGGATATTTTCAAGTTATACATTGAAAAGTACTTGGAGGCCAGGGTACTGATTTTACAAAAAATAACTTTCCAGAACAAAACCCTCAGAAAACAAGACAATGCTTTAGGATTAAAGCTGGGATGAAGTCTTAAAACAAGTAAAATAATTCACCTACAAAATCAAAAACCCTCCATAACCAGAACCTCAACCAAGAACTTAGTTAAAAGAACCAGTCAAATAATGTTTAAATCTGTTGAAAAATTTTTCAGAAGCTGTTAATCCACAAAGAAGGAACTGGAATAATAATAAAGAGAAAAGATTCCTCCAAAATAACCTATCATACAGGCCAAGGAATCCTTTACCACCATGTTAATCCAGTTAACAACCATACATACCAGTTCAAATGGCTCCAAGACCACCATCAAAGTGTGCTTACTGTAAGGCCGAAGTCCATTCAGAAACTAGGTGCACTCACCTTGATGAAATTTAAGGTGGAAGAATTTTTAGAAAGCAAGGATCATCTTACCAATTTCCCAGCTATTAGAGAGTACCTATGGAAGGAAATGAAAGGGCCAAAGACCTTTTCAAATATTTTGAAAAGGAAAAAGAATAACTCAATAACAATTTTATTGATAGATCTCCTATAAAAACAAAACTAGAAGAAGAGGTTAAGGCCACTGAAATGAAATCAGGAGAAAAATCAACCTCAATTGCACATGTTGAATATTGGTCAAATTGGAAACCACCTACCATTTCCTTGGCCAATAACCCCTTTGAATCACACATTGGACTAAGACATACTGAACCAAAATTGGAGAGACAAGCTCAAAATCAGACTAAAGAGTCAAAAAGAAAAGAAGCTATTTTGGGACATTAAATTCAAGAAGAAAGAGTAATAATTCCTACCAAATTCAAAAACCAGGCCAACATGAGGAGGAAATTGGAAATATTTCCAATAAACATGAAGATGAAGAAACCCTAAAAGAGAATTTACCAAAAATTGGAAGAAACAGATTGAACACAAATTACAAATTGATAAAATTATTAAAACAGTTATGCAACAAAGTATCAACCTTGCCATTGAAGAAACTGTGAGTATGTCACCCAATTTTGTCCATAAATTACAGGAATTATCAGAAAAATAGAAGGAGAAAATTAGATCACTCAGAACAATGGCTCTTCAAGAAGGACTATTATCATTTGTATTAAAAGATATACCAAATCCAAATATTCACTATTCCTTTCCTTTGAAATTTATGGAAATCTTCATTGGAAAGGAAGAATATCCTATCAGAGAATTAGTGGACACTGGTGCAGAACTCATAATTATACCAGAAGATATAGAAATAAAAGCCTCACTCACCACAAGAAAGGTACACATCAAGCTTAGGTTAATTGTAAGCCATACTAATTCATTGGTGGCACTTTTAGTATTTACCCCAATCATATTGGATTCAGGTGAAGAAAGTTAAATACAATTTTTCATTGCAAAAGGATCTGTCCATACAGTACTTGGAAGGCCCTTCTTTTCAGATAACAATATTATGCTACAATATTCCCATAAAAAAGGTGAAATATCCAGCTATAAAGAACCTGTTTCAATATTATACATGCCCTTGTGAAAATTTCAAGAAATTGTATTGCAAACTGGTCCACCCAGAGGAACTGATTTAGGAAATATGGCCAGATTGGTAAGAAATACCCCAGGGAAGAAGTATCAAAATTCAAAAAGAGACAATACCATAATCAATCTGACCCAGAAGACCCAAGATCTATCAATATCTCCAAAATTTGATGTATTTAGTCAAGAATTACAAACCACAAAATAGAGAAACAACCTCAAAAGACAGCCTGAATACTCTTCCTCTGAACATTAGTTACCCAAAATAACTTTCAAGTCAATCCCAAATAATTAAGAAACCTTCCAGACTATGGTGGATGGAAATGAGAGAAGAAATAAAATCACTTTCAAAGCTAAACACAAAAAAGAAGAAAGTCAGATTTAGTGAGAATCGTGGGCTTGCAGATGAAGAAATTATTGATTAGATAGACAAAGACTTCAAAATTATGGAAGAAAGAGAAAATAATTCAAAAAAGCATACCATATCAGCTTTTTGTAAATACAATTGAATAACCAAGAATAACCTTATGAATGGAAACTGAAGAACCCTCAATTTATCCATTAACCTCGCAATGAAGAAGATTAAAGAGAATAAATCTTATTAAATGAATACAGCTACCTTTACCTCCCATATATTACCTTTGAAGACCTTTATGGGGATTAATCTCAACAAACTTTGTGTGAAGACAAATATTTATGTCACCTTCCAGGAGAAAACTTGAACAATATCAAACTCTTAGCTTTATTAACTGAAGAGGGAATCAAAGGAAACTTTGGAATAAACTCTGGGCTAAAATATTTTAAATGGGAATATTACAGAGAAGAAGACTCTACTTCAATCAAATTTGGGCACAATGGTATCTTGGACTAATTTGATCAAAATATCAAACTTGAAAACTGAAATGGGTTGGAGATGAATACCTATTTATTAATGAGGATCTATGGTGATCAGAATTTCCATCAGAATCAGAAATTGAAGGAAGAAACACTCTTGTGGAAGCCCTCAAAGACCATTTTTGGACAGATTACTCAACAGAGACTCATCTTTCTTAGTTGGGGAAGCTCAATTCCAAAAAAAACAAGATCATTAAGATTTTTTCTCAAATAATGTATCATTATCCTTCATAAAATATATCACTACTTTTTTTATTATTATTATTTATCAAATCTTCTCCAGAGGGAAGTGACTTCCTGCCTTAACAAAGAAGAAATTAATCAACAAAGTATTTCTTATAAATCAAAGAAAAGTATAATACTCACAAAAAATATCAAGCACCTCCACCATGGCTAATTCACCCATTTTTGGATCCTATGAGGATTGTTTATTTAAATAAGAGATATTTTGGGATAAAGAATTTCTTTGGTCACCAAGGGATGAATATTTTAATATAGAACAATTTGGGCACTTTAAGGATCTTTTATCAATATCAATAAACTAAGCACTGCAAGAAATAAAGGAATTGATGAAATTTATTGAGCTTTCTGACAAGAATAATGATCAAATTTCTCAAAAACTAATGGACCAATCAAAATTCAAACCATTCAGACCTATATTCAATAAATATACTAGCTCTGGAATTAAAAAATCAAAGAAAAAGTGGGATTTTGACTCAATTAAGCTATAAGAAGTGAACTCCTGCCTTATCAAAGAGGATAATAATTTCCTTATCAACCAAAATTACCATTTTAATTCACCAAAAAGCAAGAATCACTAGGAAGTGACCTCCTGCCTTATCAAAGAGGAATATTCAAATTATCATCCAAAACCCATTAAGCTTCCCTTTAAACTATTGAACTCTTTACAGTGAATTCCTGACTTAACAAACAAGATTACCATTTTATCAAGCCTAAATAATTAAACAAACAAAAGAAACATCCAATTAATATCTTTTTAATAGATAAATTTCATACTATTTTAAGTTCACCTTACCTTTGACACTTAAAACTCCACCAACAATTATGTAACATTCCTTCAAAATAAAATCATGGACTTTACCTGAAGAAAATACTTGGTAAATGGCTACAGCACTTAGCTCAATAGAGGAAGACTCCTTAATCAATACCAATAATCAACAGTAATCAAACTAATGAATTTTTACAATAAAACCAGAACCCTGTCCTAATATTTCAACAATAGTCCTTCCAGATATTGAGTTTTAGGATATCTTTGAAAAAGAAAATTCGCCATCAGAAACTGTCATCTCTCATCCATGGAAAGAATTACCTCTTTTCAACTAATCAAAATATGAGTTTTTAGAATTACTGACCTGGGAGGGAATTGAAGGAAAACTTGGAAACAAATACTGGGATAAAATATTTGAAATGCATTCAAAACTAAGGAAATCACTATTTTGGGGAACCTTGGAATGCCAAGATTGGTTCAATCTTCATTATTTCAAAATTTAAACAATAACAGTTAGCAGAATCTCAGGAGGGTACATTGTAAGGAATGCCACATGGGATTTCCATTAGGAAAAAACAATTATACCAGAGATCCTCAGCCTTAAGGTTTGTGAAACTAAGTTAAATGCAGAACATTGGGGCTCTTCCTTTCAAGAACACTTGCTTAAAACTCTTAAAAGAGAAAAATGGAGGGGAGGAAGCTTCATTAACAAAGAACTAATAGAGAAAATCACCGGTGTTGGAACTCCTCTTGTGTGGGATTAAAATGAGGCAGTACCTGGAGGGGGAAATCACAGGTAACTACTTTTAAATTGCTAATAACTCCTGTAACCAAGGGTGGCAAGGGTGTATTGCCTGCCCCTCCTAAAATACTGAACAAAATCTTCCTTGGAGCTCACAAACCAAAAAAAATTAGTATGTGGCTTTACAACTGCAGAAGACAAAATTCAGCAGTCTCAGATCAGACCTATTCAATATATAATATGAAAAATAATGTCAGTAATTTTAGTTAATTTTTAGATTTTAATGAAATACTTGTCTGTAGAATTATTTTTTTTAGTGAAATTAGGGTGATTGGTTTCTTCTTAGTGATAAAATTTTGGCAAGATGAGTTATTTAAGGTGTTAAAAAAAATTTGGTGAGTGTTGATAAAGGTAATTTTTGTTAAGGTAAAGTTAAAATAGAGTAAAATACTTTTTAAAGGTTTTTTTCTTTTTTTTAAGAGTCTTTAATAATAAAATAAAATATTATTTGTTAAATTTAAGAGGTAAGATTCTTTTATATTGTATTTTTAAAGGGGTAAGTAACTTTAAGATCTTGATAAATGGTGTTAATTGTACTGGATAAAAGATTTCAATAGAGTAGTAACCCTAATATTGGGTACTGGATAATTTTTATTTTTATTTTAATAATAATAAGATTCCACTGAGCTTAGCTACTGGGCAATCTTTAACACTATACTTCCACTGAGCTTAGCTACTGGGCAAGTAAAATTCACTATAATTTTCTGGACTACCTCCCAGGTGAGGGATGAATCATTCCTATGATCCTACTTTGCAGTGGATATAATGTGCATAGGGGGGATTTTGAAATTTGGGGGAGAGAGCCCCTCTATTTATACCTTTTGGGAGCCCAGGGGGCCCTCCATGGGAGCTGTCTTTTTCCACTTTAATTCCTCTTGATTTCATCATGTGACTCCATTTTTGGTGAGTCCCTTTCTTGCATGGGTCAGTTTATTTAAGGTTTTGTGATAATTCTTCTCTGCACAGCCTCCATTCATCACATGATGGTCTTTTGGTGAGCTAATTAGGATTTGATATTCTTGGATTTTACTTGCATGCATGAGATTATTTCTTTTTGGCTGAGGATTTTTCTTGTGCATAGCATTTTTTTCTGTCACATGATATGCTGTTGGTGGGTGCAGTATCACATTATGACCTTGTATTTCCTTTGCATATGTCACTTTTAGGCTTGGTAGAAGTGGCTGTGTAATTAATGCAGGTTTCCTGGCTGTGTTTATTCTTTTGAACTTTAAAATTAGGTCAGGTGATAATTTCTTTCACTGATGAATTAACTGTTTTTATGAGATGATGTGCTTTTTGAGTTTGACACATGCTGTGCATGGTCATTTTGTTGAGTTTTAATTAAAATTGTGTACTGCATTCAGCTTGTTGTAACTAGCTTTGGTTTGCATGAGGTGATGAGTGGTGTAAATAATTTTGATTCTGTTTAAGGTTTCAAGTGGGGTTACTGTGGATATAAGATAAGGTACTCCTGTGGCTGTGTTGTAAATGCATTGCAGGAATTCCATGGGTTTTAGCTTTGCATCATGTGACTTTTCTATGTTGAGTGCTAGGTTGCTGTGTAATTCATGCAGGTGTCCTTTTATTGCTGCATGAGTCCTGTGGCTATAAGGGGGTGTAAAGCTGGGTGGGGTTTGTAATTTAAAGGGTGGTACCTTATTTGTTGTAACTATTTTAATATATGTAGTTTGATTTTTAGGTATGCATAATGAAATTGAATAATTTATTTAAACACATACACTGCCCTTTGGTTCCTGTGCCATGGTTTTATGAGTTAAATACAGCTTCTTCCTGTAAAATTGACCTTTTGGTGTAGAATTTGAGTGTAAGTCTGCCTGTAGGCTGGATTTACTGCTGTTATGGGGTACTATGAGCTTGAGCCTGGTGAAAAAAGATGGTATGGAATACCACACCAGTTGAACAAAACTTTAAAAATATTCAATTAAAAGAAATATAGCCTTCTAAGTCCCCAATTCTTTGATTTATCACTCATCCTATTTCCATTGATATTATTATTATTTATTACTTCAACTTTTATCTTTACTGTTTTTATTGTTGATTTTTTTAATTCCATTTTCCCTTTATGAAAAGAAGAGACATAAAATAAAAAATAAGCATCAACTCATATAAGATTAGAAGGAATAAATACAATATATTATAACCTTACCTGATATTGAAGATTTTTTTGTATATTTATATTTATTTATTCATAAAAATAAAAAATTAAGAAACAACAAAGATTGTAATTCACTTTAAAATGGTAAAACCAATCAGTTTTACTTCAATTTACATTTTTTGATTATAAATTAAAGGAAAAACCTACATGATATTAGAGATCCATTTTATTCTATTCTTTTCTTATTTTATTAAAAAAACAATTAATAAGTCTGAAAAGAATATGGAATCATTCTCCATTCAAATCATAATCATAAATGATGGCTATCAAAGACATCTTACACTTTCTTTATGTAGTTGACTTTTTCAAACCAGGGAGTTATAGAAAAGTTATTTTTATATGTTTTAAAAATATTAATTTAGCTTCCTCAACGATAATTTAAAATAGCTCTACTGAAGGTCTTGTCATATATTAAATTATATTTGATCTCATTGACCATGGTTTTGCTTATTTATCCAAATCTGATTGAATTTTATTTTTGATTTATTTTATATTCAAGTCATCTTTCAATATAGCTCAATCTATTATTAATCTATGCTTGATTTTTATTTTTATTTTATCTCTTTAAAAAAATTCTCAACAGTTCTTCCTGAGGAACACAAAGCTTCCCAGAAGAACTTGTACATATTTCTAGATCCAAACTTACAATTTGATCAACAATAAAAACAGCCTACATTTTCATTAGCTCCAAGAAAAAAATATTGCCTTTCCCACAAGACCAAAAAAAAGCTTATGGCCATTGATGAAATTTCAGTAAAATTTACTTAATATAATCTTACAAAAGCTCAGCATGTCAGCCTGTGACTCAAAACAGAGCACTAGCATGACATCCAACATACCATAAATAATGGTATGACAAGTATTGAACAAACATAGTCAATACAGCTAATAATTAAGAGAAAACAATCCTCTTAAATTAAACACCAACCTTATCCAAACAGAATAAGGAAACCTAGAGGAGAATAAACAAGTCAAAACCCTTATTTTCACCTCTCATCTAACTTATGCATATTTAAGTTATTCTATACCAAAATGGTATTTTTCTTAAAGCTCACATAGAGAGCTACACAATGATATCATCCATGTTGTTGTAACACCACTACAACTGGAGATACCATATAACCTCATTTTCAAAACCAAGTCCCCCTGAAAGTCAAAGAGGGCTTGTACAAAACTGTACAAAAGTATAACCAAATTAAAGATCTCAACAAGAGATTTAATTTGAGACACCTTAGACCTCTGTATCTCTTAAATTTACTGAGGGATCTTGGTTCAAAGGTTTAATAACCAAAATACAGATATTCTGAAAACAAGAAAATAAACAAACCCCTGTATCTTTGTCATACACTCATACAACTGTACAGTGTAATATACCAAACTGTAGAGATAATCAAGCCCTACAATACTGTATCATCAGAATACAGATATCTTCCAAATTGAAGAAGATATCTAGCATGGAAGTTTTTGAAGCCTCATACTGATGTACAAAATTACATCCAAAAACTTAAAACCCTTATAACTTTTGCTATTTGCAAGAAGGGTAAACATGAAGCATACCAAATTGAAGAGCTCATTAAGCCCTTCAATTCTGTGCTCTTGGTTTCTTGATATCTCAAAAACTGACTGAGATATCTTGGTTGGAAGTATTTTGACCAATACTGGTCTGTACCAAACCTGTACCAACCAGTACAGTCTTGATACTTAAAATAATGGTTATTTAAAGCTTAAACCCGCCCAGAATGACTAATATTGATCATACAGACACCAGAACAATGTCATCCAAGTGCTTACGTGGCAGGTGAAAAGTTTTTTCACCCTGTATTGATCCAGAATGATCATTTGTGGTTCCAAAACCACAATTCTGTCTATATTGACGTCAGAATTGAGGATCCAGAACCACAGACTGACCACTGGAGTGAAAATTTTCACTCCTCTGACGTGTGAAGAGTTAATAACTCTTGACAGTCTTGAAAGATATAAAAAGAAGGGTTTTCCCCTTGAAAACCCATCATCTTATCTTACTTTACCAATATTCTTACGTGACAAGACTGTTATTCATCAGTAGTGTCCTTAGAATTATTAAAGATATAATTAGAATATAATTATTGTAGTGTTTCTTTACAGTCAAAGATATTAGAGCATTGCAGCCCAGGTCCTCAATAGACTCATCACCACTGTTACCACGTAGCAGTAGGACCTGAAGACTTTATTTTTATTTATTTTGACGTGTCACAGTCATAGTGCTAGCTTGTATTTACTATTTTTAAGCTACTACATAGACTTACCCTGACATTTTGGGTGCCTGGCCGTGGTTTTTTCAACCTTATTGGACGTGTTTGAACTGAATTAGGCGCAAAATTCAGTTATTTAAAAGGTATTTCATTAACAGTAAGTAAAATTTCGAATTTTTTTATTTTATATTATTATCATTATTTTTTTTAGAGTCATACATCATATATACAAATTTTTTCCTCCAAAAAATATATATTACAAATATTTTTTGTTGAGAATAAGAGTACATATCCTCTTTTTTATTGTATTGCAATATTTTCCACGAAATTTGATAATAATACAACAGTATTATTTAAATTTCAATAAAATAATAATATACAAACAGTATATTATTCATTTTACTATTATTTTTCACCAAAGTGCGTGAAAATTAATATAGAAACAATTTATTAATAAATAATTAATAAATATTAAATAATAAAATAAGTTTTTATTATTTATAAGGAATATTTTAATTAAATATTTCCTTTAAAAACAAGATATCACTCAAATTGACGTGAAAACTTGTAATTAATTGATATTTTTTATCAAGTGTTATAATAAATATTATTTATAATATTTATAATAACAAATCAAATTTATTCTAATTTAATAAATTTGACGTGTTTATACAAAAACACAATAATATCCAAGTGAATCATTCACAAAACACTTGGATATTACAGTTTTCACTTATAAAACATAAGTGAAAAACTCAAAAACTGTTATTTTTCAATAAAAACATATAAATATAATAAAAAAAACATAAAAATACTTAAAAATTTCAAAAAATAACAGTAGAATTGAATATAATCATTTTGTTTTATCATAAAATACTGATATAAAATCTGAAATATCTTTTCTGAATAGTGGAAAAAGACTACATTCCACTAGAAACCCAGTCACAAGGAAATCCATCCGTGACAGCCTCAGAAGACAGAGAGGTGCTGCCAAAAACCAAGGGCAAGCAGAAAAGACACAGTGAAGTGACAATCAACTCAAAATATTGGACACCAATAGCCGTGCCAAGGGCCAAAAAACCCAGAAAAGCTCCAACAAAACCAGTTGGATCACTAAAAAAGATTGAGAAACAGAAAATCACTGTTATCAACCCAGTTGTAAGCTCTAAAGGCAAATTGCCAAAGAGTATAGATCATAAATTTGTACAAGGGCCTGCTAAAGGTAAATAAACCTTGAAAAATACAACATTTTTTATTGTTTGTCATTTTTTAACATTGTTAACATGACACCTCCACTTCTTAGAGATCTTGGATTCCCAAGAAATCAACCAGAACACTGGCCAAGAAGACACAGAGGAAGAAGAACTGGAGCAAATGACCAGCAAAGGACTTACCATCAGGGAACTCCTACCCAAGGTCTTGTTCCAAATCAAATTCAACCCAGAAGTCCAACCAGGAGATTGGACAGATGCAGAACAGGTCCTCCAAATACACAAACTCCTGAGAGACCTCTTCACATGGAGCATGGACAACAAAATGTTCACTATGGCAGCATCATGGGCAGAAGTGGGGATAACAACCCAGAAGATCTGTCTCAAGCAAATGGCTTGGATGGAGCTTATGACAGAAATGGAAGGTTGGAATCCCAACAAGAATTTCAAACTCTTAGAAGAAAGAGCAACCAGAATCAAAGAGAACCAGGCAGCCATACAAGCCATAGAGAGATCTTGGCACAAGGAAGAGCCCAGTCAGATTCAGGTACCCCCAGGAATGGAAGGAGAAGTCCCATCTTCCCCACAACAATCCAGCAGTTCCAGGCCCTACAAGCCAAAGGAAACTTCATCCAAGGCTCCCCAACCCTTCCAGGTAGTTTCCAACAGGAGAAAAGGAGCCCAAGGGAAAAACAAAACTTCTTTCAACCAGAGGAAGAAAGAAGCAGACCCATTGATGAAAAAGCTGATGGACTTAGTCCAAGAAGTACACAAAAGCAAGAAATAGTTGTACCTACAAATAGTTTTGATAGTTCTGACTCAATAGACCCAGAATTAATGACTGAAACTACAATCCACACTCATGAGTTTGAAAACAAATTCACATGGACCAAATTGGCCCAATTCATGGATTGGACATATGAAACCTCAGGAAAAATGAGAACAGAAGTGGAAACATTGAAAGAAGAAAATGCTTTCCAAGCAACAGTCATCAAAGACTTAAATACAAATCTGGCCAAAATTTGGACAGAATTTGAAAAAACTAACAGACAGTTGAATTCAATTCTAGAAGAACAACAAACTGTGAGAAGGGATCTGAGGAGTATCCAGCAGCAACAGGATAACTTTGACAAAGAAATTGATTACCTCTATGACAGGGAAGAAAATCAATACCCTCCAACACAAGGTCAACCTACTACCTCTACAAAATTGAAAGAAGAGTATAAAGACTATGACCAGGAACCTGAATATCAGATTCCAAAGTTAAGATCAGAGTCAGTGAACCAGGATGGGGAAAATCTCAACTATTCAGAGAAACAGGCACTAAAACAGTTACCAGAAGTAACAAACTGGCCAAAGTTCTCAGGAATTGGGGAATATGACCATATGGAAATCATTGACTATATTGATGGACTCTTTGTTGATGTCCCAAAGATACCAGACTACTGGATCACAACAAGACTTAACACAGCATTCAGAGGCCATGCAAACATATGGTATACTGAGATGAAAGAAATACATGGCAGGAAAAGCTGGCCATGGTGGAGGAACCAGATTATACAAAAGTATAGCAATGGTAGTTGGATCTGGCAAAAGACCATGTCCTTTGAAAGTGATAGATACTCCACAGAAAAAGACCCTTATGAATGGTGCCTCAAACAAACAAAGAGGCTAAAAGCTATTGATCCCAATATGACAATAGAAATGAGAAACCATAAACTCCTAACAAAATTGCCAGGAGACCTAGAACAAGCAGTCAAATGCAGATGCAACAACATCAGAAGCATTGATGACATAGCAAATCTCATACAAGATATGAGAAAAAAAACCTCCATAGGAAGGTACACATCCTATAAACCAAACTTCAAAGACAAGAGGTCTGAAGTTAAAGAGACAAACAAAGAAAAAGGGAAAGAAACCCCAAAAAAGAAATATGTGTGCCACAACTGTGGATCACCAGACCACTATGCCAACAATTGCACAAAACCAAAAAAGAAAATATATGCAATTGATGAAGAATCAGAAGGAGAACAAACAGGTGAAAAATCTGATTCTGACAGCATGGGAAATGGTATGAGAGCAGAATCACAAAGTGAACCTGATACCATAGAAGAATACATAGTGGAATGCAATGAAGAAAGTTCACTTGACATACAGGACATTGAACTGGATTCAGGAATACCACAAATAACAACAGACAAAGAGCTCTGTAAGCACACACAGAATGCACAAACATTCCTGGTAACCCCAAATAGAGGGATGGGATTCATTCATGGAACACCTACAAAATTGACAGTTTACATTGAGAACTGTAAACACCCAATGATCATTGACACAGGAGCAAGTTGCTCCATAGTGGCAAAAGAATACTTGAAACAACACTTCCCCAAATGGGAAGAAGAGATAATCCCAACAAAAGCTAGAAACTTTAAAAGTGCATCAGGCAAAATGCACTCACTGGGGACAATAATCAAAGAGATAATTATCCCACACCAAAAAGGAAATATCAGACTGGAACCTGAATTTGTAGTTCTAGAGAATGCACACGTACAAGGATTATTACTAGGTACAGAGTACCAAAGAATGTATGGTATGGATATTTGCAATAGTAAAAACAGATATCTTACCATAGGTACAAACAAAGACAAAAAAATTTCCTTTGACATAAATCATGTGACAAATGATAACACCTTGAAAGAACTAGTGGAAGAATTCAAAGAAGCCCAATATGGCACTCAACTGACCAGTAAAATGAAACTCAACTTACTGAAAGTATTGAGAAAGCATAGAGGAGCTTTTTCAATAGGAGATGAACCACTAGGAAAAATCAAAGGACATGATATAGAATTATATCTGGATGTAGAAAGACCATATCCACCTATGCTTAGGAGACCACCATACCCAGCCAGCATGGAAACTAGGAAAGAGATTGAGAAACATATCAATGAACTCCTAGAAATGGGGGTAATAAGAAAAATAGGACATAATGAGATAGTAGAGGTCACTACACCAGTCCTTACAACTTGGCATGATGGTAAATCCAGACTATGTGGTGACTTCAGGGCTTTGAATAATTACACCAAAGCAGACAGGTACCCCATCCCAAGGATACCACATGCACTAGATAAGCTAGCAAAAGCCAAGTTTATTACAAAAATGGATTGCATGAAAGGTTTCCACCAGAATGGGGTGAAACCAGATTCCATCAAATTGCTAAGAATTATATGCCATATGGGCATATATGAATATACTAGAATGCCATTTGGCATTAAGAATGCACCAGCCCATTTTCAGAGGATGATGGATACCATATTTCAAGATGAAATAATGGAAGGGTGGATGGTAGTGTACATTGATGATATCATAATATACTCAGAAACATGGGAAGACCATGTGAGGAAAATTGATAAAATATTGGGAAAATGTACACCAATCAACATGAAGATATCTCTTAAAAAATGTAACTTTGGACAGCAAGAACTGCTAGCCCTAGGACACAAAGTTTCAGGTTTGAGTCTAGCTATAGACCAAAATAAAGTTGCTGCAGTACTGAAGAAACCAGTACCAAAGAACATTAAGGAAATGCAATCTTTTTTGGGCTTTGCTAGTTACTACAGAAGCCACATAAAAAACTTTGCACACATCACTAGTAGCCTATACAAACTGTGCTCAAAAGATGTAGTCTTTGAAATCACCAAAGAAAGAAGAGATGCATTTGAGAAGATCAAATATGAACTGACCAATGCCCCTGTCCTAATGATGCCTGATTTTGAACTACCATTCAAACTATATATAGATGCAGCATGTAGCCAAGGACTAGGAGAAGCACTACACCAGAGGCAACTAGTGGATGGAATACCCAAAGAAGGAGTAATTTGCTATATATCAAGACAACTGAAAGACTCAGAAGCCAGATATGGAGCTACTCAGACAGAATGTCTCTGTTTGGTATGGGCATTAGAGAAACTCCATTACTACTTAGAAGGAGCAGTATTTGAAGTTTTTACTGATTGCACAGCCCTCAAATCACTGTTGAACATGAAGACAACAAACAGACACATGCTTAGGTGGCAAATAGCCATACAAGAATATAGAGGGAATATGACTATCATCTATAAAGAAGGGAAAAGTCATACTAATGCAGATGGCCTCAGCAGGTGGCCACTGAAAAATGACCAAGAGAATCCAGAATATGACCCAGAAAATGGGGCCAAAATACCCATACAATGCATGGAGATAGATAAGAGAAAGAACTTCAAACTATCAAACTGGGCATTAGGGAATGACCTATCAAACCCAGCACAGAGCTTTGCAGAGAGCAAAGAGATACCCATACTGGGAATCAGCTCCTCTAATCTGAATACAGAGTTCTTTAGCATAGTACAATCATCATACAATAAACACAAACAGTGTAGTATATTGATACAACTATTAAAACAAAAGTACAGGAGTCCTGAACTAGAAAGCCAATTGGAAGAGCCATGGCTCAAAAACTTCAGAGAGAATAGATTTTTCCTGATAGATGATCTACTATACCATAGGGAAAAACACACAAGTGCCCTGGTAATAATAAATAGAGAACATATTTCCCTGATACTACAGGAATGCCATGACTGCCCATACATGGGACATATGAGTGAAGAAAGAACTAAATAAAGAGTCTTTAGCACAGCTTGGTGGCCAAAGTGGGAACAAGACTTGAGTGAATACATCAACACTTGTACCAGATGCCAGAAAGCCAACAGAAGTCATGGCAAAAGATATGGATTACTCCAGAGTATAGAGGAGCCCAAACACCCCTGGGAAATAATAAACATGGATTGGGTAACAGGCCTGGTCCCTGGAGGGAAAGACAGCTTTAATGCATGCCTAGTAGTAGTAGACAGGTACAGAAAGAGTGTCAGATGTCTCCCCTGTCACAAAGAGGACACAGCAATGGACACAGCCATATTGTTCTGGTACAATGTGATAGCTAACTGTGGAGTTCCAAGAATTATAATTAGTGACAGAGACCCTAAATTCACATCAGAATTTTGGACTAATCTATATGAGATGCTGGGAACCAAACTAGCATTCTCCACAGCTTACCATCCACAAACAGATGGTCTAGCAGAAAGAATGATTCAAACATTAGAAGACATCATTCAAAGATTTTGTGCATATGGCATGGAATATAAAGACAATGAGGGATATACCCATGACTGGGTAACCCTCCTACCAGCTGTACAATTGGCATACAACACAAGTATACACTCAGTGACAGGAAAACCCCTGCCACATTAGAGAAAGGATGGAACCCACTACTTCCAGTAGACTACTTGAAGAAGAACCTCCTCTCAGTACACCCCACAGCTAAGGACTTCCACACAATGTGGAAGACTGCCTGTGAAAAAGCAGAGCAATGTGTAGCTGAAGCCAAATTATATAACAAACAGAGATATGATAAAAGTCACCAAGAACCTGATTTCAAAGAAGGAGACCAAGTTCTAATCTCAACTCTTTACTTCAACAACCTAAGAGGACCCAAGAAGATGAGAGACTCATTCATAGGACCATTCACCATTATTAAATTAATAGGAAAGAATGCAGTAGAAGTCAACCTGACCAAAGAGTTCTCTAGGAAACACCCAGTTTTCCCTGTGAGCCTGGTGAAACCTTATCACCAGAAAGATGAGGAGAAATTCCCTGACAGAAAGAAAACAGCCACCCATGAAAGATTGGTAGAGGAAGATGACTCACCTGGACCAGTGAAAAAGATCATTAAAGCCAGGAAAATAAGAATTAATGGGAAAGACAACAGGCAATACCTGGTCAGATTTAAGAATCAACCAGCAGATAAAGACAAATGGTTAACTGAGAAAGAAATCCCAGATGGACAAATACACCTCAGAAGATTCAGAGCCTCCAGGAGGGCTGAAGAGTCTCATCAATGATGAGCCTTCTTTTGAGGGAGGGTATGTCAGCCTGTGACTCAAAACAGAGCACTAGCATAACATCCAACATACCATAAATAATGGTATGACAAGTATTGAACAAACATAGTCAATACAGCTAATAATTAAGAGAAAACAATCCTCTTAAATTAAACACCAACCTTATCCAAACAGAATAAGGAAACCTAGAGGAGAATAAACAAGTCAAAACCCTTATTTTCACCTCTCATCTAACTTATGCATATTTAAGTTATTCTATACCAAAGTGGTATTTTTCTTAAAGCTCACATAGAGAGCTACACAATGATATCATCCATGTTGTTGTAACACCACTACAACTGGAGATACCATATAACCTCATTTTCAAAACCAAGTCCCCCTGAAAGTCAAAGAGGGCTTGTACAAAACTGTACAAAAGTATAGCCAAATTGAAGATCTCAACAAGAGCTTTAATTTGAGACACCTTAGACCTCTGTATCTCTTAAATTGACTGAGGGATCTTGGTTCAAAGGTTTAATAACCAAAATACAGATATTCTGAAAACAAGAAAATAAACAAACCCCTGTATCTTTGTCATACACTCATACAACTGTACAGTGTAATATACCAAACTGTAGAGCTAATCAAGCCCTACAAAACTGTATCATCAGAATACAGATATCTTCCAAATTGAAGAAGATATCTAGCATGGAAGTTTTTGAAGCCTCATACTGATGTACAAAATTACATCCAAAAACTTAAAACCCTTATAACTTTTGCTATTTGCAAGAAGGGTAAACATGAAGCATACCAAATTGAAGAGCTCATTAAGCCCTTCAATTCTGTGCTCTTGGTTTCTTGATATCTCAAAAACTGACTGAGATATCTTGGTTGGAAGTATTTTGACCAATACTGGTCTGTACCAAACCTGTACCAACCAGTACAGTCTTGATACTTAAAATAATGGTTATTTAAAGCTTAAACCCGCCCAGAATGACTAATATTGATCATACAGACACCAGAACAGCGTCATCCAAGTGCTTACGTGGCAGGTGAAAAGTTTTTTCACCCTGTATTGATCCAGAATGATCATTTGTGGTTCCAAAACCACAATTCTGTCTATATTGACGTCAGAATTGAGGATCCAGAACCACAGACTGACCACTGGAGTGAAAACTTTCACTCCACTGACGTGTGAAGAGTTAATAACTCTTGACAGTCTTGAAAGATATAAAAAGAAGGGTTTTCCCCTTGAAAACCCATCATCTTATCTTACTTTACCAATATTCTTACGTGACAAGACTGTTATTCATCAGTAGTGTCCTTAGAATTATTAAAGATATAATTAGAATATAATTACTGTAGTGTTTCTTTACAGTCAAAGATATTAGAGCATTGCAGCCCAGGTCCTCAATAGACTCATCACCACTGTTACCACGTAGCAGTAGGACCTGAAGACTTTATTTTTATTTATTTTGACATGTCACAGTCATAGTGCTAGCTTGTATTTACTATTTTTAAGCTACTACATAGACTCACCCTGACACAGCATCAGCATTAATAAAAAAATCTGGCACCTGACTCAAATAGTTTACAAGTAGCAGGAATCACACAAACAAAATGGTACTACAGCCATACTATCAACCTCAAATAAATTCTTCAAAAGTAATAAGTGTTTTCAATAGAGATGACAGCATAAATTAAAATAATGATAAAAAATAAGATGAAACATAGATACAAAAAAAACGTTAAGGAAAAAATTAAGCTAAAATATTAATTTTAATTGTACTTAGTGTTGAACAAAGCTTATCTTCAAAAAACTGTTAAGGAAAAAATTAAGCTAAAATCTTAATTTTAATTCTACTTAGTGTTGAACAAAGCTTATGTTGGGAAGGAACTCTAGCTGTCTTATTAAAATAGTATTTTATTAAAAAAAGAGGGCAGCAGAAGGGAATTACTCCACTTTAGGGGAAGGGGTGTTTATAGTCAATTCCAAACCACCCCAAATGCAGAGCATGGACCCAATGAATTCACCTTAAGACAAAAAGAATCTTAATCTAGAGATATGGCCAATTACAACTTAACAGTATAGCCTAGAGCTTCTGTTAAGGCCAAAGCTAACTCCCTGAATCCAATTTCTTACCACAATCCAAGCCAGATGTGCTCAGAACCTTATATGAATGCTGTTGGGTGAAAGTTTTAATTGGAAGCATCAACTACCAATGAATTTCTATAGCTTCCTATGGTAGCAGTGAAAAACAACATATTGCAAGCCAATTAAACCTTAATAATAGTCTCAAGGACCATAACCATGGAATTGCAGTGACTAGTGAATGCAGAAGTAGGACAATAATTTTCCAGTCACATTTAAGCAGGACTACTAGGAAATTGGTGATGATGTAGCATTACTGCAGCATGAAGAGAAAGGCAGTGAGACAAATTGAAAATTACCATATATAGCTTGAATACGATTTAGAAGCACCACAGGGGAGCATGCCATAGGAATTTCAGACGGATTCCTCTCAAAAGAGGCTATATATCTACAATATACAGAATAATTCTTTGAAACCTAAGTGTATGATATTTATTATGAATATTCATTGAGCTTGTAAATAGAATATAAAAAATCTCAAAATATTTACATCAAGAATTTCCCTTAGGGAAGATCTCTTCTCAATTTTTATTTTTCTTATTATTACTTATTTTTGTATTCATTATTCTCAACTCAGGTATGCAACTCACAAGGGGAGATTAAAAACATATATATAATTTTTTAACCATTTATTCCATTAATTTACTTGAAAATATATTGTATCAATTTCTCTGATAATTGGAATATAGTTGGTTTGTAACTCCTATATTGGAACTTAAAATCTTAAATAAAATTACACTAATAAAATATTATACAATACATGATAAAATCAACAGATAAGGTAGCTGTAAATAAATTCAACTAACTTTGGCAATATATTTCTCTTAGAAAAAGAAGCAAAATCCCAACTGTCAATTTAGCAAAATCACAATTTGAAGGGCTACACAGCCTACTTAAAAAATGCAAGATCACAAATTGAACTAGTGACTGATATCTACAGCAGAAAAAATGATTTTTTGAAACAGAACTGAGCAGTGAGGGACTTCTTTTGGTTGCTTAATATTCCACAAAGATAATCTCAACCTTCCTAAAGTAGGCTTGTCAGCTCCCACTAACCATGTAGATAACTCTAAATGATGAAGCTGGAAGCAATATGCTGCATAACCCATCAAGAAAAAGAAATTTGCAGTTTTCAGTCTGTTTAATTATTCAGAAATTCACCTGTAGAAGAAATATGATTACAATATAATTAATCCAGTGGCCACAAGCAGAATTAGCTCTGCATTGCAGGATTGCATAAGCCTACTGCCAAACCACTGTATCTTCTGTCCAAATCAAGCAGTCATTAAAATTTGACAAGATAAGGTTTATTTTAACAAGAATTCACCCAGAGGAAGATTATTATTACAAGAAGACAGGTGATATTTCTTTGTTCAAGGTAATATCACTTAAGGGACATGGCTTACTAACCCCCTCACTAGTACACCAGAAATATCAGATCTGAGTTGGGGGTGGATTTAGCATGGAGTCAGGATTTAAAAATGCTCTATCCAGCTAACCTGGCTATGATCATAATCAAATCCCCTTTAATACTAAGAAGGTGACAAACCCATCACCAATGGGGGTTTCTATAAGGTGTTTATATGAAAATTTCATTACAAATTAAGTACTTTTGCTGTCCTCAAAGTTTTTATAAGGTAAAAATTGAATTGAAAATAGTAAATTTTGGGAGTTTTGAGTGAAAGCACACCAAAACTTTTTTTCAGATTAACCAGTATAAAACAATGATACTATAAAGATAATTTTTTTTCCAACCATAAATCTTTATCCAAAAATACTCTACAAGAGATATTTATGGATACAAAAGAAATTTTTCAAGAGAAATTTCATTTTTAATTGGTTGGGAAATAAGGTGCAGTCAATCAATATGATAAAATAGTCTTTAAAATTATTATTAAAGAGAAATCCTTCCCAAAAGTGACCAGAGTGAATTTAGAAAAAAAGTTTCAAAGTTAACAGCTATGAAAAATTCTTTAGTTCACTTTTGGGGTGGTTCAAGGGTACAAATGATTATAAGAATTAAAAGAATGGATTATGATAATTTTTTTACATGTTTTAAAGGTTAAAAATTGTTTTGGAGTATCTTTTTATTTGTTCAACAGTGTTTAAGCCAATTATAAAAGGAAAAGATTTTAACATGAAGAGAAAAGTGGGGAAAAGAAGAAACTCATTTATAGCCACCAATTATCCTACCCCAAAGGTAAATTTTACTCTAATATGTGGTGAGAAACACACTTAAAACAGAAAATCCAATTATGGAATCATTGAACCCTGTTTGGACCAAAAAGGGATTGGGTTTAGCCATTTTAGTCCCTTCAACCAGCCATTGCTATAGTAATACTTGGTTTAAATCCTTCAAAATATTTCAGAATGTGTGTGATATACCTTTAAGCCATTTCAAACTGTTTTTACTAAGTTTTTTCTAACCTAATTGTAGTTTTACCCTCTTGGCAAGAGTTAAAACTGCCCTGGTTGTTATAAAAACGTCATCATGAATGGAGTCACAGACCCTGTGACTCAATTCCATGCCAAAGTTAATGCAATTTTTCATGAATTTGGACATCCCATTCCTTTCCAAAGGGGATTTGGGGGAGTCTGGCACCCTTGGAGCCAAGATTTCTTCTCTGCCCCTAAAAGAAAAAATAATATTTCCAATTTATTTGTTCTTTAATTCCTCATCATGTACTATACTGAAATTTTAAACATGTAATTTAATTGAAATATTACAGTACACAACTGTAGCTATTAATTTCTCATATTTAAATTGAAGTTCACTTATGTAATACACACACATAAATTTTGAAATTTCAATTGCAAATACATCAATTCCTCATAACTTCTAAACTACACATCACACCTCAAGTTTAACACAAACATTTATGGTTTACACTACTTGTGGTGTGAATAAAATGAAATTTTTTACTATATTCATATTTTCATACATAAAATACTAAAAACTTACTTTAAGCTTATTTAGAGTTGAGCTAAATAATTTTCACTCAAAGGTGACCCCACCTGACTTTTCATGAGGAATCCAATGCTGGAATCATTTTCATAAGGTTTTTTATTGGGAAATTTTACTAACTTTTTTCTAGAAAAAATTTTTAATATGAGTATTTCTGATGAAAATTAATTTTTACTTTATTTTTACATTTTCAGATTTATATGTAAATTTATTGTTAAATTTTCATTATACAAATTATTTTTGGATTTGAATTCTATATTCATATTTATCTATCAATTTTTTATATTAAAAATAAATTTATTATTTTAAATTATAAATTATTTTAATTTTTTGTGGTGTTTTGAATATTGCTATTTCTAGTGTTTCTCTACCTTCTGAGAGGTTTTGGTAGCCTAATGTATTGATTTTTCTGCTAACCATACATCTTTACAAGCTGGGTCACTGTATCTGACAAGATATTCCCTTACTTTCTTAGTCCTCAATTTTTTTTCTTTGAGAACTTTGGTAATTTTCTGTCTTTGAGAACTTTGGTAATTTTCTTTCTTTGAGAACTTCGGTAATTTTTCTAGTACCAGATGTTTTAACAGGAGGTATATTCTGGGGAACTTTATTCCTTAAGGGGAATTTTTCATTTTCACTAGGTTTTTAAGGTTTCATTAAGTTTACTGGAAATTTAGGAAGCTTATTACTAAGCTCTTCAGATAATTCCACTTCAAGATAATTTTCCCCATGAAGGGCCTTAATGAAAAAAGTTCCTGAAAGGTTTCTTTAAGCCTTTGTAATCCTTTGATGTTATTGAAGCTTTTAGTGGATAAAAATACCAAGTCTCCTACTTTGAATTCTGTAGTAGTATGTAGCTTATCCAATTTTTCTTTGGAATATGCAAATGAGTCCTCCATGAATCTTACTAAATGCTTCCTAGCTTTTTTTTAAAATTTATATGAAGCTATGGGCTGTAGGATGTATCTAAACCAAATCTTTCCTCAAATAATCTTGTGGTAGTCTGGGATTCCATTTTTTCTCCAGAATAGCAGGAGTTTGATTGGTACTGTCATAAATATATGCTTTATATACTAGTTCCAGTGCAAGTAGAAGGGTACACCAATCATTTTTGAATCCATCACAATCTTTGAGCTCTATTCCATATGCAAAAATTCTTCTGACCATGTCTTCCAAGGTCTGGATCATTATTTCAGGTAGGCAATCAGTTTGTGGGTGGTAAGCTTTAGAGAAGAATAATTTTGTCCCAAATAATTAGTGAAGATTTTCTCATACTGCTGAGGTAAATTTATAATCTCTATCACTAATAATTTTTGTGAGTATTCCAGTCCATGATACTACTCTATTCCATATTAGATGAGCTGTATCCATGGCGGTATCATCTCTGTGACATGGGAAAAGGATTCAAGTCTTACTAAACCTGTCAACAAACACTAGGAAAGAATTGTCACTTCTATGACCTCCTGGTGGTAGAACAGTTACTCAACCCATATGGAAGATTTCCCAAGGTCTACTTGGTTCTTGGATATTGATCATATTTCCAAGCCTTTTCAAGTGGATTTCTTTTCCTTTTGACATCTGTCACAGGTTTTTCAGTATTCTGCAACATTCTTTTTCCACATTGGCCACCATATTCAGGTCTTAATTTTCTCTCTTTTTCCATTCTCAGATAGGCTTCCTGAGAAGGGAATTCCATGGGATTCTTATAATGAAAAATTGATTAAGGACCCTTCCACAAATTTCATTACATATGTGTGTTTTTTCCTACAAAAGATTATGCCATCAAGTAAATTAAATCTTCCTTAATCATATCAATTTCTCAAAATTTCATCCAAGGAATTTATTAAAGAGTTATCTTTAGACTCTTGAGCAAGTAATTGGAATAAGATTTTATAATTCCTATCTTTAGTATAGCTTTTCCTTTCTTCTTAAAAAAAGGTAGTGTTTAGGTCTGTAACACTAATTCCCTCTATTGGTATTTGTGGAGAAGCTTCTTCTGGCACATAAGCAGACTTTCTAATATCATTTTTAATGGCCATATTCTCAGTCCCTCTTCATTTTTTTGAATATTCCCATCTTTGTGTAAAATGGGAATATTTCCTCTATATTCCTGTATGGCTATTTTGCATCTGAGCATACATCTGTTGGGTTTTTTTATGTTTAGAAGTTATTTCACAGAATTACAATCTGTTATTACTTCGAAAAAACATCCTTCAATAAAATAATTGAGTTTTTCCAATTTCCAAACATGAAATACACATTTTATTTTAAGTGCTTCATGTCTGGCTTCAGTTGGTTGAGTTTCATAAATGTAAAACATATGGTTCCTTCCAAAGGTTTTTCATTAATAATTTGGAATTGATGAAATTAAGCTCCTATCCCATCTTCTTATGAATCAATGTAAATCTTGAAAGGAAGTTTAAAATCTGGCATCAGTAGAAGTGGAGCAGTGGTCAAAGGTTGTATCAGGGATTAAAAGTCTTTGACTCTATCAACAGTCATTTCAAATACTGTATTCTTTTCAAACAGCTCATAAAAAGATCTTTCTATGGATTCAAAAGCTTTGATATTCTTCCTGTAGTTTCCTGAAAGCCCTAGGAATTACTGAATTTCCTTTTTTCTCTGAGTAATAGGCTTCAATAATACTTCTTCAACTTTATTTTTTTCTATTACAAGGAATAGAAAAGATAAAAAATGTCCTAGGGCTTTGAGTTCTTTTTATTCAAAATGGTATTTTTTTTAAAGAAATTTCCATATTTACTGATTGAAATTTCCCCAAAACTCTGTATAATTGAGATATACGCTCTTCCCAAGTCTTGGATCAAACAATAATTTCATTGATATAAATGATCACCATTCTTATTAAAGTTATTCAGGAAATATTTTATTTATCATTTTCTGAAGGTTTGAAGGTGCATTTTTGATACCACAAAGAATCCTAAAGTATTCATACACTACACAATGGGCAATAATGCTTAAATATTTTCTTTCTCCTAGTGTTCCTAAATTAATGTGGAATCCCTTCAGGGAAGCCATAGTGCAGATCTACACTTATTGAGATATTTGAGTAAGGGAAATTTTTATTTTTGGTATTGGATACCTTTCTGGGACAGTGTAAGTATTTAAAGCACTAAAATACCCAACCATTCTGTATCTTACATTCTTCCATGCCACTATTACAGGTGTAGTTATTTCTAACTCTACATCTTGGCCACCATTTTGTATTACACCAAGGTCAAACACTTCTTTAATTTGAAGCTCAAGGGCTTCTCTTGACTTTGGGCTTTCTGTGTATGCAGGCCTTTGCAAGAGTTTTGTATAATGTCAAATTCATGAAGAATATTGGCGCCCAATTGTTCTTTATCTAATGAAAAGGCTTTCTTATGATGATATGAAAGAGAAGAGATTTTGTTTTCTTTTATGTTAGTAAGATGAAGACTTACTTCAGCTTCATCAACTTGTTCTTATTTAAAATCCTATAGCTCTTAGTTGACTGGTGATACTTTACCTATTGTAATTTTCATTGAAAGATGTAAAAAGGAAAATTTCTGATGCTTATTGTAATCAAGAGTAAAGTACCTGTCTTTGTTGTTATGTGAATCTATTGCAGAAATGATTAAATGATCATTACCCAATATAAAATATGTACTAGAGAAGTTTTCCATAACAGCAAATTCAACATTCATTCTCAAATTGCCATTTGTATGTGGAAATATTAAAGTGGTTTCATTGGATTTCTTGCACTTTTTAATTTTATTCCAACAATTGGTGATAATTGATCTTCACAATTTGTCACACAATTAATATGAGACAATTTTCCAACACAAAAGAAGAAAGCACCTAGGTCAATTAAAATCCCATTTGGTTTGTTATAAATCACCATTCCTGTTATACAAGAATTTCAAGCTGTATAACCTTTCCCCCTGTTTGGTTGAGTTTTCATAAATTTTTCATCTTGAAATTTTGATAACTCAAGTTGATGATTACTCAGCTGTGGTAAACTGAAGTAATATTACATTATTTAAAATGTTACATTAATATTTTCTATACCTTTTGAAGATTAAGAAAATATTGGTGATTTTCATCTGAATTTTCTTGATTCACATCATCTCTTTTTTCATCAGGCTTTTTTGATGTTAATTTGATTTATTTTATGTTTTTTTGAACATGTATTCCCTAAATTTGTGGTACCTTTCCAAATATAGCACTTTCTGATTGTTTCTGAAGATTTATATTTCATATTATCGGAATTTTCTTTGGGTATTTTCTCCACAGACTCTTTCCAAGGTTTATTAAAACTTTCTTTGAGATTCATCCTACCAGAAACAGTTTTTCTTCTGGTGGTTACTTCTTCAGATATATTTATAATATCTTTTGCTGAAGATTTTTCAGTAGTTCTTCTTTTTACAGAATGTTCCAAATCACCTCCACATTGTCTCAGAATATTTCTATGGATCATAAATTCTGACATGTCAGGATATAATTCTGTCAGCCTGTCTTTTTCTTGGTAAAGCCATGTTAAATCTCAGTTCTTATTAGCATTATATTTTTCAGATTCAAAGGCTTTTTCAACTTTATATCTCCAATAATCATTCATCCATGTTGTGATGATTTGGGTTTGCCATCAAGTCCAGATTTGGAGTCCCAGTGCTTGTCTTAAATTGATGAACCATTTAAGAGCTGATTTGGTAAAAAAGGTGTTAAATCTTGCTTTTACCAATCTTTGTGGTAATTCAAAGTCTTCTTTTATCATTTCAAAACCTCTGATAAATTCCATATGATACATATTCTCCTTTTCCACTGAAATTGGGCCATTCTTTAAGTTTTTTTAATTCTTTCAAAATTTCTTTTCCCATTGATGATTCCAAGCTATGGAGTTCAAGGTATTTATATGAAGCTTTGATTAAAAATCAAGTACTTTTACTGTCCTCAAAATTTATATAAGTGAAATTTAATAAAAAATGATGGATTTTAAGAGTTTTGAGAGAAAACACAACAATTCAATTTTTTTCAACTTTGTTAGTATAAAACAATAATATTGTCAAGATTAATTGTTTTACCAACAATAAACCTTTATTCAAAATTACTCTAGAAGAGCTATTCATAGCTACAAAAGAAATTTCTTCAAGAGAGAGTTCAATTGGAATTAATTGAGAAAAGAACTGCAGGAAATCAATATGAGAACAGAGTATCCAAAAAATTATCAAACAGAAATTATTCCCAAAAGTTACCAGAGTTAATTTTAAATAAAGCTAAAAGGTTTGAGGTGGTTCAAGGTTGAAAATGATTATAATTATTTTTTCAAATGGCTAAAAGGTTTAAAATGATTCAAAAATGGTGGTGTTAATTCTTTATTGATTGGCTCAACAGTTTTTAAACTGATTATAAAAGGGCAAGATTTTAACATGAAGCAAAAAGTGGGGCAAAGAAGACATTCTTCTATAGCCACCAATTCTCTTACTCCAAAAGTAAACTTTACTCTAATAAGTCGGGAGGAACACACTGTCAACAGAAAATCCAATTATTATATCATTGATCCTTGGTTTGGACCAAAAAGGTGCTGGTTTTAGAAATTCTAGTCCCTTAAACCCGCCATTGCTATAGTAATACTTGGTTTAAAGCCTTCAAAACATGAAATAATGTGTGTAAGAGACTTTTAAACTAGTCCAAACTGGTTCTACCAAGTATTTTTTAGCTTAAGGGTAGCTTTACCCTCTTGGCAACAGTTAAAACTGCCCTGGTTGGTATCAAAAACTCATCATCAATTCCAGGCTAAAAGTGATGAAATTTGGCATCAATTTTGACATCCCATGCCTGTCAGAAAAGAAATTGGGGGGTTCTGGCACTCTTGGAGTCAAGATTGTTTCCCCCCAAAAAAAATTAATCTTTACAATTTATTTTTTCTTTAATTCCTCATCATGTATTATACTTAGATTTTACACATGTAATTTAATTGAAATTTTACAGTACACAACTGTAAGTATTAATTCCTTATGTGGAAATTTAAGTTCACTCAATTAATACACACACAGATTTTGACATTTCAATTGGAAATACTTCAATTCCTCATAGCTTCTAAGCTACACACCACACCTCAGTTTTACCCCGAAAATTGATGGCTGACACCATATGTGGTGTGGATAAAATTAAGGTTTTGAGTATCTTAATATTTTATACATAAAATACTAAAAACTTAATTCAAGCTTATTAAGAGTTGAGCTACAAAATTTTCACTCAAAGGTGACCCCGCCTGATTTTTTATGAGTAAGCCAATGGTTAAGTAATTTTCATAATTTTATTTAATGGAAAAAAAGCTATAATCATTTTTCTCAACTTTTTTCAGAAAAATATTTCAATTTTAATATTTTTGATGAAAATTCATTGTTACTTTCTTTTTTCATGTAAGAAGATATTTTTACATTGTGAAGTTTTTATTTAAAGTTATTGTTAAAGTTTGATAATAAGCTTCATTTTTTTATTGTAATTTTATATTGATATTTAATTTTGCTATTATATTAAAAATGAATTTATCATTTTTAATCATATTTTATTTCAATTTTTTGTGGTCTTTTGGGTATATAAAAGTACCCCTAAGGCTCACAGTTTCAATGACTTCCAAGGTAGATCACAACGGCCTGGAGCCTTGGAATCACTTTTGAATTCTCAGTCAGCCACAATGGTGTTGAGAAATTAATAAATGACCTCATAAAAGATCAACAAAGAGATATATCTACACCACACCTCATTGCATTGATACCAGACCCTCATCTATAACAATCTTGATAGACAACAATGGAGCTGGAGAATCTTGAAGCACCTTAAGAGAAGGAAATCACTTCTAAAAAGAAAAAAACTACCATAGTCAGGAAGACATTCAAATATGATACCAGAGACAACTATTGGTTTTATAAGAAATGGAAGACACTCTCTGAATAGCTGATAAGAATTCTACGACTTCAAGCATCATAGGAGCTCGAAACCCAAAACATAATCCTCTATCAGTCACTGCTACCACAACCAAAGCACTTCTAAGTGGTAATACATGTATAAGAATTCTTACTAAGCCTGAAATAACTCACCCAATGAGGCTATGAATCCTGCAGTTATCAAAAATTAATTCCAAGATCAAGATGGTGTTTAGTCCCCTCCCTAATTAACTAAATATACTGCATGAGGAAGTTTCGAGACATTCCAGTAGGGTAGAAAATTCCACACAAAGCTGTTTTGAGCACAATGAAGTGCTTCATACATCCCAAACAACTCAATTTGTTAACAAAGGAAGGGATTGAGAGCACAATGAAGTACTTTTCAAGTATATTAGAGATGGAAACATCCCACCCAAAGGCTTTTGGTGTTTAAACCCTAATTGAAGTATCTTTGAGACCCTACATATTCAAAAATCACACCTAAAGCACTCTTGAGGGCTCTAATGACCTCTGGATCAGCCTGAAAAGTGTATTCCCTCTTCTACTTACAACAAAGAAGTATTAAAAGATAAATATGCCAATAACAAAAAGTAATAGCAGATAAAATAAAATATATGCATTCCACATAAAAATGGCTCTGGAAATAGAAAACAAGATTATTATTCCTGAGAAAGACTTAAAACTAATTATTTCTCTTTTGTTTTATTTTCAATTTATTCACTGATATCATTTTATTTTACTCTCAGCTTTTTGAAAATTATTTTTTACTTGACTTTAGGGCATGAAAGAAATGTCCTTAGCAGGACATCAAGCTTCTGGCATTTATCTTCTCTTGATCATGCTTTTGTGCTTATTTTATTTTAATTGTCCTTTGCATTACTGATGATTCTATTTTCATTTTAATGCTCAGGGCTCAAAATAAATAATAAAATAACAAGAAACCCTCAACATGTCTTTAGCCTGGTTGTTTGTTTGGTTATTTTGATTAAGTTATTTTGCTAACACTTTTGGCTTTATGCTACAGGGAATAAAAAACAATAATAAGCCCTCAGCGTGAGTTTGAAGTGTTTTGTTTCTATTTTTTTAAATTATTGTTACTTATGGGCTTATTTATATTAATAACAAGCTACTTATTTGAATTTTCCAGAATTTTAAAGAGAATATATAATAAAAGAGAGCCCTCATAAAGGCTTCAAACTGATATTATGTTTTTACTTTCTTTTCTATAAATTGTAATTGAATTAATTTGAAATTTCTGATTTTTACTTATATAGTACTTTGAGAATGAAATGAAATAATATGATAATGAGATAGTAAAAGTATAAAAGGTATATGAATATATACATAAAATTCCTATTTAACAATTTACCCAGGATTAGTGAAGCTAACCAGGACTTTGTATATTGGAAAGTCCTAGGAAAGACTATAAACTACCTAAGGTTTTATTTTATTTTTCTTCTTTTCCAAGTTAACCTCATTATAAACAGAAATTAGAAAGGACTACTGACTCTGACTTTTTGAAGATATTTTTCATTTTATCTTCAATTCAATTTTTTAACCTAAGAAAAAGGTGAATACCCCATTCAAGGTCTCGAAAAGAAACATTATTTTTTATTTATTATTATTTTATTATATTTCTATAATATTACACCAAGATCCATTAAATTGGCTTATATTTTCCCTCAAAATTAATCCAAAAAAAGAACTCTAAGCCAAGGAATTTGGTTGAAATTATCAATTTATTTAAAATATTTCTTGAATTTCAATAAAGTGATTTGAAATTGTTTAAAAAGAGGAATTATTTGTGCTATTAAGGAATTAATTGAGCTCTGAGAGAGGTATTTATAATAAATCCTCATGAATTGATGACATAATTTGGGGGATTTACATATGAATAGCACCTCAATGTGCTATTTGTTCAAAATGGAATTTAAAAATCCCAAAAAGAAAAAAAGAGTTTTTTCAGCTGTAAAAAATTTCAAATATTACTTTTTATATTTTTTAAAGAGCTCCAATGCACTTCTGGATAACAGAAATTCTGAGCCATAAAGGGGATGGGCTTGAAACAAAGTCTGAGTCACAATGATGATTCCCAAAAGTAATAGTTGTGGAATTATAAAGGTCATTATATGTATAAAGGACTCAAATTTTGACCATTAAGTTATTACATATTAACTATAACTCTTCTCCAGAGCACCAACTTTGACTAATTCGCACAAATTACCGCTTTTAACCAAACAGTTCCATGATGTTTATTAATACTTGGGCTTATTTCCTTTATATTGTAATTTTACTCACATATCTCAATATTTGACTATGTTATACTTAAATTAAAAAAGAATTATTAGTGATGATTATTATTTAATTCTCATTAAAGTAAAATTATGTGACCTTATCATTATTTATTTTTATAAAAAGTACTATAAAAAATAAGGGGTGGGTAAACTTATTTCTTACACTATGCCTTATAGTGGAGGTTTGGGGGGAATGAGGGTATATCTTCTCCAAAATTTGCAAACCAACTCAATATTTTTAGATGGATATGGGGCCCTCATCCAAAAGGAAGCTATTAATATCAAAAAAGTAAATCAATTCAAAATTAAACTTTAAATAATATTATTATCATGAATTTTCATTTTCATTTTATTTTTTATAACAGGGATATTTTAGGAATACAGAAGAACCAAAGGACATAAATTATTTTGAATGAATATCAAGAGAATTGGGAAACAATTCATCAGAGATTAATTATTCATAATACTGAAAATGAAGAAGACTATTTATTAAGAAAATAGAAGATTATTATGGATTGACCTTTGGACAACGCAAGACCTTGGCTATTTTGTTTATTCTGGTTTTAACCCAACTTGGACTTAAAGACTCACTGGTCAAGATTTATTGACTGAAGGATGGCTTTCTGAATTAATTATGGACTCAGGGCTCACTTAACATGATGTACTAACAAGATAATGCACAACACTCAAATCAAATTTCCCTTGGGATTTTAAAGAATCTTGAAGACTCAAGAGGTGATCAGCATGACACCAAACTGCTTCCCCTGTAGACTTGAGAGGGGAAACTTATACAAATCCAAAAAATCCAAGAAGAAGGAGGGTATTTTCCTAGTCAGTAGAAGTGCTGAAGGACCATTTTTTCCCTTGGAATGTCAATAAACTGCTACCTTGTGTAGCATGGAAAAGGGTTTTTAAAAGGTGTATCATTATCACATTTTCCACAATGAAAAAAATTGAAGTCTTAATCCATCAATTAAGAAAAGAAAATTCCTCATCAAGAAATAGAACAACCAGAACAATATTGAATCAAATGGGAATAATAAATATGGAACAATAGATCAAAATTAAAATTTAAATCCAAAATCAATCCCAAAGTAATTCAACAATCAGGATCAGTCCTTGCATGACTTAAACTGTGTACTTGTATACCTAAAATAAATTGGTTCAACACCTACTTTTAAGTTTTGTATGACCTTAAACCACATTTTTTATGGAGGAAAGAAGAAGAATTTTGAAGACCTCAATATTTCAGCAAGAATTAAGATACCTAATTGAAGATGGTTCACTAAGTTTTAGCAGCCAAACATAAATTAGTCCTGGATAAGCTGATACCAGTCAACAATCTAATGCCTCAAGGCCTCAACCCACCTTTTCCAAGAGATCCTTATGAGACACCCTTATGTCCAAACCCACCTATATTTGAAGAAACCTTCAAGCTCACCCATTAAATACTGCAAGCCGTTAGCTTTGGACCACCAGTATGGTTATAAAAGGAAGAAATAAATTTACTCAAAAAATTTATTACCTTAAGGAAAAAATCAATAGCTTCCTGTGAAGAAGATTACTCAATCACTCATATGGAAATCGCTGAAAGATACCAGTAATACCCCATTGACCTTGGAAGAAGAAACCAATTCCAATACCCAAATCAATCCTACCTCAGTTTACTTAATTAATCAGAGAAAGAATCATAATCTGACTCTGTACCTCCATAAAAACAAGCCCAATCTTTTTTCTGGCCAAATCAAATGGAAACTCAGAATTTTCCATGACCTTCAAGAACTCAAAAAAGTCACCATCAAAGATTCTGGCTTACCACCTTGCATTGAAGAATTTGTAGATGCTTTTTCAGGAAGAGAATTCCATGGACTAGGAAACATCATGGGAGTATATGATGAAAGAGAATTAAATATAACTACAAGACCCCTCACCACTTTTGAAACACCCCTTGGGAAGATGAAACTCAAAAGATACTACCCTAAGAAGCCACTAACTCAGTAGCAGTATACAAAGCCCAAATTACCTGGATACTCCAAGAAGAAATACCAGAAATTTTAGGAATTTTTAGTAATGATGGAGGAATAAAAGGCCCAAAATCAGTACCAGAAAACCCCTCAATGAGAAGATTCATATGGTAATATGCCATAAACTTGGAAAGAATTTTATTCAGGATTGAAGAAGAGGGATTCACTATCTCAGGATCAAAATTTGAATCCTGTGTGCCAGGTTTGGACATAGTATGACATTTTGTATCATTAAAAGGCAGAAAAATCACAAAAAAAAGATAAAAAAAGTTTGAAATTTGCCGCCACCTCTCAATAAGAAAGAAATAACAGGATTTTTTGGACTTTTTGTGTACGTCAGAATGCTTACTGATAAATTCTTACAATTTGGATCACCTGGGAGGATTTTGAGTGGAACTTTGATTAAAAATGTGAATAATCCTTCAATCAACTCAGAAAAGTTGTTGGAGAAGAGATTACCCTCAAGATATTTTATTATGGAAAAATAGCAGGAAAATAAAGTTAGAAGCAGACTCAATCTATATTGAATAAGGAGCGCTACTCACTTAACAAGACAAAGAAGTAAAATAGAGACCAGTATTATATGAATCAATAGTGTTTTCAAAAGTTAAATCAAAAAACTCCCAACCCAAATTAGAACTCTGTGAATTTTCAAGAATTCTCAAAAAGGTTCAAACAAAACTTTGAAAAAACATTTTTGATTACATTTTGATGTCAAGGCTTTAACTTAAATGGTCAGGATGCCTTTTTTACCCAATTCCCCCATGAGAATATTGGTGTCTTTCATTCAACTATTTTTATTTTTTTTTGGTACACAAACCAGGGAGACCCTCTACTATTCCAGATGTTTTATCCAGAATACAAAAATACTCAGAAGAAAAATATGAAGATGCACCAGAATTTTATTAAGAAGAAAATGGATCAAGCCACACTCTGTATTTTGGGCTAAGAATGTAAATTCACCCAATTTTTCAGGAATACAAGTACCAATGTGGGAACTCCTCTTGTGTGGGATTAAAATGAGGCAGTACCTGGAGGGGGAAATCACAGGTAACTAGTTTTGAATTGCTAATAACTCCTGTAACCAAGGGTGGCAAGGGTGTATTGCCTGCCCCTCCTAAAATACTGAACAAAATCTTCCTTGGAGCTCACAAACCAAAATAAAATTAGTAAGTGGCTTTACAACTGCAGAAGACAGAATTCAGCAGTCTCAGATCAGACCTATTCAATAAATAATATGAAAAATAATGTCAGTAATTTGGTTAATTTTTAGATTTAATGAAATACTTGTCTGTTTTAATTTTAATCTTTTTGGTGGTTAAATGAAATTGGGGTGAGTGGTTTCTTCTTGGTGATAAATCCTTGGTAGGATGGGTTATTTAAGGTTTTCTGGAAAATTTGATTGGTGTTGATAAAGGTAATTTTGTTAAGGTATAGTTATAATAGAGTAAATAATTTTTTAAAGGTTTGTTATTTTTTTAAGAGGGTTAAATAATAATTTAAAATAGTATTTGTTAAGTTTGGGAGGTAAGATTCTTTAATATTGTATTTTTTAAAGGGGTAAGTTATTTTTAAGTCTTGATAAATGGTGTTGATTTTACTGGATAAAATATTTTAATAAAGTAGTAACCCTAATCTTGGGTACTGGGTAATTTTTTAATAATAATAATTTTTTTTAATACTAAGATTCCACTGAGCTTAGCTACTGGGCAATCTTTAACACTATACTTCCACTGAGCTTTTAGCTACTGGGCAAGTATATTCACTATAATTTGCTGGACTACCTCCCAGGTGAGGGATGACTTATTCCTGTGCTTGTAATGTGCAGAGGATATATTGTGCATGGGGGGGATTTTGAAATTTGGGGGAGAGAGCCCCTCTATTTATACCTTTTGGGAGCCCAGAGGGCCCTCCATGGGAGCTGTCTCTTTTCACTTTAATTCCTCTTGATTTCATCATGTGACTCTGTTTTTGGTGAGGACCTTTCTTGCATGGGTCAGGTGATTTAAGGTTTGGTGATAATTTTCTCTCTGCACAGCCTCCATTTATCACATGATTGCCTTTTGGTGAACTAATTATGATGTGATATTCTTGAATTTTCCTTGCATACATGAGGTGATTCAATTTTGGCTGGGGATTTTTGTTGTGCACAGCCTCTTTCTTGTCACATGATATTCTGTTGGTGGATGCAGTATCACATGATGACCTTTTAACTCCTTTGCATATGTCCTATTTTAGGTTTAGTAGAAGTGGCTGTGTAATTTATGCAGGTGTCATGATTGTTTTTCTTCCTTTTGAACTTTAAAATGAAGTCAGGTGATAATTTCTTGCACTGGTGAATTTACTGTTATGTATGAGATGATGTGATTTTTGAGTTTGACACATGCTGTGCATAGTCATGTGGTTGAGATTTAGTTAAAATTGTGTACTGCATGCAACCTGTTGTAACTTGCTTTGGTTTGCATGAGGTGATGAGTGGTGTAAATAAATATGTTTTAAGGTTTTAAGTGGGGTTACTGTGGATATAAGATAAGGTACTCCTGGGGCTGTGTTGTAAATGAATTGCAGGAATTCCATGGAGCTGAGCTTTGTATCATGTGACTTTGAATGTAAGTTGGCTGTATAACTAATGCATGTGTCATTTTCTTGCTGCATGAGTCCTGTGGCTGTAAGGGGGTGTAAAGCTGGGTGGGGTGTGTAATTTAAAGGGTGGTACCTCATTTGTTGTAACTAGTATACTATATGTAACTTGATTTTTTACATATGCATAATGAAATTGAATAATTTATTTAAACACATACACTGCCCTTTGGTGCCTGTGCCATGGTTTTACAAGTTCAATCCAGCTTCTTGCTGTAAAATTGACCTTTTGGTGTAAAATTTGAGTGTAAGTCTGCCTGTAGGCTGGATTTCCTGCTGTTATAGGGTACTATGAGCTTGAGCCTGGTGAAAAGAATGGTATGGAATACCACATCCCCCTCTCCATTTAATGCTGTCCCCAGCATTCCAGGTGAGAGCTCTCTATTCTTCATCTGATTCTGTGGTTTCCTCCAATACTTCTTCCCCATTTATTGATTCATCTTCTTCACTTTGTTCTTCTTCTGTATCTTCTTTTGTGTTTATCAACTTTCCTCTTGGGTAGAACCTCTTGACTTGAGATGCTGCAAATCTTCTTGCTAATTCTGTTCCATCAAGTTCCTCAAGTTCATATGGTCCATTGTTTATTTGTTTGATTACTCTGTAGGGTCCATTCCATTTGTTTTTTAAAAGTAGTCCCCAATTGGTTTCTATTGCTTTGTTGTAAACCAGGACCAAATCTCCTGGATTGAGTGGTGATCTTAGTTGGTGTGCCATTCTTCTATCCCAATATTTCATTGAGTCTTCCCTTGATTTTTTGAGTTTTTCTGCTGCTTTTCTTCTCATCTCTTCTTTTCCTTCCAACTGCTTGGCTCTGGCTTCCAATAATTCCTCAGTTGTGGATATTTTGTGCCATTCTACTGCTAAAAAGGTTTTTGTTTCAATGTCAATTGGTAATACTGGTAGTTGTCCAAATTGGAGTTCATATGGTGAGAAACCAGTTGTCCTTTTAGTGGAGATTCTGTCAGCCAAGGTAACCAAAGGTAGATATTTTTTCCATTTTCCTCCATTTTCTCCACACATCTTGACTAATGCATCTTTAAGTTGTTTATGGCCTCTTTCAACCATTCCTTGAGACTCTGGGTAATAGGGTGTGGTGATTCTGATCCTTGATCCTGCTTTCTTTACTGCATCTTGTAATTCTTTTCCAAACTCTGGCCCCCCATCAACAGTTACTTCTTTTGGTGAGCCATACCTGCATATCCATTCTGAGGTGAACCATTCTGCAACTGCCTTTGCTGTTAATTTGACTAGTCCAACTGTTTCTGGCCATCCTGAAAAGTCATCTCTGGCCACAACCATATATTTCCATCTTCCAGATTTAATATGTACTGCATCCATGCTTACCCTTTCAAAGATTTTTGATGTTGCTGTAGGCCTTCCTTGTTCCCTTTGTAAGCTTTGACTTCTCTTTTGGCAGGCCAGGCAAGATTGAACCCAATTCTTGACTGATTTCTTCATTCCTTCCCACCAAAATCTTGCTTTAATTCTTCTGTAAGTTTCATTTTCCCCTCTATGGCCCATCTCTTCATGAAGTGACTTTAAGATGTAGCTTTGAACTTCTTGACTTGATATCACCAATTGAGGGTTTGGGTTATTTCTTCTTTTGAGTTGGCCATCTTCCAAAAAAAAGTTGGATGACCTTCTTTTTATCCTTCTAAATTCTTCTTCTTTGCTTGATTGTGGTTTTTTCATTGTACTTAAGTATTCTTGCATTCTCTTCCAAAATCCTTCTTGTTTGGTTGGTACTTGTACTCCTGAAAAATGGAGTGAATTTACATTCTTGGCCCCAAATCCAGGGTGTGGCTTGATCCAATCTTCTTCATCAAATTCTTGTGCATCTTCATCTTCTTCTTCTGAGTTTTTTGGTCTTCTGGATAGCCCATCTGGCATAGTGAAAGTTTTCCCTGGTTTGTGTACCAAATCAAAGGAAAATAGCTGAATGAAAGCCACCCATCTTGTCATGGGGGCATTGGGTAAGCAAGGGGTGTTGATCATTTCAATTAAAGCCTTGGCATCAGCCTGTAATTCAAAATGTTGTCCCCAAAGTATTGTTTGAAGTTTCTTGAGAATTCTTGCAACTCCACAGAGTTCCAATTTGGGTTGTGAGTATTTTGATTCTAATTTTGAAAAAGTTATTGATTCATATAATACTGGTCTGTCTTTTCCTTCTTTATCTTCTTGAGTGAGTACTGCTCCTGCAGCAATGTAGCTTGAATCTACTGCTAGTTTGATTTTTCCTGCTCCTTTGTCATAATCCAATTTTTTGAGAGTTATTTCTTCTCCAACTATTCTTCTGAGCTTATGGAAAGCTTCTTCACATTTTTGATCCCAATCCCAGTCAACATCTTCTCTGGTGAGCCTTCTGAGTGGTGATGCAACTTGTGAGAAGTTTTCAATAAACATTCTTACATAGGCACAAAGACCAAGAAATCCTCTTATTTCCTTTTTGTTGAGAGTTGTTGGCCAATTTTGAATCTTGTTGATCTTTTGTTTTGAGATTGTTCTTCCTTTGAATGATACAACATGCCCTACTATGTCCAAAGCTGGAACACAGCATGCAAACTTGGATCCTGAGATAGTAAGTCCTGCTTCTTCAATCCTGAATAAAACTCTTTCTAAGGTTATGGCATATTCCCATATAAATCTTCTGATTGAGGGGTTTTCTGGTAGTGTTTCTTGATTGTAAAGTGATCTTTGTCCTTTTATTCCTCCATCATCAATAAAAATTCCTACACTTTCTGGTATTTCTTCTTGAAGTATCCAGGTCATTTGGGCTTGGTATACTGCTACTGAGTTTGTGGCTCCTTGGGGTAGTCTTGTGAGTTGCATCCTTCCAAGGGGTGTTTCAAAAGTTGTGAGGGGTCTTGTAGTGACATCTAATTCTCTTTCATCATATCCTCCCATGATATCTCCTAGTCCATAGCATGCTCTTCCTGCAAATGCATCTACAAATTCTTCAATATGAGGTGGTAAGCCAGCATCCTTGATGGTGACTTTGTTGAGTTCTTGAAGGTCATGGACAATTCTGAGTTTCCCATTTGATTTGGCCACACAAAAGATTGGGCTTGTGTAGCTTGAGGTGGATTGCTCATAGAGTCCAGTCCTGATTCTTTCTCTGATTAATTCAGTAAACTGAGGTAAAATTGATTTGGGAATGGGAATTGGTTTCTTCTGCCAAGGTTCATGAGGTATTACTGGTATCTTGTAAGGTTTTCCATATGAGTGTTTGAGTAATCCTCTTTCTTCTTCACAGAAAGCTATTGCTTTTTCCCTTAAGGTAATAACATTTTTGAGTAAATTGATTTCTTCATTTGATAACCATCCTGGTGGGCCAAAATTGACTGCTTGGAGTCTTTCATGGGTGACCTTGAAGGTTTCTTGAAATATAGGTGGGTTTGGTGATAAGGGTGTTTCATAAGGATCCCTTGACAAAGGTGGTCTTTCCAAAGGTGGGTTAAGGTCTTGAGGCATTGGCTCATTGACTGGTCTCACCTTCTTCAGGACTGATCTGTATTTGGCTGCTAAAATTTGGTGATCCATCTTCAATTAGTTATTTTGTTTCTTCTTTTTTTTTTTTTTTTTTTTTTTTTTCTAAGAATTTGCTAGTGTCCTGAAATCTTGAGGTCTTCACAATTCTTCTTTCTTCTTTCTTCCATAAAAAAAAATGTAGTTTAAGGTCATACAGGACCTACAACTAGGTGTGTAACCCCTGTATATTAGGTATACAAGTCCTGCAGTTTAAGTCATGCAAGGACCTCCTGGCCTAATCCAAGGGCTTATCTTGATTCTTGAGCTCCTTTGGGCTTTATTTTGGATTCCACTTGACTCTTGTTTTATTCTTCAATCTTCATGATTCCCACTTTATGAAAGGTTCTTCTGCTTGTTTTATTTCTTGATAAGGAATTTTCTTGTCTTAATTGATGGCTTGGGACTCCACTTTGTTCATTCTGGCCAATTTGATAATGATAAACACCTGTGAAACCCCTTGTTCCTGTTACACAAAGGGAGCAGTTTATTGTCATTCTGAGGACAAAAATGGTCCTTCAGCACTTCTCCTGACTAGGACAATCCCCTCCAGCTTCTTGGCTGTTATTATTTTTTTTATAAGTTTCCCTGTCCAAGTCTACAGGGGAAGCAGTTTACTGTCATGCTGAGGACCTCCTGAGTCTTCAATCTTCTTTAAAATCCCAAGGGCAATTTGAGTTGAGTGTTTTACATCATCTTGTTGGTCCATCATGTTGAGTGAGTCCTGAATCAATAATTAATCCAATTAGTCATCCTTCAGTCCATAAATCCTAGCCAGTGATTCTTGAATCCCAATTGAGTTTCAATCCAGAGTCAAAGAAGTTTCCAAGGTCTTGTTCTTTCCAAAGGTCAATCCATAAGGAACTCCTGCTTTTCTTCATAAATAATCTTCTTCATTTTCACTATTTTGAATAATTGTCCTATGATAAGTTGTTTCCCAGTTTTCTTGCTATTTCTTCAAAATGATTTATGTCGTTTTGTTCTTTTGTATTCCTGAATTATACCTGTTATAAAGAAATGAAAAAAATAAAAAATTGTAATAATAAGGTGATTTAAAATTGATTTTAATATTAATTTATTGATATATATTTTTTTTAATAATATTTGTTTGGATAAGGGCCCCCCTCTCCATTTAAAAATCTTGAGTTGGTTTTCAGATTTTGAAGAGGATATGTTCTCATTCCCCCAAAACTTCCACTATAAGGGATAGTGTAAGAAATAAGTTTACCCACCCCTTATTTTTTATAGTGATTTTGATAAGGATAAATAATGATACATAAGATTTACATAATTTTATTCTGATGATGATTCAATAATAAGTTTTTTGTTTTTTTGTTTTTTTTTAATGTAAGTATAAAATAACCATTAAGTGAGATATGTGAGTAAAAGTCACAATTTAAAAGAAATAATCCTGAATCACAATTAAGATCATGGAACTGTTTGGTTGAAGGTGGTAATTTGTGCCAATCAGTAAAAATTGGTGCTCTTGAGAGTATTTATAATTAATATTACATAATTTAATGATCATAATTTGAGTCCTTTAATCATATAATGACCCTTATGATGCCACAACTCTTCCTTTTGGAATCATCATTGTGACTCAGACTTTATTTCAAGTCCATTCCCTTTATGGTTCAGATTTTCTGTTACCCATAAATTCATTTGAGTTGTTAAAAATATAAACAGTGAAAAATCAAATTTTGTACAATAAAAAAAACTCTTGTTTGCTCTTTGGGGGGATTTTTAAATTCCATTTGGAATAAACAGCACATTGAGGTGTTATTAATATGTAAATTCCCCAAATTATGTCATCAATCTTTGAGTTTTTAATATAAATAACTCCTTCAGAGTTCAATTAATGCCTTCATGGCACAAATACTTCTTCTTTTCAAACAAGTTCCAATCACTTTCTTTTAATTGAAGAAATATTTCAAATAAATTGATCTTCTTTTTTTTTAAAAAAAAAAAAAATAAAAATAACACTTGATGTAGAGTTTTTTTTTTTTTTTAATTATTGTTATTATTGAGTTGAAAAATTAAGCCAACTTAATGGCTCTTGTTGTAATAGTAGGAAAAGTATAATAAAAATAATGAATAAATAGAATATTCTTGAGATCATGAATGGGATATGCCCCTAATTCTTAGTGAAAATAAATAGTTGAATTTTGGATAAAAAATAAAATAAAAAATATGTTCAAAAAGCATAAGTCAGTATATCTTTCCAATTCTTCTTTATAATGGCATAAAATTAGAAATTAAAAAAGAATAATAAATGAAACCTTAGGTAGTTTATAGTCTTGCCTAGGACTTATCCTCCTTTGATAGTCCTTGTTCAATCTTTTTGAATATTTTAAATAGGCAGTTTATGGTCTTGCCAAGGACCATTGGTTGATTTATTTTTTGAGTCCTTGTTGAGAATTTTAGTGGTTTATTTTTTATATTTGAGGGGGAAGTTTATGGTCTTGCCAAGGACCATATGTTGTCTTTGCTTTGGTCCTTGTTGATAATTTTAGTGATTTATTTTTGATATTTGAAGGGGCAGTTTATGGTCTTGCCAAGGACCATATGTTGTCTTTGCTTTGGTCCTTGTTGATAATTTTAGTGATTTATTTTTGATATTTGAAGGGGCAGTTTATGGTCTTGCCAAGGACCATATGTTGTGCCCAGGCACCTGATTGTTGCACTTGGGGTTTCCTGGCATGTAATTTATCTTCAAAGCCAAGTTGTAATTATCTTAAACAGTTTATAGTCTTATTGAGGACTCATCTTCATATTAAAAGGACATTTAAGCCTATTAAATGAGAGAAATATTTTATTAATGTTGAATACCTGTGGAAGCCAAATCAAATATGTTAGTATAGTTATCATTCAAAATGAGAAAGCATAAAAGATAAAATAGCAGTTTAAAGCCTTGCTCAGGGCATTTATTTTGTCCTTCATAGCCCTGTAGCACATAAAAGTAAATAAGTCAGCTTCATTTAATATTAATGAGAAAATGAAAAAAATCCAGCAGTTTAATGTCTTGCTCAGGACATTTTTTTATTTAAAGCCCTATAGCACATCAAAATGAAAAATGTCAGCTTAATTTGATATTAATGAGACAATCAACAAATTCCAGCAGTTTAATGTCTTGCTGAGGACATTTTACTGTTTGCTTTTCACAGCCTTGTAGAAATGAAAAACTCAATTAGCAAATTAAAAAATTAAAATTAATAAATGAATAAAGCAGTTTTAAGCCATGCTGAGGGCATCTTTCATTTGTAGCCCTGTAGCATGAAAAGTAAATAAAATAAATGAAGTCAAATAAATAAGAAAAAATCAGCAGTTTAAAGCCATACTGAGGGCTTTTTCTCTTTTTTTGTTGTATTTTAACCTTCTTAAGTCATTAAATATATATATATATATATATATACTATTTTTTGTTTTGTTTTGAAATATCCCTGTATCAAAAATAAAAAAATAATGTTAGAGTTGAAAAAAAAAAAAAGAACCAAGAATTAAATACTAAATAAAACCAAGCAGTTTTAAGCCATGCTGAGGGCATCGTTTTTTTTTTTTTTTTTTTTTTTTCTTCTTTTTTTTTTTTTTTTAAATTGAAACAGTCATAAACAAATGAAATATTGTTAAAATTAAGAAAAATCATCAGTTTAAAGCCTTGATGAGGGCTTTTCTTTTTGTAAAATACATTAATCAGAAGAAAAAAAAAACAAAAAAAAACATCAGTAATATTCAGCTTTAATAATGAAAACAATAGAAAATAAACAGTTTTAAGTCTTGTTCAGGACTTATTTATTTGTTATTTTTATTTATTTATTTATTTTTATTTTATTTTTTAGTTTTTTTATTTTCTTTATTTTTGAAACCCCTTTTATGTATATTTATTTAATTGTTATTTTTTTTCTTATATGTTCTCTTTTTTTACAGAATAAGAAGCTAATAAAGTAAAAATTAATGGATAAACCAGTTGAAAGTCCTTCAAGGACTATTTAAAAGCACTTGAGAGTGCTCAAAATTGAGTCGGGTTGGTTATGGGGGGGCCTTTCTGGCCTCCAAAATTCAGTTGGCTGGCTGATTTCCTAGTTGGAATAGGTTTTAAAGCGATTTTGGTTGTTTTTTTTTTTATCTGAATGGGGTGCTTTAAATGTAGTCGGGTGGTTTCAGAGACAGCTAGATGGGTTATACTACCCACCCCTTACCTTATGTGGAACAGCATTGGGTGAGTTTTTTTTTTTATATTTATTCTTTTTCTTTTTGATTTGATTTAATTTATTTTATTTTTCTCTTTCCTTTCTTTCTAATTCCTCTGAAAGGACTTCCATTTTTCTCTCAACTTTTTCGCGTTTTTTGCACTTGGTTGATAAGTCCCTTGAGTCCTTTTAGCAGCTTCGGGTCTAAGATGGGTTTGACCCTTTTGCTGCAATACCTTCTCCTAATTGCATTGGTTAGTTTGTTTTGGGTCTAGGTGAGTGTTTTCTTTTACTCCTATATTCAGATCAAAGTGAACTGAAATATTGGGTATTCCTGATGTCACTCCACCTTTCTTTAGTGCTGTAAACACACTGGGAACATCATTCAATAATTGGCCAGATCAGGGGAGGTATCGGTACTTCTAGCTTATATTGCTCGCTTCACAAGTGGCTTTGGCTGTACAGTAGGTTATTGGAAAGTAAAGTAACTTCATTTGCATCGGGTGGGTGGTTTTAGTGAACGGTACTGTTTTACTGGGTCCTAGAGGTAATAGTTTGGCTTCCAAGCTGTCAGAAAAAACTCCTTGGAGGTATGAACCTTCAAGAGGTACATCATTTGATCCTAGCATGATCAATTGGTAGTTGTAGGATGTAACGTTACACATCCAAGGTAACTCCACCCAGAAAAGGAAGTTGCTGCTTGCAGGTCTCTTATGCAAGCCACTCTACTAACTCCTTTTTAAAACCTGCTGTCAATCACGAAAATCAGCTGGATTTGTTGTATCTATTCAAGTGCCAAGGTATGGGTTCAGTATGTCCCTCTCCTCTTATTCCATTCATTCTGTTAGTCTTGAATGTTATTGATATTTTGGTGCTACTGCAATATTTGATTTCCATGACCTACGTTGTGGTATTCCATACCAGTTCTTCCAAGGTTCAAATCCACAATTTCAAAGCTAAAACTTTGATCAATAATAATAATAATATATATATATATAAAGAAAATAAAGAAAAAAAGTGAAAGATAAAATTAAAAAAAAAAAAAATTGCAAGAGAAAGGAAGATAATTATATTAAAATAACAAAAATAAGTATTTCAATGGAATCTACATCAAATTTTACCTATAGTCACATATTGCCTCAACCCCATAATGTCAATAATTTTCTAGATATCATGGATTAAAGAAGAGAAATGATACTATACACTCTATACTAGGTACAAGAATATGCTTAAAGATAATGCAGATTGTCTAAATATTCAATATGAATAAACATGTGTAACATTACATAAGTGATACCATTACTCTTACAACATCATGTGTTACATGTCTTGACATAAAAAAAACACTTACATATAAGCTAACATAGTGTTACATTACTCAATCCCCACTTAAACTCCCATAACCAAACATTACAGGTATTATTTACAAATTAAATTTTACATAGAGAAATACTCAACTGAATACAGATCAAGGCTGTGAAGAAGAAAAATAAAGTTAGTAGAGATAAGAATACAGTTTTAAAAAAAATGGTGCAATCAACCAAACATATGGTGCAATATCTGTATCAAATGACACCATTCCAAATTTAACCACCAGCAAAAATGTCTCAAGGCTGTGAAGAAGAAAAATAAGGTTAGTAGAGAGAAGAATACAGTTTTAAAGAAATGGTGCAATCAACCAAACATATGGTGCAATATCTGTATCAAATGACACCATTCCAAATTTAACCACCAGCAAAAATGTCTCAAGGCTGTGAAGAGGAAAAATAAGGTTAGTAGAGATAAGAATACAGTTTTTTTTAAATGGTGCAATCAACCAAACATATGGTGCAATATCTGTATCAAATGACACCATTCCAAATTTAACCACTAGCAAAAATGTCTCAAGGCTGTGCATAATAAGAATAGAGTTTAGTTAAAATAAGAGTATAATTCAAAAAGTATGGTGCAATCAACCAAACATATGGTGCAATATCCTGAACAAATGACACCATTCCAAATTTAACCACTAGCAAAAATGTCTCAAGGCTGTGCACTGACAATAATAAGGTTCAGAATGGTGCAATCAACCAAACATATGGTGCAATATCTTGATCAAATGACACCATTTTTACTTTAACCACCAGCAAAAATGTCTCAAGGTGGAATTTTTTCTAAGTCCCTTGTTTTTGGAAGGCTCTATGGAGGGCCCAAAAGGTATAAATAAAGGGCCTCTCTCCCTGTTTTTCCCCCCATGCTTCTGATTCAGACAATAATCTTGAGGATCAATCCATCCCTTCTCTAGTAGGATAATCTAGTATTTATATTGAAAAAGATCAGTAGCAAGGCTCAGTATCTTATAGTATTATTTATGATTAATTAATGAAAGATATTTATAATATTAATGAAAGAGCTTAATATTATTTAATAGTCTTACCATTATAGTAGTAGTGTTGAAGTAGTGTTTGAAGATATTATCATTGGTGATCTTATCTAATTTATCAATAACCCTTATTTATAGAAGGGTTATCATCTTACCCTTATACCTTATATCATAAGCCTTTTTAGGTATATTGGATTATATTTATATTTATCCTAATAGTATTATATTACTATTATATCATTTATATCTTACCTTTATATTAAACAAAACCACCATTAAAGAATTATCTTACCCTTAAATTATTATAGCTATATTGATAGTATTATTGAATCAACTTTAAAAGTATTAGCTAGCTATCAAGATTATTATTAATATTAATAGTGATCTTAAACAATATTATTTAAATATCTCAGGTATTGAAAGAAGGAATACTAGAAGAATTAATTAAAAAGAATTATAATCAATAACAAGAAAGTTAAGCAAACCTAAATTATTAAAAAAATATTAACTATTACCAGTATTATCATAGTGATCTTTTATTGACAGACTGATAGAGACTGCTGAAGAAAATTCTCTAATTGAAAAGCCACAAAACTAAATAATTGATTTGTGATCTCATCAAAAAGGGTATCTTTTTCAGTATAATTAGAGGGGCAGCTAATACACCTTAGCACCCATGGTTATTGGCTCATTCTGAAATTCAAAACAGAATCACCAATAATTTCCCCCTCAAGGTACTGCCTATTATTTATCCCACAACAAAAGGAGTTCCCACATCTGGTGTCCCAACAGTGGCTTTCAAATCTCAAGTATCATTAATAAGATCACATTATCAATCTTAAAAATCATAAAAAAAATCAAAAAAAAAAAAAATCAATCAAAAAAAAATAAATAAAAATTAAATCATTGTTTAGATCACAACTATAATGGAGGAATCATCATCCTCAAAGAAGGCTCTAACCTTGGAGGAGGAATTGGAAAAAGAGCAGTCCAGAATTGAGGAATTAGGTCAGGAAGAAAGTGAAGAAGAGGATTTTTCTTATTTAGAAAATGATGAAGAATTTCAGAAGAAAAGGTTAGAATTACAGAAGGCTATGGAAAGAGCTGCAAGAAGACATGGAAAGAAGACAAAATCAAGTCAATTCTCACCTGAAACTACTGGGGATGCAACTATTGAAAGAATGCTCAGACCCCAGCAACCATCACCATCACCAACCCCAAAGACATTTGCAACATCCACACCAGGAACATTGCCAAGAGCTGCAAGATTTGCAAAAAGGGTACATATTACAACACCAACTCAGCAACCTGAAAGAGTTACAATACCTACAAGAAAGATTGTTAAAATAAAGGCAAAAGATTATAACCTCAACTTTGATGGAAGTGATGTTGGGGATTTTATCAAAAGAGCTGAAAGGATAGCATCAATTGAAGGAGCTAATGAAAGGGATTTGGCAATGCAAATAGCATTCTGGAGTGAAGATAAGGATATCAGATATGAAATTGAAGGAATGCCAGGATATGAAATGGAGGATTGGGATCAATTGAAAAAGGAAATGATAAGTAAATGGGGAAAGGTGGAACCAGAAAGAAGACACAGGAAAGATTCATTAACAAGACTATTTAATCAAACTCAACAGGAAGGAGGAGTCAAAAGTTTGTCCCAATACAGAAAGTTTATTGGGGAATATGACATAATTTCAAAATATCTGCTGAAGTATGGGTATATCAAAAAGGAAAATGATTATCATGAAGATGTCTTTGATTCTTTATCACCAGAAATTAGAAGTAGTGTTACTAAAGAAATGATCAAAGACAGGACCATGGTTCAAGCAAGAGATGGAGGATATATCTTACCTGAGATGGATATCCTCAGAAATTATATTGAGGCAGAATTGGAGGCAGCAGTAGTTATTAAAGGGAAATCACAATTATCAAAGTCAGATGAAATCAAAAGCAAAAAGAAAACCAGATTTGAAGATGAAAGCTGGGAGGAGGTTATCAAGCAAATGAAAGATATTACAAAGAAAATAAAGAATCCACCAGCTCAAGAGGCTCATGTCAATGAAGCCCCAAAAGAAGTGAACCCGATGAAGGATGTTTTGGACCAGCTGAAAGAACTATCAGAGGCTGTTAATCCACCAAAGAAGGTCTGGAAGGATAAACCAAATACACAAGGATCAGGCTTAGCACCAAATGCACAACCATTCAGACCAAGAAATACCCAGGCACCTTTACCTGCAAATTATCAACCTTATGTTCCAGCACAACTATATCCAAGACCACCCTTAAAGTGCTATTACTGTTTTGAAAATGGTCATTCATTGACAAGATGCAGCTACCTGGCAGAAGATATGGAAAAAAGAATTGTTAGTAGGCAAGGATTAAATTTCCTTTACCCTAATTTCCAAAGAGTACCTTCAGAAGGAACCAAATCTCCAAAGGACTTAGTCAGGGAATTTGATAAGGAACAAAAAGAAATTTCAAATAGGATAATTGAAAAGGAAAAGCCTCTATCAAGACCAGAAGATCAAAATATAGTTGAGCTGAAAAAGGAAGAAAAAGAAGTTTCAATTGCTCAAGTAGAAGACTGGGGTAATTGGGAACCACCAACAGTATCTTCACCCACTGAGATTTTGGAAACACATGCAACTCTCAGACAGACAAAGCAAAGATTAGCTAAGCAAGAAAGCCAAAATAGAGAAGATTCTCAAAGTAAAAAACCTATACTACCAGGAACCTATCATGAGGATGAGGCTGAAGAAGAGATGAAGATTATTGTTCCAACCAAATATAAAGATAAACATACAAAAAGAGATGAAACATTTGAAGGAACTGAAAGTAAAGAAAAAGAGAATTTTGAGGAGGAAGGTGACAAGTTAAACAAAAGGATGGTTCACCACAAAACTGAAAAGAAAGAATTCATAAAGGATAAGAAAGAATTCAAACCAAAATTAGCAATTGAAAATGTGATAAAGAAAATCTTGGAACAGAAAATTAACTTAACCTTGGAAGAAATATTATCAGTTTCAGAAGCCTTCATTCACAGGCTTCAAGGGATTTCTCTTGAAGAAAAGGAAGCTATAAAATCAGTTAACACTTTGGACATTAAAGAAGATGTTATTTCTATAAAAATTAAAGACTTTGAAAAACCAAGACTTCATTATGCCTGTCCACTTGGGTTTATGCAAGTATTTGTTGGAAAAGAAGAGTATCCAGTAATGGCACTGGTAGATACAGGATCAGAGCTCAACATAATCACTGAAGATGCAGCAATAAAAGCCTCTCTTCCAAACAGAAAGCTCAACATGAATTTAAGAGGAATTGGAGGACATACAACATCATTAATTGGATTGGCTGAATTCACACAAGTACTCTTGCCTTCTGGAGAAGAAAAAGAAATTCATTTCTTCATTGCCAAGGGAGCAGTACATACAGTCCTTGGAAGGCCCTTCTTGGCAGACAATAATATTAGATTGGACTTTTCACAGAAACAAGGTGAAATATTTAGCTATCAAGAAGCAGATGGAAGAAGATTATGTATGCCAATATGCAAACCCCATATGTTAGGATGGCAAACAGGACCACCAAGAGGAATGGAGCTTTGTTCAATGGGAAAAATAAAGGATTGGTTTAGCAAAGTAAAATTAAAAGAAGCTGAAGATAAATCTAAAGCAAAAATAAAAAGTATTTTCAAATCAACAAAAAACAAAGATTATCAAAAGATAAAGTCTATGGAATGTAATTTAGATGAAAGATTATCCATAATGGATAGGGGAATAGAGAAAGAACCTCAGGAGGAAGTGGAAGGAGACCAAGAGGTGGAAACACAAGAGCCAGAACAGGGACCATCAACAGAAGCACTATCAAACCAAATAAAATCAGAAGAACCAAAGTCATTAGCCTGGTATTTAGACAAGGCAATAAAAGAAAACAAGGAATGGGCTACATTTGATCCCAAAAAGTGGGAGGAATGGATCAACAGAAATCTACCACCTTCAAGTGAATATGAAGATTATGTTAAAAATAAAAATCCTCAAGTAAACAACTTAAGCTTAAGCCCATGCCCTGACTTCTGGAAAATTTATGATGAACCTGAAAACAATAAAAGTTATATATGGAAACAAGATGAAAAATCAAATTGGTATATGGAAGAAGTCAATGAAGCAGAGAAAAAGGAAAACAAAATTATTTATAAAACAATTGACACCAATGGTTTGTTATATCAGGTTTTGGTTAATGGCTCAGAAATAATAGAGGGACCACCAATACATAGTAGAGAGAATCTGTTTGACATATTTTCCAAGCAAAAACACCCACAAGATATGGAAATTGAAATGAAGCCAGAAATCAACAGTGATCAATGCTGTGAAGACTCATTGGAAGATCTTAGAAATAAGATTGTTAACTGTTTCAAAGATGAAGAATTTATGAAGGAATACAATAAAGAAGAATCTAATCAAACTGATGAATTCCAAATACATGAAATTTCTCAAGATCCTCCAAAGAAGAAAATAAAGCACTCTCATGCTTATGAAAATCTTTGGGAGGCCTACAATAATCATGACTCTTTAAAAGAAATTAAACCAAGATTATCTTCATATTCAAAGCCAGAAGCAAATTTGATAGAAGTTGAAGTCTCACCATTGCAAAAGGATCTCATGAACACTATTCTGTCATATGATTTAAACCCAAAAAGCCCATGGAGAATTGATAAAGACAAGGAAATGGACTTGGAAAAAGAAAGTTTCTTGAAGTATTATGATGAAATGTCTTACTGGCAACTTCCAACACCTGAAGAAGAGCCAGATTTCATAATTCTTCCCTACATTGAATTCAAAGATATATACTTTGAGGGTCCATCAAGAATAAAAGGTGGAAAATGGTTGAAGAATCTTCCAGGATATGACCTGTCAAAATTAGACTTTATGGAGCTCTTGAATGAGGAAGGAATTAAGGGTAATTTGGAAAACCAGTATTGGGAGGAAGTATTTTCCTTTGATGAACAAACAAGGAAGGCTCTTTATGATGGTAGAATTTGGCCACAAGAAGACTTCAATTTGCACAATATGGAGCTTCTTTGTGGAAATCTTTTCTGGGAAGAGTATGGATACCTCTTTATACACAAAGAAGAAGGATTCATAAGAAATTGGAAAGGTAATACCTTAGAAGAAAGGAAGAAAGGAAGGAAAATACTGGGAGAAATAGCCAAGGATATATGTGTGAATAGAATTCTTCAACAAAAAGAAAAAGGAAAATGGGTTTCATGAATTGAATATATTTTTCTGCACATGTAAAAAAAAAAAAAAAAAAAAAAAAAAAAAAAACTTAAAAAAAAATATTAAAATTAAAATTAAAAAAGATATAAACTCAAAAAAAAAAAAAAATAAAAAATAAAAAATAAAAAATAAAAAATAAAAAATAAAAAATAAAAAATAAAAAATTAATTTATGAATGCTGATTTGGGGGTATGCAAGAGTTTTAACTGTAAAAGTATCATAAGGCTATGTTTAAATTAAAAAATGGGGGTGGGTGTCTGTTTCTTATTCCACCTCTAATGGTTTAAGTTTTTTGGGATGAAATCCTTGGGAATTTCAATATAAATTTCTATTCAGTTTTAATATCAATATCATTAATTTCAAGACCTTTTAAAAAAAACAGAAAAAAAAAATTGATAAGATCATAATCTTTAAAAAAATTAACAAACACTCAAGATGCCAAAGCTTGGATGTTATGGGGATGAATTGTTGAAGGATGAAGAGATTTTGGATCAAAGGTAATTGAAGAAGCAATATGAAGAATTCATTTTTGAGTGTGAAGATGAATTTCAAGAATGTCAGTCATCAAGTCACCAATCAAGAGAGGAAAAGGAAAAATTGGAAGAAATAAGGTTGTTATTAGAGGAACTTAGAGTTTTGAATGAAAAATTAGCTTATTATAGAAATTACTTACCATCAATGAGCAAAGTACACCTGAAGCCAATTCTGAAAACCTCCAGCTTACATAGTTCAAAAACAAAGAAGAGAAGAAAATCAGTAAAATTCAATTTAAATAATCAAGTCAAGTATTTTTGGCAGTGACTTCCTGCCTTATCAAAGAGGACCCAAATATTTCTCACCCTATTACTTAAAAACTTCAATTTATTCAAGCTTTTGGCAGTGACTTCCTGCCTTATCAAAGAGGATTAATTCTTTAAGAAATATTTTACTTAGATTATTTATTTCATCCACCTTTACCAAGAAGCTATTATAATTATTCATATTTTTTTTAACATCAAGAAACCATTAGCATTTTTTTTATCATATTTTATATTTTATAATCATCATGTCTGAAACTAATGAAGCAGAAAATACCATCTGGATCTATTGGCCACACTCAGAAACAAATGAAGAAAGCCAAGACCTCTGGATTAATCATCATTTTCAAGGATTCAACAATGAACACCAAAGATGGGGCTTACCAATTATTGAATCCTTCAAGATACCAATTATTCAAAGTCTTCCCTTTATTGAATTTGAAGATCTATTTGGAAATGAAGATATTACTCAAGAAACCCCTGCAGAAGCCTATTTAATCCAACTTCCTGGATCAAACCTTTCAAAACTAGAATTTATGGATATACTTAATTATGATGGAATTAAAGGAAATCTCAATAATGACTATTGGAATGAAATTTTCTATATGGATTCAGATATAAGGAGCAGTCTTTACTGGGGAACAATACAAGCTCAGAGATGGTTTTGTCTTGAAGAATATCAAATTGAGGGTAGAAGTATTAAATGGAGAGGGGACTGCTATATTATTGAAAAGGGATTGGATTTTGATTTAGAGGATAAGGTCTTACAACTAATAATTATAATGAAGAATCACCAGTTTTGTTTGAAAAAAGAAGAATGGAATAAGTTATGGAAAGAAATTGTCAGTAGCAAGATTGAAATGAAAATGAAGAAGAATCAGGATTATTTCAAGAAAATTATTCTTCAGAAAATTAAAGGCCCAGCATGGCCTTAAACTGCAATTCAACTATTTGGTTACTGTTTCTCTTACTCTATTTTAAGTCAGCTCATCAAAAAAAAAAAAAAAAAAAAAAAAAAAAAAAAAAAAAAATATATCAACAAATGCAAGGACCAATGATACATGATGGCCCAGCATGGCCTTAAACTGCAAATTTAATTTATGACTTTTCTGTAATAGTATCAAAAAAAAATCTAGTAATAATCAATAAATCAATCAAAAAAAATCTATATATAACTAATAAAACAATAAAAATTAATAATTGATATGGAGATCAGAAGTGATAGTTGTGGTAAAGATCTTTCAATTAGTATTAAAAAAAAGGAGCTGGCTATAAAATTCATCTAGGAAGAATGTTTTAGTTTTTTTATTCTGTAATAGTAACAGTAGTTTTTCATACTTAAAAAAAATAGGGGTGGTTAACTATTTCTTATACCACCCAAAGCACAAGTGGCTATAAGTTTTGGGGAAAGTGGGACTTTAATAATTAAACATCAGTTTATAGCTCTAATCAATGAAAATAAATTTCGGTTATTTTACCTTAATAAAGAATTATCAATTTAATATTAAATAATAGCTTATTTTCCATTAATGAAGTACTTAGATATCTCTTGAATTATAAATTTCATAAATAATTACCTTTCATAAGGTCAAAAAAGAAAATTCCTCATCATTGCACTTCTTCCAAAGAAGATTGTTGCTTTTTTTAAAAAAAAATCAAGTTATAATTTCAAATAATCATTTCAAAATATAATTCAACAAAACAATCTGAAAACAGGGAAGATTTAATCAGTATTATGTTGCAATTGAAAATAAATAAAAAAATAAGTTTTATGAACTTACTAATACAAGAGGATATGTTGAATAAAAAATCCTTCAAGATTTTTTCACTACAAGAAGACTAGACATTTTGGAAGGAAGAAAAAAAAACTCATCAGTTGTGTGCAGTATCAATCCTCAAAGAGAAATTACAAAGAAACTTATCTTAACATTATAGAACTGAATCAGTCAGGAAGCCAAGGAAATTATTGAGCTGAACTACTCAATACACATACAAGCTACACACATACACACAGCATGCATACACACATAGCACATACAAAGAATCCAACTCACAAGGAGGGGTGACCAGCTTTTTTTTAATTAATCTTTTTTCTTTTTTTAATTTTTAATTTTTTAATTTTTTTAATTTTTTTTTAATTTTTTTTTTTTTTTTAAAAAAAAAAATCAATAAAAAAAACTGGCCACCCCCCCCTTGCTTTAAAAAGAAATTAGAAGAAATAAACAAAATAAAACCAATTCATCAGGAAGGAGGAAGCAATGTAGAAAATCAATATAAAGCTATATTGAATAAGATAATATTATAATAATATAAGTATCATAATATTATAATATTGAAAATAAAATAATATTAAAATAAGAATAATATCATAATACTATAATATTCTAAGGGATGATATATAATCCCAATAACATATTATATTTAAGAAAAAACTATTGTTTTACTTTAGTAACATTATCATTTGATAAAAAAAATAATGTTATATGGATATCCTTAAGTGATTTTGTGAAAATAATATAATTTTAAATTCAATAAAAGAAAAAAAACAGCTATATTGAAAGGGATATGTCCCTGAATGATGAATAAATATAAATAATCTTATTGATTTAACATGATAATATTTAGAATATAATTTTAACATTAAAATATATATAATGATAGATATTATCAAGGTTATTCAAAAGATAAATATACAGAGGCAACTGGCCAGGTTGACCCTACATAATTTATTTTTTAACCTTACTTGGCTTAAAGCATAACAAAAAAAATTAGAATATTTTCCTCTAAATATATAAATAAAAAATTACTTTGAAAAAGAATCATTATGAAAAGAATAGGAGAGTAGCTTGAAAATGTAGCTCCTTTTATATTGAAGAGAAGAGCTTTTTTCTCACCCACAACTTGACCATCATAACACTAGAAAGAAAATAAACTTGTTGGTTCTTTGCAAGTTTTTTTTTTAGTTTAATTTATATCTTTAATTAATTTTAAAGTTTAATTTATCTTTATTTAATTGTTTCTAAACAAATATAAATATAAATAAATATATACAAATATAAATATAAATAAATATATATAAATATGAATATATATACAAATACAAATAAATATAAATTTATATAAATACACATAAATATAGATAAGTGTAAATTTATATAAAGAGATATATGCAAATATAAATATAAACAAATATAAATATAGATAAATATATGAAAATATAAATATAAATATAAATAAACATACAGAAATATAAATTTATATAAATAAATATATATAAATACTGTACAAATAAACAAATATAAATATAAATTTATATAAGTAAATATATAAAATACAAATAAATATAAATAAATGTAAAGTTTAAATAAATTAATATATACATAAATAAGTATAAATAAGCTTAAATGAATATAAATAAATATAAATAAATATAAATAAATATAAATAAATATAAATAAATATAAATAAATATAAATAAAATATAGATAAATATAAATTAATCTAAATAAACTATAGAGTTTACTTACATGAAAAAGTTCGAATTACACAGTATTTGAGTTTTCAATTTACAATAAAATACTGTATAAATTCTATGTTGTTATTAAACCAAACAAATCTCCTTCGCGTCTAAGTTTTAAGTATAGTACAGTACAGATTACTATACTGTTCAAACTTTTAAAGCATATTAATATAATTAAACTTAAAAAAATTATTATAAAAATTCAAAAAAAAAAAAAAAGTACATTACAGTGCACTAGTGCAGCTCTATACTGCACTACTGTAATGTACTGTACAGTAAAATTATTCTACTGTTGTACTGTACACTCTACTATATAAAAAAACCATGAGCGATTAAAAACAGAATAAATTATCATTGTAATTATATAACTAAAAGAAAAAACAAATTAATTATATCAAAAAAAAGAATTTAGAAGCACTCATGCGATCAAAATCTAACATGAAACTAAATTAATACAATCAAGGTTACTTCTTAGAAAAAAAAAAGTTAAAAATCATCAGTATTGTTAAAAAGAGCTTGAAGCGAATTCATTTGAGCTCACCTATACTGCAGCTTAGACTGATGATCAACTAATAACATTTTTTTCAATAAAAAACATTATTAAATTAAATAATTGATTAGTTTTTATAAAGAACTTAACGCGACCTGATTTGAAAACACCTATACTAAATTTGAGACCTATGATAAATTAAGAAAATAATTTAAATGAAATTTTTCTTTAAAAAAAAAAAGTAATAAAAGATCAGTATTGATAAAGAGTACCTCTAGCGAATTGATTTGAACTAACCTATACTGTAGTTTAGATTAACAGTAAACTACTAGAATTCTTATCAAACAAAATGTTTGAAATTTAAATTATTGATTAGTCTTCATAAGCAGAGTTTGAAGCGAATGGATTTTAGCTCACTCATACTGTACTTTTGATTCATAACAAAATACTAAACTATTAAAAGATCCCACATAAAAACATTGAAAAAGATGTAATGATTTGATTGGTGTTGAAAAGAGAACCTTGAAGCGATCTGAATTTAACAGAACTAGTCAGGACTACAAGACGATTTAATTGATTCAACAGCAAGTCTTGCAGTAGTGCTTTTGTTTAAACATAAATCTATAAAATATTAAAATAAAATTAAAAAATATTAATTAGTAAATTAATCAAAACATGATTTAGTGATATAAAAAATAAAATAAACATACCTGTGACTTTAAAAATCTGAAAATGATAAGAGAACCTTCCAGCGAACTAAATCTAACACACCTAACAAAATTATTTGCTACTCAGTTTACATAAATAAAATTGAAGAAAGAAATAAAATCAAAGTCACCTGTATGCATCTTGGTTAAAAATGAAATTTGAATCATTGCTAGAAGGTTTAAAAAAAAAAGAGCTATATATATCTATTTTGAATAATAAAAAATAAACAAATTAGTTATTAAGTTTATTTTGAAGGTCTTGAAACAAAGCTAAATCACACAACTAGGAAGAAAAATATTTCTATTATCCTTTTAGCTTGAATAGAATCAAAAAAGATTTGCTAGAACAAATAATATGGAATAAAATGAATAAGAATATCATACTACTTTTACCATAATAAAAAATTAATCTTGAATTAAAAAAAAAATAGTCCTCCATGACTTTAAACTGGAATTTTTTTATTTTCCAATAGTATATATTATCTACATAGAATATATAAAAAAAAAAGTTAAAGAGTATTGGAATACTCATTTTCAATATCTATTTTAATTTAAAAATATCTTGATAATTTTTCTAATATTGAATTATTTATTTTGAAAATCCAAAGTCCACCAAGACTATAAACTGGAATTTCTTTTTATTGTTACTTTTTACTTAATAAATATTAAAAGTCCACAAAGACTATAAACTGAAACTTTCAATTTATCATTTTTAAATAAATGAAGATTCAACTATATGGGTCCACCATGACCTAAAACTGGATTATTTAGTAGACTTATAAGATATTTTCTATTGGTCCTCTATGACCTAAAGCTGGAAATTTTCTTTTGTTATCAATTTATCATTATCAAAATACATTTATGACTATATCATTCTAAATAGAATTATTCTATATCAGAACCAATCAAATGATCTTATTATTATTGCTATATTTCATATCAAATAGTTTTCAGATTCAAAGAGGAACCTTCAAGTCAATGAGGGTCCTCTATGACCTTAAACTGGATTCTTATTTCAAAATTTATTAATTAATTGCACTTATAAATTTCTATTATTGTTTCTTCAATAATATTATGAGAATTACTATTTGAAATATTATATATAGGTATTCAATTCATACTCACATTATATTTATGCCTTCTCAGAGTAAAAATATTGATATGAATCAGTATAAGTCCTCCATGACTTTAAACTGGAAATTTTTTTATTTCATAATATTATATATTAGCCATATGGAGTATATAGCAAAAAAAAATTAAAGAGTATTGGGATACTCATTTTAAATATCTATTTTAAATTCAAAATATCTTGATAATTAATTTAATATTTGATTATTTATTTCAAACTTCATTAAAAAAAAGAAGAATAAAGTCCTCTATGACCATAAACTGCAATTTCTTTTTATTATTATTTTTCACTCAATAAACATTCAAAGTCCACCACGACTATAAACTGGAATTTCTTTTTATTATTATATTTTTACTAAAGAAATATTTTAAGTCCACCAAGACTATAAACTGGAATTTTTTATTATTATTACCCCTTACTCAATAAATATTAAAATTCCACAAAGACTATAAACTGAAACTTTCAATTTATCATTTTTAAATAAATGAAGATTAAGCTATATGAGTTCACCATTACCTTAAACTGGAAATATTAAAATCTCAATACTATAAAAGATTATATATAAAAAATTCAAATATATATATATAAATAGATATAAATATATATACTCAAAAAAAAAAGAAAGAAAAAAAAGAAAAGAATAAATCATAAGAATTATCAATCACTCAAAGATTAGAAATATTATTATTAAGAAAAACTCATTCAGAAAAGAGAGGCTTTAATGGTCTTCCTGCTCTAGGTGGCACTTGGACAACTGGTCTATATGTACATAAAAAATACATATACACTGAGCAGCCAAGGTCAGACCTGGTCTGATGAGGGGAAATATCTCTGAGTTGATTAGAGTTATAGCCTTGTAGACTGCCACTATATAGTGTCAGGCCACCACAAAAATTAAAACCCTCTTCTTAGTATGAATAAGACTCAAAATAATAATAATAATTAAGCTGAAAATTCAAAATTTGGCAAGAAAATATTACAAGAATCAAAGACAGAATACAAATAAAGTAGGAAAACCAACTACAGAAATTTAAATGGAGAGGGGGTCTTATCCCACACCTGAAGATTAATATTACAGATAGAAAGAAGAAAGAAGAATAAAAAGAAGATATCTCAATAGTATCTTGAAAGCTCAATCATGATATGATGAATTTTCATAATAATTAATGGAAGATGGTAAATATAGACTGGCTTTCCTTTGAGCTCATCATAAAAAAAATCCTGAAGGCATATTCAACTCTTAGATTATGAGAATTTCTTTCAATATATAAAATTGGCAATTTAATGAATCCATGAAGGGAGTAGTGGAATGTTAAGTCCTTGTATGACTTAAAACTACAGGGGTGGCACACCTGAGGGCTTATAGTCTTTTTATTTATTTTAGTCCATGAAAGGAGTAGTGGTATCAAAGAAATAATGTGAAGAAAGAAGAGGTCAGATTTGAAATGGTTCAAATAAAATCCTCAAATATATGTGATAATTTGGCCAAAGAATAAAATATTGAAGAAAGAAGGACAAAGATGAAGAATTGAAATATGCAAAAAGATTGGTAATGACTGAAAAGAAGAAAGAAATATCTATCAACCCAAACATTTTATGAATTATCAAGCCTCATGGTAGCTTAAGATGATATTAGTATAAGGAATCTTTCAACTTAACAAAAAAAAATATAAAAAAAAATAATAAATAATAAAATAAACTGCCCTTGGATCAAGTCAAATTGAAGACCAGGAGGTCCTCAGCATGACATGAAACTGCTCCCTTGTGAAGAAATGGACAAGGGGTCTTATTGTCCTTGTATGACATGAAAAGGCAGGATTTTGTATACCTAATATACAGGGTCTGCACACCTGAGTTGTAGGGTCCTGTATGACCTTAAACTGCAACCTCAAATGTATGAACAGAAAAAGATAAAATAATTTTAGATTTATTGAATTTAATAAATTATTAAGATAAGGAGAAGAAATAAAGAAAATAGAAGAATTAATACTATATTGATTTCAACTTAACCATTTTTAAAAAAAGAAAAAAAATATATAAAAAAAAAGAAATATCAAAGAGAAAAACAGAATCATTTCAGTGATATTACAAAATGGATTACCAAAATAGTGCAGAGAAATACAAATCAGTACTCAAGAAGGTTTGCAGCAAGTCAAATAAAAAAGTTCTATCCAAGAGGAAAAGAGTTGGACTCAGAGGAAGAAGAGGAAGAAGGAGAAGAGGAAGTTGAAGATGAATCTCAATTTGAAGATGAAGAGGACTTTGATGAATAAAAATCCTTTTATTCAAAAAAAGGGGGGAAATGTTTGATTTTTTTTTTAAAAAAAGTAAGTGGATTATCACCTTGAATGCTGGGGACAGCATTAAATGGAGAGGGGGATGTGGTATTCCATACCAGTTCTTCCAAGGTTCAAATCCACAATTTCAAAGCTAAAACTTTGATCAATAATAATAATATATATATATATATAAAGAAAATAAAGAAAAAAAGTGAAAGATAAAATTAAAAAAAAAAAAATTGCAAGAAAAAGGAAGATAATTATATTAAAATAACAAAAATAAGTATTTCAATGGAATCTACATCAAATTTTACCTATAGTCACATATTGCCTCAACCCCATAATGTCAATAATTTTCTAGATATCATGGATTAAAGAAGAGAAATGATACTATACACTCTATACTAGGTACAAGAATATGCTTAAAGATAATGCAGATTGTCTAAATATTCAATATGAATAAACATGTGTAACATTACATAAGTGATACCATTACTCTTACAACATCATGTGTTACATGTCTTGACATAAAAAAAACACTTACATATAAGCTAACATAGTGTTACATTACTCAATCCCCACTTAAACTCCCATAACCAAACATTACAGGTATTATTTACAAATTAAATTTTACATAGAGAAATACTCAACTGAATACAGATCAAGGCTGTGAAGAAGAAAAATAAAGTTAGTAGAGATAAGAATACAGTTTTAAAAAAAATGGTGCAATCAACCAAACATATGGTGCAATATCTGTATCAAATGACACCATTCCAAATTTAACCACCAGCAAAAATGTCTCAAGGCTGTGAAGAAGAAAAATAAGGTTAGTAGAGAGAAGAATACAGTTTTAAAGAAATGGTGCAATCAACCAAACATATGGTGCAATATCTGTATCAAATGACACCATTCCAAATTTAACCACCAGCAAAAATGTCTCAAGGCTGTGAAGAGGAAAAATAAGGTTAGTAGAGATAAGAATACAGTTTTTTTTAAATGGTGCAATCAACCAAACATATGGTGCAATATCTGTATCAAATGACACCATTCCAAATTTAACCACTAGCAAAAATGTCTCAAGGCTGTGCATAATAAGAATAGAGTTTAGTTAAAATAAGAGTATAATTCAAAAAGTATGGTGCAATCAACCAAACATATGGTGCAATATCCTGAACAAATGACACCATTCCAAATTTAACCACTAGCAAAAATGTCTCAAGGCTGTGCACTGACAATAATAAGGTTCAGAATGGTGCAATCAACCAAACATATGGTGCAATATCTTGATCAAATGACACCATTTTTACTTTAACCACCAGCAAAAATGTCTCAAGGTGGAATTTTTTCTAAGTCCCTTGTTTTTGGAAGGCTCTATGGAGGGCCCAAAAGGTATAAATAAAGGGCCTCTCTCCCTGTTTTTCCCCCCATGCTTCTGATTCAGACAATAATCTTGAGGATCAATCCATCCCTTCTCTAGTAGGATAATCTAGTATTTATATTGAAAAAGATCAGTAGCAAGGCTCAGTATCTTATAGTATTATTTATGATTAATTAATGAAAGATATTTATAATATTAATGAAAGAGCTTAATATTATTTAATAGTCTTACCATTATAGTAGTAGTGTTGAAGTAGTGTTTGAAGATATTATCATTGGTGATCTTATCTAATTTATCAATAACCCTTATTTATAGAAGGGTTATCATCTTACCCTTATACCTTATATCATAAGCCTTTTTAGGTATATTGGATTATATTTATATTTATCCTAATAGTATTATATTACTATTATATCATTTATATCTTACCTTTATATTAAACAAAACCACCATTAAAGAATTATCTTACCCTTAAATTATTATAGCTATATTGATAGTATTATTGAATCAACTTTAAAAGTATTAGCTAGCTATCAAGATTATTATTAATATTAATAGTGATCTTAAACAATATTATTTAAATATCTCAGGTATTGAAAGAAGGAATACTAGAAGAATTAATTAAAAAGAATTATAATCAATAACAAGAAAGTTAAGCAAACCTAAATTATTAAAAAAATATTAACTATTACCAGTATTATCATAGTGATCTTTTATTGACAGACTGATAGAGACTGCTGAAGAAAATTCTCTAATTGAAAAGCCACAAAACTAAATAATTGATTTGTGATCTCATCAAAAAGGGTATCTTTTTCAGTATAATTAGAGGGGCAGCTAATACACCTTAGCACCCATGGTTATTGGCTCATTCTGAAATTCAAAACAGAATCACCAATAATTTCCCCCTCAAGGTACTGCCTATTATTTATCCCACAACAAAAGGAGTTCCCACATCTGGTGTCCCAACAGTGGCTTTCAAATCTCAAGTATCATTAATAAGATCACATTATCAATCTTAAAAATCATAAAAAAAATCAAAAAAAAAAAAAAATCAATCAAAAAAAAATAAATAAAAATTAAATCATTGTTTAGATCACAACTATAATGGAGGAATCATCATCCTCAAAGAAGGCTCTAACCTTGGAGGAGGAATTGGAAAAAGAGCAGTCCAGAATTGAGGAATTAGGTCAGGAAGAAAGTGAAGAAGAGGATTTTTCTTATTTAGAAAATGATGAAGAATTTCAGAAGAAAAGGTTAGAATTACAGAAGGCTATGGAAAGAGCTGCAAGAAGACATGGAAAGAAGACAAAATCAAGTCAATTCTCACCTGAAACTACTGGGGATGCAACTATTGAAAGAATGCTCAGACCCCAGCAACCATCACCATCACCAACCCCAAAGACATTTGCAACATCCACACCAGGAACATTGCCAAGAGCTGCAAGATTTGCAAAAAGGGTACATATTACAACACCAACTCAGCAACCTGAAAGAGTTACAATACCTACAAGAAAGATTGTTAAAATAAAGGCAAAAGATTATAACCTCAACTTTGATGGAAGTGATGTTGAGGATTTTATCAAAAGAGCTGAAAGGATAGCATCAATTGAAGGAGCTAATGAAAGGGATTTGGCAATGCAAATAGCATTCTGGAGTGAAGATAAGGATATCAGATATGAAATTGAAGGAATGCCAGGATATGAAATGGAGGATTGGGATCAATTGAAAAAGGAAATGATAAGTAAATGGGGAAAGGTGGAACCAGAAAGAAGACACAGGAAAGATTCATTAACAAGACTATTTAATCAAACTCAACAGGAAGGAGGAGTCAAAAGTTTGTCCCAATACAGAAAGTTTATTGGGGAATATGACATAATTTCAAAATATCTGCTGAAGTATGGGTATATCAAAAAGGAAAATGATTATCATGAAGATGTCTTTGATTCTTTATCACCAGAAATTAGAAGTAGTGTTACTAAAGAAATGATCAAAGACAGGACCATGGTTCAAGCAAGAGATGGAGGATATATCTTACCTGAGATGGATATCCTCAGAAATTATATTGAGGCAGAATTGGAGGCAGCAGTAGTTATTAAAGGGAAATCACAATTATCAAAGTCAGATGAAATCAAAAGCAAAAAGAAAACCAGATTTGAAGATGAAAGCTGGGAGGAGGTTATCAAGCAAATGAAAGATATTACAAAGAAAATAAAGAATCCACCAGCTCAAGAGGCTCATGTCAATGAAGCCCCAAAAGAAGTGAACCCGATGAAGGATGTTTTGGACCAGCTGAAAGAACTATCAGAGGCTGTTAATCCACCAAAGAAGGTCTGGAAGGATAAACCAAATACACAAGGATCAGGCTTAGCACCAAATGCACAACCATTCAGACCAAGAAATACCCAGGCACCTTTACCTGCAAATTATCAACCTTATGTTCCAGCACAACTATATCCAAGACCACCCTTAAAGTGCTATTACTGTTTTGAAAATGGTCATTCATTGACAAGATGCAGCTACCTGGCAGAAGATATGGAAAAAAGAATTGTTAGTAGGCAAGGATTAAATTTCCTTTACCCTAATTTCCAAAGAGTACCTTCAGAAGGAACCAAATCTCCAAAGGACTTAGTCAGGGAATTTGATAAGGAACAAAAAGAAATTTCAAATAGGATAATTGAAAAGGAAAAGCCTCTATCAAGACCAGAAGATCAAAATATAGTTGAGCTGAAAAAGGAAGAAAAAGAAGTTTCAATTGCTCAAGTAGAAGACTGGGGTAATTGGGAACCACCAACAGTATCTTCACCCACTGAGATTTTGGAAACACATGCAACTCTCAGACAGACAAAGCAAAGATTAGCTAAGCAAGAAAGCCAAAATAGAGAAGATTCTCAAAGTAAAAAACCTATACTACCAGGAACCTATCATGAGGATGAGGCTGAAGAAGAGATGAAGATTATTGTTCCAACCAAATATAAAGATAAACATACAAAAAGAGATGAAACATTTGAAGGAACTGAAAGTAAAGAAAAAGAGAATTTTGAGGAGGAAGGTGACAAGTTAAACAAAAGGATGGTTCACCACAAAACTGAAAAGAAAGAATTCATAAAGGATAAGAAAGAATTCAAACCAAAATTAGCAATTGAAAATGTGATAAAGAAAATCTTGGAACAGAAAATTAACTTAACCTTGGAAGAAATATTATCAGTTTCAGAAGCCTTCATTCACAGGCTTCAAGGGATTTCTCTTGAAGAAAAGGAAGCTATAAAATCAGTTAACACTTTGGACATTAAAGAAGATGTTATTTCTATAAAAATTAAAGACTTTGAAAAACCAAGACTTCATTATGCCTGTCCACTTGGGTTTATGCAAGTATTTGTTGGAAAAGAAGAGTATCCAGTAATGGCACTGGTAGATACAGGATCAGAGCTCAACATAATCACTGAAGATGCAGCAATAAAAGCCTCTCTTCCAAACAGAAAGCTCAACATGAATTTAAGAGGAATTGGAGGACATACAACATCATTAATTGGATTGGCTGAATTCACACAAGTACTCTTGCCTTCTGGAGAAGAAAAAGAAATTCATTTCTTCATTGCCAAGGGAGCAGTACATACAGTCCTTGGAAGGCCCTTCTTGGCAGACAATAATATTAGATTGGACTTTTCACAGAAACAAGGTGAAATATTTAGCTATCAAGAAGCAGATGGAAGAAGATTATGTATGCCAATATGCAAACCCCATATGTTAGGATGGCAAACAGGACCACCAAGAGGAATGGAGCTTTGTTCAATGGGAAAAATAAAGGATTGGTTTAGCAAAGTAAAATTAAAAGAAGCTGAAGATAAATCTAAAGCAAAAATAAAAAGTATTTTCAAATCAACAAAAAACAAAGATTATCAAAAGATAAAGTCTATGGAATGTAATTTAGATGAAAGATTATCCATAATGGATAGGGGAATAGAGAAAGAACCTCAGGAGGAAGTGGAAGGAGACCAAGAGGTGGAAACACAAGAGCCAGAACAGGGACCATCAACAGAAGCACTATCAAACCAAATAAAATCAGAAGAACCAAAGTCATTAGCCTGGTATTTAGACAAGGCAATAAAAGAAAACAAGGAATGGGCTACATTTGATCCCAAAAAGTGGGAGGAATGGATCAACAGAAATCTACCACCTTCAAGTGAATATGAAGATTATGTTAAAAATAAAAATCCTCAAGTAAACAACTTAAGCTTAAGCCCATGCCCTGACTTCTGGAAAATTTATGATGAACCTGAAAACAATAAAAGTTATATATGGAAACAAGATGAAAAATCAAATTGGTATATGGAAGAAGTCAATGAAGCAGAGAAAAAGGAAAACAAAATTATTTATAAACCAATTGACACCAATGGTTTGTTATATCAGGTTTTGGTTAATGGCTCAGAAATAATAGAGGGACCACCAATACATAGTAGAGAGAATCTGTTTGACATATTTTCCAAGCAAAAACACCCACAAGATATGGAAATTGAAATGAAGCCAGAAATCAACAGTGATCAATGCTGTGAAGACTCATTGGAAGATCTTAGAAATAAGATTGTTAACTGTTTCAAAGATGAAGAATTTATGAAGGAATACAATAAAGAAGAATCTAATCAAACTGATGAATTCCAAATACATGAAATTTCTCAAGATCCTCCAAAGAAGAAAATAAAGCACTCTCATGCTTATGAAAATCTTTGGGAGGCCTACAATAATCATGACTCTTTAAAAGAAATTAAACCAAGATTATCTTCATATTCAAAGCCAGAAGCAAATTTGATAGAAGTTGAAGTCTCACCATTGCAAAAGGATCTCATGAACACTATTCTGTCATATGATTTAAACCCAAAAAGCCCATGGAGAATTGATAAAGACAAGGAAATGGACTTGGAAAAAGAAAGTTTCTTGAAGTATTATGATGAAATGTCTTACTGGCAACTTCCAACACCTGAAGAAGAGCCAGATTTCATAATTCTTCCCTACATTGAATTCAAAGATATATACTTTGAGGGTCCATCAAGAATAAAAGGTGGAAAATGGTTGAAGAATCTTCCAGGATATGACCTGTCAAAATTAGACTTTATGGAGCTCTTGAATGAGGAAGGAATTAAGGGTAATTTGGAAAACCAGTATTGGGAGGAAGTATTTTCCTTTGATGAACAAACAAGGAAGGCTCTTTATGATGGTAGAATTTGGCCACAAGAAGACTTCAATTTGCACAATATGGAGCTTCTTGGTGGAAATCTTTTCTGGGAAGAGTATGGATACCTCTTTATACACAAAGAAGAAGGATTCATAAGAAATTGGAAAGGTAATACCTTAGAAGAAAGGAAGAAAGGAAGGAAAATACTGGGAGAAATAGCCAAGGATATATGTGTGAATAGAATTCTTCAACAAAAAGAAAAAGGAAAATGGGTTTCATGAATTGAATATATTTTTCTGCACATGTAAAAAAAAAAAAAAAAAAAAAAAAAAAAAAAAACTTAAAAAAAAATATTAAAATTAAAATTAAAAAAGATATAAACTCAAAAAAAAAAAAAAATAAAAAATAAAAAATAAAAAATAAAAAATAAAAAATAAAAAATAAAAAATTAATTTATGAATGCTGATTTGGGGGTATGCAAGAGTTTTAACTGTAAAAGTATCATAAGGCTATGTTTAAATTAAAAAATGGGGGTGGGTGTCTGTTTCTTATTCCACCTCTAATGGTTTAAGTTTTTTGGGATGAAATCCTTGGGAATTTCAATATAAATTTCTATTCAGTTTTAATATCAATATCATTAATTTCAAGACCTTTTAAAAAAAAACAGAAAAAAAAAATTGATAAGATCATAATCTTTAAAAAAATTAACAAACACTCAAGATGCCAAAGCTTGGATGTTATGGGGATGAATTGTTGAAGGATGAAGAGATTTTGGATCAAAGGTAATTGAAGAAGCAATATGAAGAATTCATTTTTGAGTGTGAAGATGAATTTCAAGAATGTCAGTCATCAAGTCACCAATCAAGAGAGGAAAAGGAAAAATTGGAAGAAATAAGGTTGTTATTAGAGGAACTTAGAGTTTTGAATGAAAAATTAGCTTATTATAGAAATTACTTACCATCAATGAGCAAAGTACACCTGAAGCCAATTCTGAAAACCTCCAGCTTACATAGTTCAAAAACAAAGAAGAGAAGAAAATCAGTAAAATTCAATTTAAATAATCAAGTCAAGTATTTTTGGCAGTGACTTCCTGCCTTATCAAAGAGGACCCAAATATTTCTCACCCTATTACTTAAAAACTTCAATTTATTCAAGCTTTTGGCAGTGACTTCCTGCCTTATCAAAGAGGATTAATTCTTTAAGAAATATTTTACTTAGATTATTTATTTCATCCACCTTTACCAAGAAGCTATTATAATTATTCATATTTTTTTTAACATCAAGAAACCATTAGCATTTTTTTTATCATATTTTATATTTTATAATCATCATGTCTGAAACTAATGAAGCAGAAAATACCATCTGGATCTATTGGCCACACTCAGAAACAAATGAAGAAAGCCAAGACCTCTGGATTAATCATCATTTTCAAGGATTCAACAATGAACACCAAAGATGGGGCTTACCAATTATTGAATCCTTCAAGATACCAATTATTCAAAGTCTTCCCTTTATTGAATTTGAAGATCTATTTGGAAATGAAGATATTACTCAAGAAACCCCTGCAGAAGCCTATTTAATCCAACTTCCTGGATCAAACCTTTCAAAACTAGAATTTATGGATATACTTAATTATGATGGAATTAAAGGAAATCTCAATAATGACTATTGGAATGAAATTTTCTATATGGATTCAGATATAAGGAGCAGTCTTTACTGGGGAACAATACAAGCTCAGAGATGGTTTTGTCTTGAAGAATATCAAATTGAGGGTAGAAGTATTAAATGGAGAGGGGACTGCTATATTATTGAAAAGGGATTGGATTTTGATTTAGAGGATAAGGTCTTACAACTAATAATTATAATGAAGAATCACCAGTTTTGTTTGAAAAAAGAAGAATGGAATAAGTTATGGAAAGAAATTGTCAGTAGCAAGATTGAAATGAAAATGAAGAAGAATCAGGATTATTTCAAGAAAATTATTCTTCAGAAAATTAAAGGCCCAGCATGGCCTTAAACTGCAATTCAACTATTTGGTTACTGTTTCTCTTACTCTATTTTAAGTCAGCTCATCAAAAAAAAAAAAAAAAAAAAAAAAAAAAAAAAAAAAAAAAAAAAAAAAATATATCAACAAATGCAAGGACCAATGATACATGATGGCCCAGCATGGCCTTAAACTGCAAATTTAATTTATGACTTTTCTGTAATAGTATCAAAAAAAAATCTAGTAATAATCAATAAATCAATCAAAAAAAATCTATATATAACTAATAAAACAATAAAAATTAATAATTGATATGGAGATCAGAAGTGATAGTTGTGGTAAAGATCTTTCAATTAGTATTAAAAAAAAGGAGCTGGCTATAAAATTCATCTAGGAAGAATGTTTTAGTTTTTTTATTCTGTAATAGTAACAGTAGTTTTTCATACTTAAAAAAAATAGGGGTGGTTAACTATTTCTTATACCACCCAAAGCACAAGTGGCTATAAGTTTTGGGGAAAGTGGGACTTTAATAATTAAACATCAGTTTATAGCTCTAATCAATGAAAATAAATTTCGGTTATTTTACCTTAATAAAGAATTATCAATTTAATATTAAATAATAGCTTATTTTCCATTAATGAAGTACTTAGATATCTCTTGAATTATAAATTTCATAAATAATTACCTTTCATAAGGTCAAAAAAGAAAATTCCTCATCATTGCACTTCTTCCAAAGAAGATTGTTGCTTTTTTTAAAAAAAAATCAAGTTATAATTTCAAATAATCATTTCAAAATATAATTCAACAAAACAATCTGAAAACAGGGAAGATTTAATCAGTATTATGTTGCAATTGAAAATAAATAAAAAAATAAGTTTTATGAACTTACTAATACAAGAGGATATGTTGAATAAAAAATCCTTCAAGATTTTTTCACTACAAGAAGACTAGACATTTTGGAAGGAAGAAAAAAAAACTCATCAGTTGTGTGCAGTATCAATCCTCAAAGAGAAATTACAAAGAAACTTATCTTAACATTATAGAACTGAATCAGTCAGGAAGCCAAGGAAATTATTGAGCTGAACTACTCAATACACATACAAGCTACACACATACACACAGCATGCATACACACATAGCACATACAAAGAATCCAACTCACAAGGAGGGGTGACCAGCTTTTTTTTAATTAATCTTTTTTCTTTTTTTAATTTTTAATTTTTTAATTTTTTTAATTTTTTTTTAATTTTTTTTTTTTTTTTAAAAAAAAAAATCAATAAAAAAAACTGGCCACCCCCCCCTTGCTTTAAAAAGAAATTAGAAGAAATAAACAAAATAAAACCAATTCATCAGGAAGGAGGAAGCAATGTAGAAAATCAATATAAAGCTATATTGAATAAGATAATATTATAATAATATAAGTATCATAATATTATAATATTGAAAATAAAATAATATTAAAATAAGAATAATATCATAATACTATAATATTCTAAGGGATGATATATAATCCCAATAACATATTATATTTAAGAAAAAACTATTGTTTTACTTTAGTAACATTATCATTTGATAAAAAAAATAATGTTATATGGATATCCTTAAGTGATTTTGTGAAAATAATATAATTTTAAATTCAATAAAAGAAAAAAAACAGCTATATTGAAAGGGATATGTCCCTGAATGATGAATAAATATAAATAATCTTATTGATTTAACATGATAATATTTAGAATATAATTTTAACATTAAAATATATATAATGATAGATATTATCAAGGTTATTCAAAAGATAAATATACAGAGGCAACTGGCCAGGTTGACCCTACATAATTTATTTTTTAACCTTACTTGGCTTAAAGCATAACAAAAAAAATTAGAATATTTTCCTCTAAATATATAAATAAAAAATTACTTTGAAAAAGAATCATTATGAAAAGAATAGGAGAGTAGCTTGAAAATGTAGCTCCTTTTATATTGAAGAGAAGAGCTTTTTTCTCACCCACAACTTGACCATCATAACACTAGAAAGAAAATAAACTTGTTGGTTCTTTGCAAGTTTTTTTTTTAGTTTAATTTATATCTTTAATTAATTTTAAAGTTTAATTTATCTTTATTTAATTGTTTCTAAACAAATATAAATATAAATAAATATATACAAATATAAATATAAATAAATATATATAAATATGAATATATATACAAATACAAATAAATATAAATTTATATAAATACACATAAATATAGATAAGTGTAAATTTATATAAAGAGATATATGCAAATATAAATATAAACAAATATAAATATAGATAAATATATGAAAATATAAATATAAATATAAATAAACATACAGAAATATAAATTTATATAAATAAATATATATAAATACTGTACAAATAAACAAATATAAATATAAATTTATATAAGTAAATATATAAAATACAAATAAATATAAATAAATGTAAAGTTTAAATAAATTAATATATACATAAATAAGTATAAATAAGCTTAAATGAATATAAATAAATATAAATAAATATAAATAAATATAAATAAATATAAATAAATATAAATAAATATAAATAAATATAAATAAATATAAATAAATATAAATAAAATATAGATAAATATAAATTAATCTAAATAAACTATAGAGTTTACTTACATGAAAAAGTTCGAATTACACAGTATTTGAGTTTTCAATTTACAATAAAATACTGTATAAATTCTATGTTGTTATTAAACCAAACAAATCTCCTTCGCGTCTAAGTTTTAAGTATAGTACAGTACAGATTACTATACTGTTCAAACTTTTAAAGCATATTAATATAATTAAACTTAAAAAAATTATTATAAAAATTCAAAAAAAAAAAAAAAGTACATTACAGTGCACTAGTGCAGCTCTATACTGCACTACTGTAATGTACTGTACAGTAAAATTATTCTACTGTTGTACTGTACACTCTACTATATAAAAAAACCATGAGCGATTAAAAACAGAATAAATTATCATTGTAATTATATAACTAAAAGAAAAAACAAATTAATTATATCAAAAAAAAGAATTTAGAAGCACTCATGCGATCAAAATCTAACATGAAACTAAATTAATACAATCAAGGTTACTTCTTAGAAAAAAAAAAGTTAAAAATCATCAGTATTGTTAAAAAGAGCTTGAAGCGAATTCATTTGAGCTCACCTATACTGCAGCTTAGACTGATGATCAACTAATAACATTTTTTTCAATAAAAAACATTATTAAATTAAATAATTGATTAGTTTTTATAAAGAACTTAACGCGACCTGATTTGAAAACACCTATACTAAATTTGAGACCTATGATAAATTAAGAAAATAATTTAAATGAAATTTTTCTTTAAAAAAAAAAAGTAATAAAAGATCAGTATTGATAAAGAGTACCTCTAGCGAATTGATTTGAACTAACCTATACTGTAGTTTAGATTAACAGTAAACTACTAGAATTCTTATCAAACAAAATGTTTGAAATTTAAATTATTGATTAGTCTTCATAAGCAGAGTTTGAAGCGAATGGATTTTAGCTCACTCATACTGTACTTTTGATTCATAACAAAATACTAAACTATTAAAAGATCCCACATAAAAACATTGAAAAAGATGTAATGATTTGATTGGTGTTGAAAAGAGAACCTTGAAGCGATCTGAATTTAACAGAACTAGTCAGGACTACAAGACGATTTAATTGATTCAACAGCAAGTCTTGCAGTAGTGCTTTTGTTTAAACATAAATCTATAAAATATTAAAATAAAATTAAAAAATATTAATTAGTAAATTAATCAAAACATGATTTAGTGATATAAAAAATAAAATAAACATACCTGTGACTTTAAAAATCTGAAAATGATAAGAGAACCTTCCAGCGAACTAAATCTAACACACCTAACAAAATTATTTGCTACTCAGTTTACATAAATAAAATTGAAGAAAGAAATAAAATCAAAGTCACCTGTATGCATCTTGGTTAAAAATGAAATTTGAATCATTGCTAGAAGGTTTAAAAAAAAAAGAGCTATATATATCTATTTTGAATAATAAAAAATAAACAAATTAGTTATTAAGTTTATTTTGAAGGTCTTGAAACAAAGCTAAATCACACAACTAGGAAGAAAAATATTTCTATTATCCTTTTAGCTTGAATAGAATCAAAAAAGATTTGCTAGAACAAATAATATGGAATAAAATGAATAAGAATATCATACTACTTTTACCATAATAAAAAATTAATCTTGAATTAAAAAAAAAATAGTCCTCCATGACTTTAAACTGGAATTTTTTTATTTTCCAATAGTATATATTATCTACATAGAATATATAAAAAAAAAAGTTAAAGAGTATTGGAATACTCATTTTCAATATCTATTTTAATTTAAAAATATCTTGATAATTTTTCTAATATTGAATTATTTATTTTGAAAATCCAAAGTCCACCAAGACTATAAACTGGAATTTCTTTTTATTGTTACTTTTTACTTAATAAATATTAAAAGTCCACAAAGACTATAAACTGAAACTTTCAATTTATCATTTTTAAATAAATGAAGATTCAACTATATGGGTCCACCATGACCTAAAACTGGATTATTTAGTAGACTTATAAGATATTTTCTATTGGTCCTCTATGACCTAAAGCTGGAAATTTTCTTTTGTTATCAATTTATCATTATCAAAATACATTTATGACTATATCATTCTAAATAGAATTATTCTATATCAGAACCAATCAAATGATCTTATTATTATTGCTATATTTCATATCAAATAGTTTTCAGATTCAAAGAGGAACCTTCAAGTCAATGAGGGTCCTCTATGACCTTAAACTGGATTCTTATTTCAAAATTTATTAATTAATTGCACTTATAAATTTCTATTATTGTTTCTTCAATAATATTATGAGAATTACTATTTGAAATATTATATATAGGTATTCAATTCATACTCACATTATATTTATGCCTTCTCAGAGTAAAAATATTGATATGAATCAGTATAAGTCCTCCATGACTTTAAACTGGAAATTTTTTTATTTCATAATATTATATATTAGCCATATGGAGTATATAGCAAAAAAAAATTAAAGAGTATTGGGATACTCATTTTAAATATCTATTTTAAATTCAAAATATCTTGATAATTAATTTAATATTTGATTATTTATTTCAAACTTCATTAAAAAAAAGAAGAATAAAGTCCTCTATGACCATAAACTGCAATTTCTTTTTATTATTATTTTTCACTCAATAAACATTCAAAGTCCACCACGACTATAAACTGGAATTTCTTTTTATTATTATATTTTTACTAAAGAAATATTTTAAGTCCACCAAGACTATAAACTGGAATTTTTTATTATTATTACCCCTTACTCAATAAATATTAAAATTCCACAAAGACTATAAACTGAAACTTTCAATTTATCATCTTTAAATAAATGAAGATTAAGCTATATGAGTTCACCATTACCTTAAACTGGAAATATTAAAATCTCAATACTATAAAAGATTATATATAAAAAATTCAAATATATATATATAAATAGATATAAATATATATACTCAAAAAAAAAAGAAAGAAAAAAAAGAAAAGAATGAATCATAAGAATTATCAATCACTCAAAGATTAGAAATATTATTATTAAGAAAAACTCATTCAGAAAAGAGAGGCTTTAATGGTCTTCCTGCTCTAGGTGGCACTTGGACAACTGGTCTATATGTACATAAAAAATACATATACACTGAGCAGCCAAGGTCAGACCTGGTCTGATGAGGGGAAATATCTCTGAGTTGATTAGAGTTATAGCCTTGTAGACTGCCACTATATAGTGTCAGGCCACCACAAAAATTAAAACCCTCTTCTTAGTATGAATAAGACTCAAAATAATAATAATAATTAAGCTGAAAATTCAAAATTTGGCAAGAAAATATTACAAGAATCAAAGACAGAATACAAATAAAGTAGGAAAACCAACTACAGAAATTTAAATGGAGAGGGGGTCTTATCCCACACCTGAAGATTAATATTACAGATAGAAAGAAGAAAGAAGAATAAAAAGAAGATATCTCAATAGTATCTTGAAAGCTCAATCATGATATGATGAATTTTCATAATAATTAATGGAAGATGGTAAATATAGACTGGCTTTCCTTTGAGCTCATCATAAAAAAAATCCTGAAGGCATATTCAACTCTTAGATTATGAGAATTTCTTTCAATATATAAAATTGGCAATTTAATGAATCCATGAAGGGAGTAGTGGAATGTTAAGTCCTTGTATGACTTAAAACTACAGGGGTGGCACACCTGAGGGCTTATAGTCTTTTTATTTATTTTAGTCCATGAAAGGAGTAGTGGTATCAAAGAAATAATGTGAAGAAAGAAGAGGTCAGATTTGAAATGGTTCAAATAAAATCCTCAAATATATGTGATAATTTGGCCAAAGAATAAAATATTGAAGAAAGAAGGACAAAGATGAAGAATTGAAATATGCAAAAAGATTGGTAATGACTGAAAAGAAGAAAGAAATATCTATCAACCCAAACATTTTATGAATTATCAAGCCTCATGGTAGCTTAAGATGATATTAGTATAAGGAATCTTTCAACTTAACAAAAAAAAATATAAAAAAAAATAATAAATAATAAAATAAACTGCCCTTGGATCAAGTCAAATTGAAGACCAGGAGGTCCTCAGCATGACATGAAACTGCTCCCTTGTGAAGAAATGGACAAGGGGTCTTATTGTCCTTGTATGACATGAAAAGGCAGGATTTTGTATACCTAATATACAGGGTCTGCACACCTGAGTTGTAGGGTCCTGTATGACCTTAAACTGCAACCTCAAATGTATGAACAGAAAAAGATAAAATAATTTTAGATTTATTGAATTTAATAAATTATTAAGATAAGGAGAAGAAATAAAGAAAATAGAAGAATTAATACTATATTGATTTCAACTTAACCATTTTTAAAAAAAGAAAAAAAATATATAAAAAAAAAGAAATATCAAAGAGAAAAACAGAATCATTTCAGTGATATTACAAAATGGATTACCAAAATAGTGCAGAGAAATACAAATCAGTACTCAAGAAGGTTTGCAGCAAGTCAAATAAAAAAGTTCTATCCAAGAGGAAAAGAGTTGGACTCAGAGGAAGAAGAGGAAGAAGGAGAAGAGGAAGTTGAAGATGAATCTCAATTTGAAGATGAAGAGGACTTTGATGAATAAAAATCCTTTTATTCAAAAAAAGGGGGGAAATGTTTGATTTTTTTTTTAAAAAAAGTAAGTGGATTATCACCTTGAATGCTGGGGACAGCATTAAATGGAGAGGGGGATGTGGTATTCCATACCAGTTCTTCCAAGGTTCAAATCCACAATTTCAAAGCTAAAACTTTGATCAATAATAATAATATATATATATATATATAAAGAAAATAAAGAAAAAAAGTGAAAGATAAAATTAAAAAAAAAAAATTGCAAGAAAAAGGAAGATAATTATATTAAAATAACAAAAATAAGTATTTCAATGGAATCTACATCAAATTTTACCTATAGTCACATATTGCCTCAACCCCATAATGTCAATAATTTTCTAGATATCATGGATTAAAGAAGAGAAATGATACTATACACTCTATACTAGGTACAAGAATATGCTTAAAGATAATGCAGATTGTCTAAATATTCAATATGAATAAACATGTGTAACATTACATAAGTGATACCATTACTCTTACAACATCATGTGTTACATGTCTTGACATAAAAAAAACACTTACATATAAGCTAACATAGTGTTACATTACTCAATCTCCACTTAAACTCCCATAACCAAACATTACAGGTATTATTTACAAATTAAATTTTACATAGAGAAATACTCAACTGAATACAGATCAAGGCTGTGAAGAAGAAAAATAAAGTTAGTAGAGATAAGAATACAGTTTTAAAAAAAATGGTGCAATCAACCAAACATATGGTGCAATATCTGTATCAAATGACACCATTCCAAATTTAACCACCAGCAAAAATGTCTCAAGGCTGTGAAGAAGAAAAATAAGGTTAGTAGAGAGAAGAATACAGTTTTAAAGAAATGGTGCAATCAACCAAACATATGGTGCAATATCTGTATCAAATGACACCATTCCAAATTTAACCACCAGCAAAAATGTCTCAAGGCTGTGAAGAGGAAAAATAAGGTTAGTAGAGATAAGAATACAGTTTTTTTTAAATGGTGCAATCAACCAAACATATGGTGCAATATCTGTATCAAATGACACCATTCCAAATTTAACCACTAGCAAAAATGTCTCAAGGCTGTGCATAATAAGAATAGAGTTTAGTTAAAATAAGAGTATAATTCAAAAAGTATGGTGCAATCAACCAAACATATGGTGCAATATCCTGAACAAATGACACCATTCCAAATTTAACCACTAGCAAAAATGTCTCAAGGCTGTGCACTGACAATAATAAGGTTCAGAATGGTGCAATCAACCAAACATATGGTGCAATATCTTGATCAAATGACACCATTTTTACTTTAACCACCAGCAAAAATGTCTCAAGGTGGAATTTTTTCTAAGTCCCTTGTTTTTGGAAGGCTCTATGGAGGGCCCAAAAGGTATAAATAAAGGGCCTCTCTCCCTGTTTTTCCCCCCATGCTTCTGATTCAGACAATAATCTTGAGGATCAATCCATCCCTTCTCTAGTAGGATAATCTAGTATTTATATTGAAAAAGATCAGTAGCAAGGCTCAGTATCTTATAGTATTATTTATGATTAATTAATGAAAGATATTTATAATATTAATGAAAGAGTTTAATATTATTTAATAGTCTTACCATTATAGTAGTAGTGTTGAAGTAGTGTTTGAAGATATTATCATTGGTGATCTTATCTAATTTATCAATAACCCTTATTTATAGAAGGGTTATCATCTTACCCTTATACCTTATATCATAAGCCTTTTTAGGTATATTGGATTATATTTATGTTTATCCTAATAGTATTATATTACTATTATATCATTTATATCTTACCTTTATATTAAACAAAACCACCATTAAAGAATTATCTTACCCTTAAATTATTATAGCTATATTGATAGTATTATTGAATCAACTTTAAAAGTATTAGCTAGCTATCAAGATTATTATTAATATTAATAGTGATCTTAAACAATATTATTTAAATATCTCAGGTATTGAAAGAAGGAATACTAGAAGAATTAATTAAAAAGAATTATAATCAATAACAAGAAAGTTAAGCAAACCTAAATTATTAAAAAAATATTAACTATTACCAGTATTATCATAGTGATCTTTTATTGACAGACTGATAGAGACTGCTGAAGAAAATTCTCTAATTGAAAAGCCACAAAACTAAATAATTGATTTGTGATCTCATCAAAAAGGGTATCTTTTTCAGTATAATTAGAGGGGCAGCTAATACACCTTAGCACCCATGGTTATTGGCTCATTCTGAAATTCAAAACAGAATCACCAATAATTTCCCCCTCAAGGTACTGCCTATTATTTATCCCACAACAAAAGGAGTTTTCACAACATATGACTGCATAAAAATTAAATCTTGCACTTCTGATAGCTTTCGAGTGAATTCCTCCTCCTCCGATTAATCGTGTGCAAGCACTATATTTTGTCTTCTTGGAGCTTCTTCCAGTTGTCATCATAACTCCATTCCTTAAAAAACTGCATGTGGTGCAGTGTTGAGTCGTTTACTGGTATAACTCCACCATAGGAATCAGTCACGCCGCTCCCCATCCGTTAACGTTGGGAGTTAGAAAGCAGCTTCTTTTGTCGTGATTTTACCACTATCTTCTGGTTGGTTACCGCATTATTTTGTTGTTGTTTTTTCTTTGTTTTACCATGAAAAGGCAGTACTGTGATTCCAGAAGCCCTGGAATATTTGGTTTAGCTGTTTTTTAGATCGCAATTAAATTTTATTCCTCCCAACGTTCTGAGCTCTTTAGCTCCCCACCATAAATAATCTGGAGATAAATGTTTCTTCATGAGCCAGGTAAGGACTGCATTGGTGAATCGGTGGTAAGTTGGTAGACTTGTTGGTTATTTGGCTAACAATTGTGATTGCGCAGCTGCCAGGGTTAATTTCTAATATACTGCATACAGTGGGGCACCGGCATTTTTCTAGAACTGTATTGAGGTAGCTAATTGATTTCCTGTCCCTTGATTAGGTGCTGATGTGAGATCCTAGTGCTTTGTATGATGGTGCCAGCCGAGGTCTTCCAAAGGCTGTCATTGATCTATTGGCTTCCCATCGTCACCCTCTCAGTGCTACTGTCTAATATACTTCATAACGTGCTGTACTGGTATTTAGAACACCCTCCACTAAAAGCTTGTCCGATTTCAACATAGCATGTTCATGCCTTCTGGTGTTGAAGCAATCAGCTTTAAGCTGGATTTAAAGCGGTCATCAATGACTATAAATAGCCCTCTCTTCTTTGGGCGTTTATTCCACTTCCTTCCTATTCTTATTTTTTTATTAAAATGTTTAACCTGCTATTAAGAGTGTTACTCATTTTTATTGTTAACTGTATGGTCATTGATTCGTGTTTAATCTTTAGTTCTGTATTGGTTCCATGCCACTGGCCTGATATCTTGATCAAGCCAACGCTATTGTGTGATGGTACCATTATTGGAGAGGTTTACCTAGAGCCATTAGGGGGGGTGAAGCGGCTGTAAGTGATTTCTATTTCATTGACCAATTATCTTATCGGTTCTTCTGTAATTTCCAGCTAGCGGAATTTCTGGTTGTGGTATTTTCCCGGTGATGTATCCAATCTATTCTTGAAAAGAAAATATTTTAAATATAATTTCAGTTTTAATTCAATGGTTATGAGCTAATCAATAATAGCTCCGTCAAAGCTAATTCTTGTTTGTTGTTTTTAAACAATAAATAAGTAAAATAAAGACTAATAAAACACTAAGATAATAAGCTGCAAAAAAAATAATGAAATACTAGATCACAAAAATACTGAGTATTAATGTGATATTATGATAAAATGATAAAATAATGAAATAATAAAGTAATAAAATAATAGAATAATGGAATTCATGGATGATAATAAGTCTAGGATGATATTCTGTATATAATTCTTTGTGACTTTTATATAAGTATATGTTATATTTTGAAAATATTAAGATTATGATCTTTTTGGTAAGATTTATATATCAACAAAACAGTTATCTGCAAAACATCAATAAGTGATTACACATCCTGTTCTGAAAAATAAATTATTCAAAGGTAATAAAAAAAAATTTACTTTTTTTTTTTTTTTTTTTTAATTTTTTAGTTGATAAAAATTAGAACTGAGATAGAATAAATTTTAAAGTTTGAAAATGATAAAATAGAATTTTGATATTATGTAAGATATTTTTCCTTTATATTTATCATCTACTAATATGAATTAAACTGAAACTAATTGTGCTTTTTATTTATATTATTTTTTTAGAATTAAAGATGATAATTATTTATATATATATTTTTGATGTTGAAAAAACAAATATAAAAAAAATATTCAATATCAAGTAGGTTTATATTTTAATTCTTCCTTCTAAGCTTATACGAATTGAAGCTTTTTTTTTTTTTTTTTTTAATTAATTTTTTTATTCTTAGGTTGATTATCAAAGAGAAATGAAATAATAATAAGAAATAAAATGAAATAAGAATAAAATAATAAATATAACAAATAAATAATAATAATATTAATGAAAAATAGGATGTAAAAAAGAAATAGGGACTTAGCGGGTGGGATTTGTTTCTTTGAATTCTATTCCTTCAACCAAAGATTTCCTTCACTAATTCCTGTTTGATCAATTTTCCTCCCCTCCATTTTTCCCTTTTGAGAGCTTTAAACAGGTATTCTTGACAGAAAGAGTCCCACTCTTCTGTATTAAATTTAGTTGCACCACTCTTAAGACTGAGGATTGCTGGTATGAGTGTTTCTTCCCAGTGGCAGTCCCAGGTAGAATTTTTAATAAGATAATTTCTTGAGATCTTGCTGATTTTCCCATGTTTAATTTCAAAATCCTGGAGGTTAAACCAGTCTTGGCATTCCCAGGTCCTCCAAAAGAGTGATTGCCTGAGGTGTTCATCCATGTGGAATATTTCATTCCAGTAATTGTTTCCAAGGTTGCCATCAACTCCATCCCAGGTCAGTAAATCCAAGAATTCATACTTTGTGAGATTGAATCCAGGTAATTCTTTCCATAGATGACAAATGACAGTTTCTGATAGTGATTCTTCTTGCTCAAAGATGTCCTCAAACTCAATACATGGAAGTATTATGGTGGAAATATCAGGACAAGGTTCTGGTTCTATTTTCAAGAACCAGTCAGGATTTTCATCTATTTCTTGTGGATTAATGTAATTGGTTCAGTCTTCTTTTTCTTCTATCCAGCTGATATCTGTGTCCAATGACCAGGGATTTTCTTCCAGTAATGGCCATGATTCCATTTTCAAGGATTTGGTGTGTTTGAAAGTGTTAAGGTAAGATGAATTGAGAATAGTACCATAAAAAATAATTTGAGGGTAGGTTTAATGGGATTTGGATGGTAATTTAGGGTAAGAATTTGTATATTCCTCTTTGATAAGGCAGGAGGTCACTTCCTAGTGATTTTTATGATTTGGGTGAGTGATATTGGTGATTTTGATTGCTAAGAAATGATTTTCCTCTTTGATAAGGCAGGAGGTCACTGCCTAGTGATTTTGATGGTTAGTTATTGTGTTTTTTTTATTGGTGAGTGGAATTATTGATTTGATTTGATGAGAATTGATATTCCTCTTTGATAAGGCAGGAGGTCACTGCCTAGTGATTTATGATTTTGGTTTGTTTGTTTGTTTGTTTGTTTTTGATATTGATGGAGTATCTTTGAAGTTCCAAGGTTTTCTTTATTAACTGGCTTCCAAATTGGATATTAATTAAAATTTTGGTCTTCTTTTATTAGTTCTTCCTCATTGGATTCAAAAATTGGTGAATTGGTGGTGGTGGAGGTGATTGTTTTTTTTTGTAAGCTTTTTTTTTATATTTTTTTTTTTATTTTTAAGAAATAATTTGTTGATGAATGTCTTCTTTGTTAAGGCAGGAAGTAACTGCCCTTTAAGAGAAAAAAAAAAAAATAAAAATAAAAAAAATAAACTAATGATACATTTTATGGGTGATACTGATACATTTTAGAGAAAAAATCTGTATTTTTGTTGGTTTTATTCAAAGTTGAGCTCCCCCAAGTGGGAAAGGTGAGTGTCTGTTGAGTAACCTGGCCAAAATCAGGTCTTTGAGGGATTCCACAAAGTTATTTCTTTCCTCAATCTCTGGTTCTGATGGAAATTCTGACCACCATAAGTCTTCATCAATGAATATATATCCATCTCCAACCCATTTCAGTCTTCCAGTTTGATATGTTGATCCATTTAATCCAAGGTACCACTGGGCCCAAATTTGATTGAAGTAAAGTCCTCTTCTTGGTAGTGTGGCCATTTCAAATATATCATCCCAGCATTTTTTTTCAAGGTTACCTTTAATTCCCTCTTCAGTTAATAATTCTAGGAATTGAACATTGTTCAAGTTTGCTCCTGGAAGGTGACATAAGTATTTATCTTCACAGGAACTTTCTTGAGCTTCATCTCCATAAATATCTTCAAAAGTGATATATGGCAGGTAAATGTAATTGTATTCATTTTCTAAGATGGATTCTGTTTCATCCTCTTCATTGGGAGGTTGCTGGATAAATTCAGGGTTTTCCAGTTGCCATTCATAAGGTTCTTCTTGGTTGTTTAATGGTCTGTCCAAGAAGTTGATATGGTATGTGTCTTTTAAATTTTTATCTCTTTCTTCCATAATTATGAGGTCTTTTTCAATGTCATTTATAATTTCTTCATCTGAGAGCGCATGATGCTCACTAAATCTGACTTTCTTCCTTTTGGGTTTAGGTTTGAAAGGGTTTCCATGTATTTTCTCATTTCCATCTACTAAAATCTGGAAAGTTTCTTCCTTACTGTTAATTGGCTTGTAAATTATATTGGGTAATTCATCTTCAGAGGTTGAGTCTTCAAGTTGTCTTTTGAGGTTGTTTGGCCATTGGGTATTTTGTAAATCTTGACCAAATTCATCACTTTTTGGAGATATGGATAAATGTTGGGTTTTCTGGGTCAAATTGATTATGGTATTGTCTCTTTTTGCATTTTGAAACTTCTTTCCTGGGTTATTTCTGACCAATGTTGCCATATTGCATAAATCCATTCCTCTAGGTGGTCCAGTTTGCCATCCAAGTGCTTGAGGTTTGCATATTGGCATGCATAATCTTCTTCCATCAGGTTCTTGATAGCTTAGTATTTCACCTTGTTTATGGGAGAATTCTAGTCTGATATTGTTGTCTGCCAAGAAAGGTCTTCCAAGTACTGTATGGACAGATCCTTTTGCAATAAAAAAGTGAATCAGAGTTTCTTCACCTGAAGCCAAAATTATTGGGGTAAATTCTGAAAGTGCCACCAATGAAGTAGTATGGCCTCCAATTCCCCTCAGGTTCATGTTAAGATTTCTTGTTGTGAGTGAAGCTTTGATTGCTATTTCTTCTGGTATAATGTTGAGTTCTGCTCCAGTGTCTACTAATGCTCTGATAGGATATTCTTCCTTTCCAATAAAGATTTCCATAAATCCCAAAGGACAGGCATAATGAATCTTGGGCTTTGATATTTCTTTGAATCCAAATGTTAATAGTCTTTCTTGAAGATCCATTGAGTTGAGTGATTTAATTTTTTCCTTGTCTTTTTCTGATAATTCCTGTAATTTATGGACAAAATTTGGTGACATCCTCAAAATTTCTTCAATGGTGAGGTTGATCTTTTGTTGCATAATTTTCTTAATAATTTTGTCAATTTCCAATTTAGTTTCAACTTGTTTCTTTTGAGGTTTTCTGAACTTTTTTTCTTCTTTGGGAATTTCTTCATCTTCATTCTTATTGGCAATATTTTCAATTTCCTCCTCAGGTTGGTCTGGTTTTGGAATTTGGTGGGAATGATTACTCTTTCTTCCTCTTTTTCTTCTTCAATGTAAGTTCCTGGAATTTCTGCTTTCTTCTTTGGTTCTTGACTTTGGGATTGTCTTTCCATTCTTTGCTTGGTCTGCCTTAATCCAATGTGTGATTCAAATGGGTCATTGGCTGAGGAAATGGTAGGTGGTTTCCAATTTGACCAATCTTCAACATGTGCAATTGAGGTTGATTTATCCTCTGGTTTCTTTTCAGTGGGCTTAACCTCTTCTTCTGGTTTTGGTTTTACAGTAGTTTTATCCATAAATTTCTTGTTGAGTTCTGCTTGTTCTTTTGCAAAGGCCCTGACTATGTCTTTGGCACTTTCATTTCCTTCCATAGGTACTCTCTGATAGTTGGGGAAGAGGTAAGATGCTCCTTGGGTTCTGACAATTCTTCTGTCCAAATCTTCAGCAAGGTGAGTGCATCTAGTTGCTGAATGTCCTTCTTCCTTGCAGTAAGCACATTTCATTGGTGGTCTTGGGGCCATTTGAGCTGGTATGTAAGGTTGATAACTGGATGAAAATGGTGTTAAAGGATTCCTTGGCCTGTATGGCTGATTATTTTGGGGAAATCTTTGCTCTTGATTATTGTTCCAGTTCCTTCTTGGTGGATTAACTGCTTCTGAAAGGGTTTTGAGTTGATTTAAAACTTCTTTAACTGACTCTTTTCCCTAATTTCTTGATTGAGGTTCTGGTTGTGGAGGATTTTTGATCTTTTGGGTGAGTTCTTTTACTTGTTTTAAAACTTCATCCCAGCTTTCATCCTCAAATCTTGTTTTCTTCTCTGGAGGTTTTGGTTTAGAAAATTCTTTTTGTTGAATAAGTACCTTGGCCTCCAAGTCTTGTTCAATGTATAATTTCAAAATATCCAATCTTGGAATGATGTAACCTCCATCCAAGGCTTGGACCATAGCTCTATCTTTAATCATTTCTTTGTAAATTGATTCTTGAACACTAGTGGAAAGGCTGGCCAATATTTCCTGGTTATGGTTGATATCACCTTGAATATATTGGTATCTTTTGAGGTAAGTGATGATTGCTTCATATTCCCCAATGAATTTTCTGTATTGAGTCATGTTTCTTATTCCACATTCTTGTTGAGTTTTTGTGAACAATCCAGTGATTGAGGATAATCTGTATCTTCTTTCAGGTGAGACTGTTCCCCATCTTCTTTTCATATCCACTTTCAATTGATCCCAATCAGCTGTTTCATATCCTGGCATTCCTTCAATATGATAACTGATTTCTTCATCTTTTGTCCAAAATGCTATTTGTCTTGCAATGTCTCTTCCACTTGCTCCTTCAATTTCTGCAATATTTTCCACTTTCTTTATGAATCTTTCAACATCCTTTCCATCAAACCACAGATTATAATCCTTGGCTCTGATTTTCACTATTGGAGTAGTGTTTCTTGGAATTTCTTGATGTAATGGAGTTGGAATTTGGGCAGAAATGTTGACTCTTCTTGGTAAAGTACTTTGTCTTTGTTCTGTATAAGGTGTTGATGTGGCCATGGGTCTAGGATAAGGTGAAGGTGATCCATGCTTCCTGAATGATCTTGGAAGGGTGGTTTGTTCTTCAAGTGGACTATTTTGTGGAGTATAACTTGAAGATTTATTTTTTCCTTCCTTTTTGATTAGTGCTAATAATTCTGCTTGCATTTCTAGCATCTTATGCTGAAGTCTCTCTGTTGAAGACATTTCTTCCTGTCCTTCAACAGTTTCTTCATTAAAGTTTTCTTCCTGGATTTCTTCAATACTACCAGGTAATTTTGATGATGAAGGTTTATCCATTTTTGATTTATTTATTTCTTCCTTTGATGTTGGTGTTGAGTTATTGATTTTATTTCTCTCAAGGAGATCAAGGAAAAATTTCTCCACAACCTTCAAGTCCCTTTTATTGGTTCTTGGTGTTGCAATTGGGAAATTGGAATATTTGTTTGATTCCTCTCCTACTTCTGTTTCTTGCTTTGGTGGATAATAGTAATGATCAGAGTAAGTTGATGATTCAGATTCTTGAGATGATGGTCTTTGCTGATTTTGATTATTTGAATCCAGTTTTTGTTATAAAAAATAGTATTCTTGGAGTTGTTATGAATTTTATAATTTATTGATTTTAATTTAATTCTTTATTGAAGTTGAGGTTATCTGCCACTGTTGGGACACCAGATGTGGGAACTCCTCTTGTGTGGGATTAAAATGAGGCAGTACCTGGAGGGGGAAATCACAGGTAACTAGTTTTTAATTGCTAATAACTCCTGTAACCAAGGGTGGCAAGGGTGTATTGCCTGCCCCTCCTAAAATACTGAACAAAATCTTCCTTGGAGCTCACAAACCAAAATAAAATTAGTAAGTGGCTTTACAACTGCAGAAGACAGAATTCAGCAGTCTCAGATCAGACCTATTCAATAAATAATATGAAAAATAATGTCAGTAATTTGGTTAATTTTTAGATTTAATGAAATACTTGTCTGTTTTAATTTTAATCTTTTTGGTGGTTAAATGAAATTGGGGTGAGTGTTTTCTTCTTGGTGATAAATCCTTGGTAGGATGGGTTATTTAAGGTTTTCTGGAAAATTTGATTGGTGTTGATAAAGGTAATTTTGTTAAGGTATAGTTATAATAGAGTAAATAATTTTTTAAAGGTTTGTTATTTTTTTTAAGAGGGTTAAATAATAATTTAAAATAGTATTTGTTAAGTTTGGGAGGTAAGATTCTTTAATATTGTATTTTTTAAAGGGGTAAGTTATTTTTAAGTCTTGATAAATGGTGTTGATTTTACTGGATAAAATATTTTAATAAAGTAGTAACCCTAATCTTGGGTACTGGGTAATTTTTTAATAATAATAATTTTTTTTAATACTAAGATTCCACTGAGCTTAGCTACTGGGCAATCTTTAACACTATACTTCCACTGAGCTTTTAGCTACTGGGCAAGTATATTCACTATAATTTGCTGTACTACCTCCCAGGTGAGGGATGACTTATTCCTGTGCTTGTAATGTGCAGAGGATATATTGTGCATGGGGGGGATTTTGAAATTTGGGGGAGAGAGCCCCTCTATTTATACCTTTTGGGAGCCCAGAGGGCCCTCCATGGGAGCTGTCTCTTTCCACTTTAATTCCTCTTGATTTCATCATGTGACTCTGTTTTTGGTGAGGACCTTTCTTGCATGGGTCAGGTGATTTAAGGTTTGGTGATAATTTTCTCTCTGCACAGCCTCCATTTATCACATGATTGCCTTTTGGTGAACTAATTATGATGTGATATTCTTGAATTTTCCTTTCATACATGAGGTGATTCAATTTTGGCTGGGGATTTTTGTTGTGCACAGCCTCTTTCTTGTCACATGATATTCTGTTGGTGGATGCAGTATCACATGATGACCTTTTAACTCCTTTGCATATGTCCTATTTTAGGTTTAGTAGAAGTGGCTGTGTAATTTATGCAGGTGTCATGATTGTTTTTCTTCCTTTTGAACTTTAAAATGAAGTCAGGTGATAATTTCTTGCACTGGTGAATTTACTGTTATGTATGAGATGATGTGATTTTTGAGTTTGACACATGCTGTGCATAGTCATGTGGTTGAGATTTAGTTAAAATTGTGTACTGCATGCAACCTGTTGTAACTTGCTTTGGTTTGCATGAGGTGATGAGTGGTGTAAATAAATATGTTTTAAGGTTTTAAGTGGGGTTACTGTGGATATAAGATAAGGTACTCCTGGGGCTGTGTTGTAAATGAATTGCAGGAATTCCATGGAGCTGAGCTTTGCATCATGTGACTTTGAATGTAAGTTGGCTGTATAACTAATGCATGTGTCATTTTCTTGCTGCATGAGTCCTGTGGCTGTAAGGGGGTGTAAAGCTGGGTGGGGTGTGTAATTTAAAGGGTGGTACCTCATTTGTTGTAACTAGTATACTATATGTAACTTGATTTTTTACATATGCATAATGAAATTGAATAATTTATTTAAACACATACACTGCCCTTTGGTGTCTGTGCCATGGTTTTACGAGTTCAATCCAGCTTCTTGGTGTAAAATTTGAGTGTAAGTCTGCCTGTAGGCTGGATTTCCTGCTGTTATAGGGTACTATGAGCTTGAGCCTGGTGAAAAGAATGGTATGGAATACCACACCAACAAAAAAAGAAGGATTTTGGAAGATAATGCAAGAATACTTTAGTACAATGAGAAAACACAATTAATTAAGGATGAAAAATTCAAAAGAATAAAAATAAGGTCACCCAACTTTTTCTTGGAAGATGTCTGACTCAAAAGAAGAAATAACCCAAACCCTCAATTGTTTATCTCAAGTCAAGAAGCTCAAAGATACATTTTTAAACCACTTCATGCATCAATGAGAAACAGAGGAGAAAATGAAACTTAAAAAAGGATTAAGGCAGTATTTTGGTAGGAAGTAATGAAGAAATAAGTCAAGAAGTGGGTTAAATATTTCCTGGCCTGCCAAAAGAGAAGTAAAAGCTTACTATTAGAAAAAGGAAAGTCTACAGAAAAATCGGCACTCTTGTAATAGGTCAGCATGGATGCAGTTAATATCAAATCTTGAATATGGAAGTACATGGTTGTGGCCATAGATGATCTTTCAGGATGGCTAAAAACAGTTGTACTTATAAAATTAACAGAAAAAAAGTTTTAAAATAGTTCACCTTAGAATGTATATGCAGGTATGGCTCACCAAAGGAATTTACTTTTTATGGAGGGCCATATTTTCAAAAGAATTGCAATATGCAGTAAAGAAAGAAGGATCAAGGATCAGAGTCACCACACCCTATTACCCAGAATCTCAATGCATAGTCAAAGGATTCCATAAACATCTGAAAGATGAACTGGTCAAGCTGTGTGGGAAAAATGGAGGAAAATGCAAAAAATATCTACCTCTGGCTACTTTGGCTTATAGGATTTCAACTAAAATAACAACTTTTTTCTCACAATTTGAGCTCCAATTTGGAAATACAAGTATTACCAATTGATATTTAAACAAAAAAAATTCAGCCATGGAATGGCACAAAATATTCACAACTGAGGAATTATTGGAAACTATATCTAAAAATTTGCAAGGAAAAGAAGAAATGAGAAGGAAATCAGCAGAGAAACTCAAAAAATTAAGGGAGGACTTTATCCAATATTGGGAAAGAAGGTTGGAACACCAGCTAAGATCACCACTTAATCCAGGAGCTTTGGTCCTGGATCACAACAAAACAATATAAAATAATTGGGGACTACTGTTTAAAAACAAACAGAATGGACTATACAGAGTAATCAGACAAGTCATAAATGGACCATATGCACTGGAGGCACTGGATGGAACCAAATTATCAATAAGATTTTCTGCCTCTCAAGTCAATAGGCTTCACCCTAGAGGAAATTTAATATGCACAGAAGAAGACACAGAAGAAGAAAAGAGTGGAGAAGATGAACCAATAATTGAGGAAGAGGTATTGGAGGAGACCACAGAAATGGATGAAGAATAGGTAGCTCTTGCCTGGAATTCTGGGAAAAGCATTAAATGGAGAGGAGTATGTGGTATTCCATACCATTTTTTCACCAGGCTCAAGAACATAGAACCCCAAAATAGAAGTAAACTCCGCCCACAGGCATAATTTCTTTCAATTTCAACACCAAAATGTCAATTTTAAATCAAGAAGTTTCAGCTTATTCATAAGCCTATGGCACAAGAGCCCAAAAGTCAGTGTATGTGTTAAAATAAATTATTCAATCTCATTATTAATATGTGAAAGTTAAGTTACAACAAGAAAGGTAGCACCCTGTATATTACACACCCCTCCTGTAACCACAGGGCACATTCAAGCAAATGGCACCTGCATTAATACACATCCACCTTTCATTCAGACACAGTAGAGTCACATGATTCATTGTTTAGCCTACTGGAATTTCTGAGATTAATCTGAAACACAGCCACAGGCACAACTCCTTTTATATCCATATTAACCCCATTTAAAATCTTAAAACATCATCAAACTTCTTTAAACCACTCATCATCTGATGCAAGTGAGAAAAACCAAGCTTCATGAGGGTACACATCCTTAATTTAATCTCAACACACATAACTATGCAAAGCAGGTGTCAAACTTAAAAAATTACATCATATTGTGCACAACAGACAATTTATCAGGACCAGAAATTATCACCTGAAATCACTCTAAAGCTTAAAAATAAGAAACACAGCTATTACACCTGCATAAATTACACATCCACTTCTACCAAGCCTAAAAAATGACATATGCAAAGTAAACACAAGTTTATCATTTTATACTCCCCTAACCACCAGCATATCATGTTACAAAAAAAGGCTTTGAAAAAGGAAAATCCCCAGCAAAAAATGAAATCACCTCATTCCTGCAAGGAAACTCCAAGAAGATAATGTCATAGACAGCTTGCCAAAAAATAGTTATGTGAAAAATGGATTCTGTGGAGAAGTAAAATTATCACTAAACCTTAAACCACCTTAAGCATTCAAAAAAATCCTCACCAAGAACAAAGTCACATGATGGAATCAAGAGGAATGAAAGTGTAAAGAGACAACTTCCTTGGAGGGCTGCCTGGGCTCCCAAAAGGTATAAATAGAGGGTCTCTATCCCTCCATATTTTGGAATTCCCCCAATGCACATTATAAGCACAGTAATAAGTCAGCTGCTAAGCTCAGTGGAATCTTATTATGGAAAAAAATTATTTAGTACCCAATATTAGTTTTACTACTCTATTGAAATATTTTATCCAGTAAAAAATAACCCCATTTATCAAAATTATAAATTAACTTACCCCTCCATATATCCAATATAAAAGAGTATCACCTTTTTAAATCTAACAAATACTATTTTTATATTATTCTTGAAGACTCTCAAAAAAATACCAAACCATAGAAAAACTGACTTACTCTATTATTACTTTATCTTAACAAAATCTTCCTTATCAACACTCATTAAATCTTCAAAAACCTACCAAATAACCTGTGAGCCTGTGAGGTATGTATGACATACCCATAAGGCCACAAATAACTTTTTATACACTTGATTCAGTATTAAACAGACTTTTCAAGTGATTTAAAAATAAAAAAATAACAAATAATAAGTATAACAATATTTTTGATAAACAAATTTATAATTATTATGTCATTTTTGAATTCCAAACTAAAAATAGCCTAGGGTAGACCCATGGGGTGTTACCCAAAAATTGCTATTTTTTATGTTATTGAACAGTTTAAGAATCTCACAGTAAAAATATACACTTTGACAATTTTTGTTAAAATTTTGAGATTTTTAATTTGAAGCTTGAATTCAAAGTTGCATAAGGTTTATTCAACCTTACAAAAATTCAGTTAAAATCAAGGTGTGGTGTATATTTACTGAATTGGAAAAGTATTTTCTATAAAGGCTTTAAATCTTGCATGAGCTCAATGTAAATTGGTTTGAAGCCATTTTATGGTTTTAAATAAATGAAAGGGCCAAAGTCCCACAACAAGTTGGGACGCAGAAAAAAAGACAAATAGAGCCAGGGTACCCAGTTTTTGGGATCTGCAAGGACTCAATTAATTTTTTCCACCTGTATTAAAGGATTTCCAACCTAATTTTAACTTGAAGATTAGACATTGATTGAATATAAAAGTTTAAACTGGTTTATCCCCAATTTGTACAGGAATTACAAGCTTTCAAAGGGTAAATCCCTGTATGCAGACTTATAATCAAGTTTTTAGCAACTTTAAAAGCTTAAACTTTGAATTTCTAAGTGTTGAAACCTTATCAAAAGCTAAGGTTTGGTGTGTATTGATATTTTATATTGAAAAATAGCAATAACTTTAAAAATTTATTAAAGCTCCAATTGTCAATGGATTTTCTTAAAATTTTCACAAAGATTACAATTCAAGGTTATATTTGTATACATTAAACTTTAAGTATCTTTTTTGAAAAGGATGATTTGGTAATTAGCCTTGAATTTAGCTTTTTGAATTATCCTTAAAATAAAATAAGATTCACTTAAAAACTAATTAACAATGCATTTTGTAAGATTTCCTCTTGAAATTTTATTTTAAAGTTGTTGATGTGATGAAATTTATTATAAATCAAAAAATTCATGTTTAAGCTTAAAATAATTAGTTCAAAATACAATTAAACATACTTGGAGTTAAGAATAACACTAGTTACCTTGAATTTAATTGAAAAATAAGCTACATTAAGTTAATAAATTTATTTTCTAGTATGATTTTTCAGTTTTTACCTGAGAACTCCCTCCATATCCATTATTAATCATGAGAGCTTCTCTGAAGGAATAAAAAGAGGCTTTACATCACTGTTTTTGTCCAATACCATAATAAATAATTCAATTAGACATTTTAAACAGATAATATTTTATTCAATATGAAATCTTATATTATTAAAGTAATTCTTTATTATTTTAACCTTTATAGATTATAAATAAAGCATTGAAATCATAGAATTCACATTATATTGTTGTAATTACCAATAATAGATTTTGTTATCTAAAATCTTTCTCTTAAAATATCTTTTAAATCCACAAATTTCCTCTAAAAAGTCTCAAATATTATTTTATCATAAAACCAATCGTTTATTCCTTTAAAATATTTATCTTTTGCATGTTTTCAACTTATAAAAATTATTTAATACTATAGCTGTTATTTTTTGTCATAATGTATTAAGTAATTATTATTAGTAAGTTTTCTCTGAATTTCTATATCTTTTTATCTATTATTAGTTTTTAGTTTTTTTATGTATGATTTCTCTATAATATTTATCTCTGCATAGTGTTTGTTATATTTATTTCATAAATAATATTTATATAATTTATAAGTGGATAAATATTATTATTTTCCATATATAATTTTCTCATTAAGAGCTTTTATATTTCTTATTATTATATCTGTCAGTGATTATGATAATAATAGAATAATAATGATTTACTATAATTACTGAGTTTTTTGAATTATTAAATTATCTAATCATAATTAATTCTTTTTTTACATAATTATTTTTAGTAATTATATTAATTTGTGGCTATAAAATTCAATTATATTATATTTTCTACTGAGGACAGCCATATCACTCTTGATATCTCTTACTATTATCAAGATTTTCATATAAAAACCTTACATAACATATTTTACTGATATTTTCTTACCAAGAGAAAACCACTCAACCAAATTTAACTAAAAATACAAATTATAGGTCTGATCTCAGACTTCCAAGCTATTTCTCCTTCAGTGTTAAAGCCACTTACTTCTTTTATTTTGGTTTGTGACCTCCAAGGAAGATTTGGTTTAGTATTTTGGGAGGGGAAGGCAATACACCCTTTCCACCCTTGGCTAAAGGAGTTGTTATAAATTTAAAATTCATCAGTCGCCTGTTATTTCCCCCTACAGGTACTTCCTAATTTCAATCCCACACTAACAACAGGAATTACCAATGGAGAAAATGTAAAACAAAGTATATATTTTCAAAATTTTATGAGAAATGCACTGGGGAAGTAATAGCTGATGAAGATTGAAAAAAGGGTCTTTCAATTATTAGTCAAAAGATTGAAACAATTTTCCCATTCTATTGTAAAAGGGATGAACCCTTTGGTAATAAGCCACATGTAACACCAATGGATATTTTTCATTTTCCTGATTTGGGAACAGCTTAAATTAATGAGAAAGATTAATAATTGATAATTAATGGGGAATTTACTCAAATTCTAAGAAATATCTTGAATATTGAGCTAATCAATGATTCCATGGGCCTTTGAAGAACAATTTAATGAGGAATACATTACCAAGATGATTTGAAGTAATGAAAGTTCTGCTGAACTGGAGTAATATGACCACAATAAATTAAGATTAAATAATTTAAAATACATTATAAAGCTCTAATTATTCTTTTCATTTGTGAATAAGGGAAATGAACAGGAACTCCCAATTTTTTTACAAATTGATCCAAGTATTATCATGGACATGAATGAACAAGTAATCATAGAAGAGAAAAAAACATGTGAATTACAAAAAATCAACATTCCAACACCATCAATAAGAATATTTAGACATGAATTATTTAAGAATCTAAATCCACAAAGTGGTTCCAAAATAAAGGACTTGAGTGATATAACTCATTATTCATCAGTATTTATTGCACAGAAAGAAGGTGAATAATCCTGGCTACTATAAATTATATTTTATTTCAATATAATATATCTATCATCCTAGCATGCAGTATCAGTGAGCATCAAAAATTTGAATAGGAAAGGAGGAAGTGTAAAATTGAAAATGATCCAGAAAGAAAGAATCTCAAGCATTGTCAAATAGTTAATCAAATATAACTTGATTTCTAATAAGAAAAAAAAATCAAAATAATTGGAGTCTGAAGAATGGAAACTCAAAAAGAAAAAGGTAAATTTGAGGCAAAGAAATCACAGCTTCAAAATGACTTTCAGAAGGAGAAAAAAAAATTGATTTAACCATGTCAATTTTACAATCAAATTTCTCTTCCACAAATATTTTAATATTTGGATATGAAAATTTGATTTAAAATAAAGTACTCTTCCTGTCCTCAAAACATTTTAAAGTAAAATGATGCAAAAATATTAATTTTAAGATTTTTAAGGGAAATACACACCAAAATTCTTTCTATTAATTTTTTAGTATGAAAAAATGACATTATAAAGATTTATTATTTTACCAATAATAAAAATTTATCCAGAAATACTTTACAAGAGATATTTAAGGCTACAAAAGAAATTTCTTTAAGAGCAATTTTGATTGGAATTAATTGAGCAAGGAGCTTCAGGAAATCACTATTAGAACATAGTTTCTCAAAAGAATATTAAAGAGGAAAAATTCTCAAAAGTGACCAGAGTGAATGTGGAAACAAAGTTACAAAGCTTACAGTGATAAAAGATGCTTTAATTCAATTTTGGTTTGGTTCAAGGGTGTGAACCTTTGAGATATGACCACATACCCAAAAAGGTCACAAGAAATATTTTATATAATTATAAGTACCTTAAAAACTATAAAAATACCATAAATTGGTACAAAATTTGGTTTAACTTAAAAACCAATGAATAAACATGTTAAATAAATTACACCATTGGATTCCCCATGGTAAAATACACATATACCATTTTTATGGCATATCTGTAAAGTCAATATTTAATAAGTTATAAGTAATAATACCTTATAAAAACCACAAATCCTTATTTATTTCAAAAACTAATGAATCAGCATGTGAAATAAATGGTACCATTGGATTTTCCATAAAACTCCACACATAAAACAATTAATAAGCTAAGCTTCAAGACCAATACTTAAGGAATTAACCTGAATATATGCACTTTTTTGGTCAACGCATATATTCAAGGATTTTAGCTAATATCTCTTGAATTATACATGATAGGGTGCTGAACCAAAAATAAATTCATCACGTAATTACTGTAGGAACACAGATATGAAGTTTATTTCACAAGTTATAAACAAGGTTAAAATCTGTAAGGAAGTATTGATTAAAGTCAACAGAGCTGTTGACCACTTTGTTGTGAAATTTGTCCAAACTTAAAAATAAGTGGACAGTTGGATTCTACTAGTTCAATAGTGAATAATGATGTATTTTTTATTATAATATTTAAGGTATAACCCCTTGAAATCATAGTTTGAAGTTTAAAATATTAAATTTCAACAGAAAAGATGAGTTACAAGAAAAATCATCAAAAATAGAGTTTTGATGATGTAATGAAATTCTCTTGGCAGCATAATACGGTTACTCCAAGCTATCAGAATTCACTCTCTGAATTGCTTTAGCATGTAAATCTTAAAAGTCAACAAGTATCAAGGTTTGAGCTTAATTTGATCATTTATGATCACATACTGTAACCTTAAATTAAGTTTAACAGTCATATAAGTGTTAAAATTGGTGAATACTATTAGTTTATGATTAAAACTAATAAAATCCACCAAATTTGGGGTTCTTCCAAGCCTTTGACATCATCAGACTTAGAGTTATAGTGATAGCTCTAAATAATGGTGTAATAGTGATGTAATCACCACCAAACCTTAAAATATTGATCAATTCCAGTGGATATGATCAGTACACGTCTACTAGAAGCCTGTTGGACTCTAGGAGGGAGGTATTTACTATAAATAGAGCTCTTGCTGCTCTGTTTTCCCCTCAGATGCATCAAAAACATTAAATTAATACAAACAAAAGGTAATATCTTTATTCTTTATATATAAAACTTTTATATTATTAAAGACCAAAGTTCATCTTTATTATAATCATCAATTTTGACGTTATTAAATCATTTGTTTGATTGTTTTTGTTAAAAATCTCTCCAAAACTCATTTCCACGTAAAAAATCAAGAATATTTGTAATTTCTCTATTTTTTATTGTAAATACAATTGGTATAAGTTGTATTTACATTATTTGGCATAAAATATCTCAAAATTATTATATTAAGTGTTAAAAGTAGGTTATTTTCTCTATATTATTCTTTTAATAATTCTTTAATTAATATAAATAGTATTTATATTAATTTTTAACTTTAATATCAGTAATATTATTGTTATTAATTGTTTTTTATTAATAAAAAGAAATTTTTACGCCTTTATTATTTGTTTGTAACAATAATAAAGTGCTTTTAAGATATATTAATTATTTTATATTAATATATTTATTTTATTATATTATATTTTATAATATAAATTATATCATTATATTTTTATTAATAATATAATTATTTTTACGCCATAATTATAATAATTCTTTATTATTATAATTATTTTTATCTTATTTATTCCATTCATAAGGACATTCATAGTACAATAAGTAAAATATTAGTAATTTTTACTTATTGTTTCATAGTCAAACCTTACAAAGGGTAAGATGATTTTAAAGATTTAAAACCAACTATTATAATTATTTTTCCATGTGGTTAAAATTTCCATAATGATGTATGAATGGTATCTGGAATATTCTATTTATTTTCTTAACATTTTTTAAGATAATTATAAAAGGAAAAGATTTTAACATGAAGAGAAAATTAGGGCAAAGAAGACAATATTTTATAGCCACCAATTCTCTTACTCCATAAGTAAAAATCTCTTTCATCAGTTTTGATAAAAAGGCTGACAATCAAAAATCCAGCTATCCCATCATTTGAACCTGGTTTCAACCATTTTAGTACTTTAAACCATCTATTTCTACAGTAAAAGTTGGCTGAAAGCCTTTATAACACATCAGAATGTATGTAAGAGACCTTAAAAATAGTACCAATCTTTTTATTAAGTTTTTTTTAACTTAAATGTGGTTTTACCTTCTTGGAAACAGTTAAAATTTCTCTGTTTGATATCAAAACCTCTTCATAAATTGAGTAAAAGACCCTGTCATTCTATTTCAGGCCATATGCAATGAAATTTTGAGTGAATTTTTAAATCTCAGGCCTGTAAGAAAAAAATTTGAGGGATTCTGGCACCTTTAGAGCCAAAATTTCTTTCCCCCAATAAATTAATCTTTCCAATTTATTATTCCTTAATTTCTCATCATTTACTATACCAAGATTTTAAATATGTAATTTAATTGAAAAATTAAAGTATTCAACTTTAATTTTCAATAACTCATATTTAAATTTAAGTTCACTTATATAATACATGTACACATTTTTACATTTCAATTTAAAATAATTCAATTCCTCATAGCTTCTAAATTACACACCAAACCTCAATTTTGACACAAAATTTGATGGTTGACACCACATGTGGTGTGAACTCAGTTAGGGTTTTGATTGCTTTCATATTTTGATTCAGAATATATTAAAAAATCAATGTAAGCTTATTTAGAGTTGAGTTACAGAAATTTCACTCAGGCATAACCCCACCTTATTTTTTATGAGAAATCCAATGATGAAATAATTTTCATATTTTTATTAATTTAAAGAAAATTTATAATGATTTTAATTGACTTTTTTCAAAAAAAAAAATATATATTTCATTTTTATTTTTATTTTTTTTGTTAAAAATTTATTTTTAATTCATTATTTCAAGTAAAAAGATATTTTTACAATTTTAAAATTTTGATGTAATCTATTATTAAATTTTCATTATAAATTTCATTTTTGTATTTAAGTTTTTTTTTTAATTTTAAAAATAAAATTATTATTTTTAATTATAACTTACTTTGATTTTTTTGTGGTCTTTTTATTTTTTAAAATACCTCTAAGGCTCACAGAGATGGAAACAAAAATAAATCTAATTAATAATATTTGATGTCATCTTTACTTATTTCATTTAGTTTTTGGTGACTTGTAACTGTAATATTCCATTAATTGAGTTAATAATATCAATTAGCTCATATGTAAACAAGTCCTCCAAATATTTGGCTTTGTTTATATTATATGAGTGGAGATTTTAAATTTTGTAACACTTAATAATTTTACATATTTATAAGATGGATCTAAAAAATATATTCGTTATTTTTGATTAAAAATACTAAATAGTCAATATAAGCACTAATAATCACTTTGAAGAGGAATCAATTCTATCAATAATTGTTTGATTATCATTATAAGTGAAATTTGTTTTTTTTTCCTTCTTTCAAATATTTAAACAAATTATAAGTTTTTTTTTGATATGATCATTCAAATTGATATTCTGGTGAGTTTGCCAGTGGAGCCACTCTCTTGATATATTCTTAAATTAAAAATAGTTTTAACACCATACAATATAGAGGATACCAGGGCTTTTTCTGGAAAAACAAAAAATTCATTAAAAATAAATTTCAGAAGGGTTTTTCTAAAATTGGAATGGAAATAAAAAAAAGCAAAATCTGAAGCATTTTTATAAAAATGGAGAAAATTGTGAAATTGATTAAATGTATAGGTAATTTGGTTTTCAAAAGATGAATCATTTGACCGGTAATGAAAAAAAAGTTTTTCAAAAATGAGAATTCCCAAGGAATTCATATTGTTTTTTTATTCCAAAATTAGAGAATCAATATTATTAAAATGATTTCCAATGACTTCAGAAATATTTTACACCATTTCTGAGACTTATTTATATTGTTCAATTCTTCCAGCTGTTTTCTTTTTTGAAGAATATTGTCCAAAGCTGACTTCACCAACACTAGGAGGACACCAACCTATTTCATACATTAATTAATGAGTTTTGTTTCCATATTATTTTTGTTTTCTAAGGAAAGAAGAAATTCTTATAAGCTATGATGATAAAGTTTTCAGATTTAAGATTTTATTCTACTTCATATATTTGAAGCTAATAAATTTGATTTTTTGACCATGTAATTGTTGTATACTTAATAATTGTGAATCCATGAGTAATATGTCAATAATTGTTTTAATTGTATTGAAAAAACTCTGGATATTTGGTCATCCAAATTTTCTGAAGGTATTTAAGTTGATCTTAATTGGTGAGAATAGGATCAAATGCATTCTCTGCTTTGAATTTAGAAAATACATTATAAGCCTTTTTGATGGCTCTAGTATCATGAATACTTTTTTTTGTTATTGATTCTATCTGCATGCATTCATAATAAATGGCTTGGCTTAATTTCTGTCTGACAGCTGACATCCCAATGTTTAGAACCTTGGTTTAGGTATTATATCATTGAAATGTACTAGTCAGAAAGTTCAGAAAGCCAAATTATCAAGAGAATTTAAAAAATAAACAAGCAAAGAATTATTTTTTTCAAACTTGAGATTCATATAAGGTGAAAAAACAGAAATAGAAGAAAAATAATCAAGAAAGTAAGAGGGAAAAGAATTAATTTGACTTGGTTTTATTTTTATTTTTTATGAATTTTATATTTTTAAATGTTAAAAAAGCTTGGCAAAAAAAAAAAAAAAAAAAAAAAAAAAAAAAAACATTTTCTTTCCCATAATAATTCAGGAAAAATGATAGGAAAAAGAGAGTTTTTTTCACCATAATAATTAGAAAGAAAATAATAATGAAGAATAAATAAATTGCTTATTAAACTCATTTTCTTAATTTATTTTTTGAAAACACAAAAACAAAAAAAAAACAAAAAACAAAAATAAACAAAAAATAAACAAAAAATAAACAAAAAATAAACAAAAAATAAACAAAAAATAAACAAAAAATAAACAAAAAATAAACAAAAAATAAACAAAAAATAAACAAAGATAAAATTCAATTTTTTTACTAAATATCTTATTTATTTATTTTTTATTTATTTAATTAATTTTTTTTTTTTTTATTTAATTAATTTTTTTAATAATAATTTAAATTAAATTCTTAAAAAAAAAAAAAACTTAAAAAAAAAAAAAAAAAAAAATATAATAAATTATTTTTTTAAAAATAAAAATAATTTTTTCCTAAAAACAATTTTTTTTTTTTTTAAAAAAAATTTTAATTTATATTTATATATATATATATAATTCCAAATTTTAGTTTTTATTAAAAAAAAAAAAAAAAAAAAAATAATTAAAATTAAAATTAAAATTTAATTTTTTTTTTTTAATTATTTATAATTATAATTTTATCAATTTAAATTTTTTTTCTTAAATTATTAAATATATTTTAATTTATTTTTTTTTTCTTAAAAAAAAAAAAAAAAAGTTAAAAAAAAAAAAAAAAAACTAAAAAAAAAAAAAAGATTAAAATGAAATAAATTTACATTATAAAAGTTTTTTTTTTTTTGGTTAAATTAAGGGTTAAATAATTATTCAGATCTTTTTTTTTTTTTTTTTTCAATGATATTAGAGATTTTTTATGATTAAATGTTATATCAAAGCTTGTTATAATTATTATACTTGTCATGTTTTAAACAAGAGAGGTGTCTTTCATATTTAGAAGTAATGAAAAAAACTTCAATGTAGTGTGTTATTTTTTTAAAAAAAATAAGGACAAATATGAGTTAAAATAGCATATGAACAGCTATAGAGTTTTGAGTGGTAATCTAAAAACAATTGATTTAAAAATAGAATAAATTCAAAATATTTTGAAAATAACACTCAAAACCCAGCCATAAACCGTGTTTCGAACATGTTTGCCACATTGAATATCAGGCATGTGTTAGTAAGTCAATCAGAAGTTAAGTGGAAAGGTTAGTTTGTCTAATTTCCTAAAAAAGAATGTATGTAGTCTGATTGATTGATGCTTGCAAAACATGGGTGGGGGTGGGTCTCCAAACACGAAAGAAATCATTTTGGTTTATTTCACAAGAGGCAAACAAACTCTTTTTCTTTGTCATGTATCATCGATTTCAATCAAACTCAAAAGGATTATTTAAAACAAACGTTATCACAAACAAACAAACAAAAAATGAAACAAGAAAAAAAAGAAAAGACACATGTGATGTACAGTTCAAAATTTCGTAAGACTCAAAGCGTCAAAATGAACTGCTGGTTTTTTCAAGAAAAAAAAACCGCAGGTCGATAACAAAAACAATCACATTGCATTAACAAAAAACGGATTGACAATGAAAAAGAATGAAACAAAGTTTCAAAAAAACCGTTGAAATTTTTTGTTTAATTTTCGGTCATGAGACTTGAATTGGGTGAATCTGAAAGGAAAGGATTAGATTGAAGGAATCTTCCAGGGATGAACCCTCTACTAGTTTTTCCAGGACCTGTACCTCCGAGTGGCCACTCTGATTTAGGTGGTTGAAGTGGCAAACCTTGTGGACTCAGTTTAATGGTTGATGGGGTAGATTTAACTATGGACTTTTTATCATTGAGTTGATTGGTTGTAGATAGATGACAAAGTGTTGGAAAGAGGGCTGATGGAGGTAAGGCATGAGTTTGAGGAGTATCTGATTCGACCGAATTAACCTAAAAATGATTAAAGAAATGGATGAGTAAGATGATTTAGTGAATAAAAGCAATCCAAGTTTTAAAGACCAACATAAGTATTCAAATCCAAAGCCAATAAACCACGTTCTTCATCGCCGATTTCTGATTCGACTTTTCCACCACGATATCTCAAGGCTACTAAACCTGATAAAGGTCTTTTACGATTAATCTTCGAGTTCCTTATAGGACCTGGTTCAGATAGGGAGATTTGATTGAATTGAATTGAATCGATAGATGAATGACTAGCAGGAGTTTGTAATTGTGATGAAGGTTTAGAGGACAAGTTTCCGATAGAGTCTAATTCATCATGATTTTGATCGATGAATCTATCAGAGATTGAATCAGATTCTGAATCTGAAATCGAATTAGATGATTTAGATGGAGTTAGAAGTGGTAAATCATTAAAATCGATTAAAACGTTTTTAGATTGATTTGAATTAGATGAATTAAATGAATTAGCTGAATTGGGGGTGATTGGACAAATAGTCTGCTGAATTGGATCTTGAAATGTTTTTTGATTGGATGAATTAGATGAAGGCCTCGACATTTCTTGAAACTGATTAGATTAGAATGACTGATAATTGTAAGATTTCTTGAAAGATTTTAATCTTGAATAGAATTATTTTGTTTTAAGATGATTTTAAAGGAATTAATCGATGATGAAGTTTAAATTAATTTGTCAAGTTAAGTTTCAAGAAATTACTCAATGAGTTGGCTGAGCGATTTTGAATTGGCTGAAATTTGAGCTAAAAAGTTTGATTTTAAAAAGGAAGGAAGATTTGAGAAATTTAAAAATTTAAAATTAAATTAAATTAAAAAAACTAAAATTTGAATTAAAAATGGCTGATTTGAAGATTTTAAAAACTCAAATTTTAAAAAAAATTAAATTAAAATTTTTTTAACTTGATTGGTTTTAAAAATAAAAATTAAAAATTAATTTTAATTTGAAATTTGACCCATAATAAAAAAATAAAATCATAATTTTTTTATTCAAAATTTACTTTAAAAAAAATTAATTTATTATTTAAAATTCTCTTATAATTTAAATTATGATAAATTTTATTAGTTAAAAGTTCATTTTGATCTGACATACTATGTAAATTTTAGCCATCTTTCAATTAATGAATTTAAAAAGATAATTTATAAAATTATTATTATACTTTTTTTTTTTAATTAAACAATTAAGAATTCTTTTTTTATTAATAAAAGTTTATTATTAAATTATATCTTAAATAAAAAAAAACCTTTCAATAAGATAGATGAGGTTTAACTATTAAAAATAAGGTAAAAATTAATTTATATAGTTTTTAGTAATATGAAATCTTATGATATGGTAATAAATTGTTTTTTTTAAAAAAAAAATTTAGGAAAATTCATAAATTTATTAAGTTTAATAGGTTATGTTTTGAAATTTTTTAGTTTCATTAAATTATTCCATAATCATATAAATGGGGGGGTATCAAAGTTATCAAATCCCACATTCCAAATCCCAAGTTTTTTTTTTGCCAAATTCCGCATTAATTTCTTGGGATTTGGGAAATCCCACACTTGAAGAGGTGAGGTATTTTGAGGTACAAAAACCCAGGTTTTTTTGGTACCAAATCCCATGTTTAAATACTAAAATCCCGCCTTTAGTTTCACTTAAAGGGACATTTTTATAGCACAAAACTCAGTAAGGGAATGTTAAATTGAATAAAACTTTACTTCTCTTGCATAAAATTTTGAATATACTGGTCATTTATTAAGTTATTTGATTTTAAATTGCATTTAATACAGGCCTTTTCTTCATTTACCATGCCCAAGGCATTGCAAAGGCTACCTTTACTTCAGACCTTAAACTCACTGAAGTTCATTAATGCTTTCAACTCTGATAATGATTCTGATATACAAGAAGATATAATCTTATTAGATATGATAAAATCAAAAAAATACATCAATACTTGTAAAAGATATTCATAAAATTACATGTATACAATGAATCATTTAAAAACATTATCATCTGAAAAGTTTTGACAACTATGTAGGACCACACATGAATCATTTGAAAAATTGGTTTCAAAAATTCAAGATGATAAAACATTTCAAAACTCATCACAAAACAAACAATGCAATCCTGCTATCCAATTGGCTGTGACATTATTAAGGCTAGGATCAAATGGCAATGGGGACTCTTTGGAAAAGATTGGAATGTTATTTTGAATTAGCCATGGGTCTATTGTATTGTACACTCAAAGAGTGATCCAAATATCAATGAAGTTAAAATGCAAAGTGATTGTGTGGCCAACAATAGAACAACAAAGATAGATGTCTCAAGTAATGCAAGCAGAAGGCTTCACTGGGTGCATTGGGGTTATTGATGAAAGTCTCATACCATTATCATAACATCCCCCCAATGATGGTGAAGCCTGTATTTATTGAAAAAAAGAGGTAAGCTGTTGATTCTTTATTCTTTATTTCATTCTTACTGATTGTTTACAATTAAGGTATTTTATGTCAATACAACTGGTTTGAAATATAAACAAACAGTTCACTGCTCTACATGTTGGTTGTACTGGGTCACTTTATAATTCAAATGTCTATCACCATATGAAAATAGCACAAACACCACAAGAGTTTTATGAAAAGGATTGGTACTTACTTGCCAATTTAGCATATGCAAGCTCTCCTTGGGCTGTTTGGGCATATAAGGGAGTTGTAGCACTAAATGAAGACAACTATTCTTTCAATTACTGTCTAAAAAATTCAAGGGTCAAAATCAAGCATTTAATTGGAATTTTTAAGGGGCAGTGGTTTTCTCTAAGTAAAATGCAAAATCAAATGAGGGATAATCATGAAATTGAATATTTTGTTAGTTAGGTTGTTTCTTGTACAATTTTAAATAATATGTTAGCACAAATTGGTGTTGAATGGTTTGATTTATATGAAGATTATGATCCACCACATGTAGAAAATCTGTACAATAACAAAATTTGGGAAGATGTGGTAAATATGCATGAAAAAATTAAACCAATTACTTTGGTATGGAAAAATAGTCAATTGTGAATTTCATCAGGACCATTGATTTATGTACTTAATTTAATGGCAAAAAACAGAGTGGAGATGTTATTGAGAAAATGAAACTATTTACAATTAACATTTTTTCGTTCTTTTTTGGTCCTGCATATTTCTTTCAAAGTAACCATTGAATTTTGAATTAATTTTGGTGGGTATCATTTTTCAAGAATTTTTCACCTAAATTAAATAATTTATGGTTGATTTGAAAACAACATCCAAAATGATTTATTTTTTAATGATTGATAATTTCTGGAGGAGGTTTTGTTGTATGATGAACCATTGTTGATGTATTTCAAAGAATTTCCATGATGCCAAGTTTTTTTGAAAAATCAATCTACATTTTCAATTTGGGGAAGTGCAAGCCATGTCCAGAGGGGGTGAAGACAGTTGGAAGGGGATGGAAATCTTTTTTTGATACAAAATAAAATATACCATAAGTCCAGGAATTGAGATCATTTAAATCTTGGTGTAGCTTATTGAAAAATTCATCTTGAGTGAAAATGAAAGTGGTAAATGATTTGAATTCTTCCTTTGGATTCACAAAAGACCTTTCAAGTTTACTGAAATTTTGTAATTTGGCTGCTTCCATCAATGACTAATTTTCATTTTCAGCTAATTTTGAAAAATGGGAGATTCTTGAGTAAACAAATTTGTCATATTGATGAAGTTTGGTCCATTGATTATTATCTGTTCCAATTTGATTAGGAGTTAAATTTGATTTTCTGTAGTAAACACCTAAAAATTTTGTAATTACTTAGTAATTATTAAAATAATGAGCAAAAAAGATCACACACCTGCATATTTTCCAGAATCTGAACCAAGACAAAACCCAAAACCTTCAATAATGCCACCTAGGACTTTCTTATTGGTTTTAATTTCTTGTCTATTTTGAGATAAGGAAATTAATGTCATAATGAGGTTTTGAGAATTTGAGAGTGGCCAGAAGAATTGTCAAAAGTGGTTATTTCATAAATTATGACAGGTAAAAAGGGATTTTTGGTTTTATCAATGAGTATATAAGGATGGGGTAGAGTGTTGAGTGATGGAATTTTTGACCATGGGGAATTGAATGATTTCTTGTCAATTGAAATGATTGAAAATTTCTTATATTCTGTGTTTGAATGGCCAAGGTGAGACATTATTTGTTTTGAATCATGGATGTGTTTTCTTTGGCTTTGGGTGAGTTTTCTTTTATGATTTGTTTTGGTATTATTATCCTCATGATGTTCTATATTTGGTTTAGTCCTAACCATGAAATCAAGATAAAGAATAATAGCTTCATAATCTTTCAAATCATTCTGATGATGTGCTTAGTCTGATTTAGTCCTAACCATGACATCATCAGAATGATTTAAAGAGTGAGAGAAAGAAGGGGTGTTTTTTTTTTGAATCTTAATGATGATGAAAGGGGAGTGAAATTAAATTCCATTTCAAAAGAAACCCTTATAAATTATCCACCCCTATATTAACAAATAAATAAAAATATTCAACAAAAATTAAAAAAAAAAATAAAGAATAATAGGTCAGTAATGATAATCATCAAAAAAAAAAAGAAAAAAATAATCATAAATTAAATATGATTATGATTAAAAATAAAAAATAATCAATTATCTATGATGATGATTTAAAAAAAAAAAGGGGTTAGTAATCATAATGATCAAAAAAAAATAAAATAAAAGAGGGTCAGTAATCATAATGATCAAAAAAAAAGGAAAAAAAAAATCATCATGATCATTATAGATGATTAGGAATTAAAAAAAAACATCATCAATGAATTATGATGATTAAAAAAAAACATCAATGAATTATGATGATGATAAAAAAAAGAAATAGAGTCAGTAAGTCATTCAACAAATATTATTAATTGCTAAAAAAAAAAAAAAACTAATCATTTTCAATGGCCTCTAGAGGCCATTAACATCAAAAATTCAAAAAAAGGTTCTGAATAAATTCCAAATTGATTCAGAGCCATATAGAGTGCCTAAAGACTAGAACCTCCCAGGAGACTTTTTGTGAGGTTCCAGGGTGACTGTGGGTGTGAAAGGTGGATGAATGGGAGGAGGAAACTGTTAAAAAAAATGAAAATAAGATGGAATTACCTATAATTAAAAAAAAAGAGAAAGATTTTTTGAATAAATTATAAATAAAAAAATAAAAAGATTTTTAATGAGAGGTTAAGCCTGAGAAAAAAAAAACAAAAAAAAATGAAAAATACTTGAATTAAAAAAAAAAAAATAGACTTTTTTTTTTTTTTGGAATAATCTAAAATGATAATAATAATAATAATTTAATTTAAGAGTGATAGGTGAAGAAGTGAGAGGTTAAGCCTATTAAAAAAAAAATAATCAAAAAATAGATAATTGACCTGATTTTTTTTGAAAAAAAAATAAATAAATTTTTGAAATAAAGAGTTGGGAAAAAAAAGAAACAAAAAAAAGTGAATCAAAAAAAAAAGAAAAAAAAAAAAGAAATTAAACTAAAGAAAAAAAAAAAAAAACCTATAAAAATAAATTCAAACAATTAAAAAAAAAAAAAAAAAAAAAAAAATCCAAAAATTGAACACAAAAAATAAAAATAAAATAAAAATAAAATAAAAATAGAATAAAAATAAAAATAAAATAAAAATAAAATAAAAATAAAAATAAAAATAAAATAAAAATAAAATAAAAATAAAATAAAAATAAAATAAAAATAAAATAAAAATAAAATAAAAATAAAATAAAAATAAAATAAAAATAAAATAAAAATAAAATAAAAATAAAATAAAAATAAAATAAAAATAAAATAAAAATAAAATAAAAATAAAATAAAAATAAAATAAAAATAAAATAAAAATAAAATAAAAATAAAATAAAAATAAAATAAAAATAAAATAAAAATAAAATAAAAATAAAATAAAAATAAAATAAAAATAAAATAAAAATAAAATAAAAATAAAATAAAAATAAAATAAAAATAAAATAAAAATAAAATAAAAATAAAATAAAAATAAAATAAAAATAAAATAAAAATAAAATAAAAATAAAATAAAAATAAAATAAAAATAAAATAAAAATAAAATAAAAATAAAATAAAAATAAAATAAAAATAAAATAAAAATAAAATAAAAATAAATTCAAGAAAAAAAAATAAAAAAAAATAAAAATAAAAATAAAATAAAAATAAAATAAAAATAAAATAAAAATAAAATAAAAATAAAATAAAAATAAAATAAAAATAAAATAAAAATAAAATAAAAATAAAATAAAAATAAAATAAAAATAAAATAAAAATAAAATAAAAATAAAATAAAAATAAAATAAAAATAAAATAAAAATAAAATAAAAATAAAATAAAAATAAAATAAAAATAAAATAAAAATAAATTCAAGAAAAAAAAATAAAAAAAAAAAAAAATAAAAAAAAATAAAGAAATTTTAAAAAAAATAAAGAAATTTTAAAAAAAATAAAGAAATTTTAAAAAAAATAAAGAAATTTTAAAAAAATAAAATAAAATTTCAAATAAAATTTCCAAAAAAAAAAAAAAAAAAAGCAAAAAAAAGTACCCATCCATTTATATTTTACAAAAAAAAAAAAAAAATTCTAAAAAAGAAATTTAATATTAATTAAAATTTTAAATTCTTTTTAATTAAAAAAAAAAAAAAAAAAAGAATTTAGAAATTTTTTGATATTTATCACAAAAAAAAAAATCTAAAAATCTAAAAAATCTTATTAAAAAAAAAAAAAAACTTTTCCCAAAAAAAAAATTTTTTTTTTTTTTTTTTAATTTTTTTTTTTTTTTTAATAAATATTTAATTAAAATTTTTATAATTTAAGATTCATTAAAAAAAAAAAATTGGTACTTAAATTTAAAATAAACATCAGTTTTATTTAAAAAAAAAAATCATTAAATGATATATAACTAATATGTTATTTTATTTATTTATTAATGTTAAAATTCATTCTAGCTCATCAATTGTCCTGCTTGATGACAATTTTGCTATATTAAGATCCATCTGGAATTGATTTTTCTTAAGTTCACATTCCTTATTCCACTTTTCTTTTTCAAATTCATGTTTCTTGTTGAGTTGCTTATTATCAAAATCCATTTTCTTTTTCAATTTGACTTCTTTAAACTGTTTCTTTTCCATGTTGCTTGCTTTATCTTCATTCCACCTCACCCTGTCCCACTCCAAAAAAGCATTTTAACTGGTTTCACAGGCTACAAATCATGAATTTTGTTAGTAGGATTGATCAAAGTAACCATAAATCCAAAACATACCATTTTGCCTTTATTCAAGCAAATTTTCATATGTTGGTGAAAACATATCCTTTGGCATTTTCCTAGAACCACTTTTATCATTAAAGTTTGGCTTCAATGATTGATTACAATTTTTGTTTTGAATGTGTTATGGATTTACTTTTCTATTAAAAGAAGAAATAATTAACAATGGATTTCATATTTATCAGGATTAAAAAATATTTAATTATTCATCTTAAAGGTTTTAAACTTGAACCAAGTCATCTTAATTATTAAGCAAAAGAACCAGATTTAGAGGTGATTCCAAACCATTATTCTTCTTTAAAAATTAAATGAGATTTAATTATCACAGGTAAAAAGAGGAAGAGATGATAGCTTAACCTATCAATAAAAACATCATCATCATCATCATCATCATCATCATCAACATCATCAACATCATCAACATTTAAGCTGTCTTTTTCTTGTTAATCATAGCTTGAAATGGGATGGACATTTGGCTTGTGGCAAAAGATTACATCCATTTCAGAATAGCAAGGAAAAATACTTTCAAGATTTTCACTCATTGATTTAATTCATTTACTCTCATCTTCTTCAATTAGTTCAGCCCCAATTAAATTTTTGAATTTTTTTTGGATTCCATATACTTATTTTTATATGTTTGTCATCAATCTTGGATTCTGCTTGAACTAAGGTTTAGGAAATTTTATGTTTTTTTTTATACCTCAATGGCTATAAGCTGGAATCCATTCTGCTTTTATGAAGGAAGTCTTCCAATAAATGTTTAACCACTAGTACTAAAACATGACTGAAAATTGGATTTGATTAAAAGCCAATTAATTATGATTAAATAATCTTTACATATTAAGTGACCTGATGGATGAGGTAGGTCAGAGGTTATTTTCATATCTGAATTGATGTGTCTTGTTTTAGAACAAGAAATTATTATATGGATGAAAAAGTATAAAATTGACTTTAAGATGTTTGATCAGATTTTCCAAAATGGAGTATAGAAGAATATTTTATAAAGTTATGAATTTTGAATATTAATTTGGGTTAAGTTTAAAAATTGAAATACCAGATTAATGGAATTTGGTCAAAAAATACCATGTGATTTACACATAATAAACCTGAGATTTAATGTTGGGATTTGAGTTCCAAATCCTAGGTTATTTTAAGTCAGGATTTGGTGACTTTAAAACCCCCTAATATGTATTTCACTAAATAAATAAATGAAAATTCTAATGATTATGTTGTTATTTATATTTTCATCTATAGATGATATAAAAAAATGGGTGGAAATAAAGGAAAAATTTAGATAAAGACAAGTAATCATCCAATATTTTATTAGGGATATTGATTAAACTCACAAGAAAATGAACAATGGAATTCTTAAATCAACTTGAAGGTTTGAAATTTATTTTTTTGTTTGATTTCATTTTTAATGTTCATAGTAATTTTTGCAAAATGAGTAAAAAAAATTTTAAATTAAAAATGTGGTAATATCTCATTAAGATTATGTATTCAGATATATGGTGGCATACTTGGATCAATACATGATAGTTATTTATTCAGAAAATCCCAAATTTGGAAAGATCTTATTAATAGAATGGTCAGATTTCTACCAAATTATTAATTATTAATTCTAAATATTCATCAATACTTTCAATTCTCCTAAATTCAAGGAATACTAAAAATCAATAATGAGCCCATTTTAATAATAATATTTATTATTAAACCAGGTAAGTAAATCATTTGTAAAAAAAATTTTTAAAAAAAAAACTAATAGTAAATTCTGTGTTTTAAAATTTTTGTTTAGAAGGCCTTTGTACAATTTAAGAATTTTTTTTTATGTTTACTAACACTACAAGCAAGAGTTTTACTACATAAAGTTAAAGTCACAATAGCATGTATGATTTTTCATAATAATCTTTTGAATGAACATCAGTAAAAGTTTTTTTAAAAAATTGAAATCAGAATAATACTCAAGATAATAGGATAAGATAGATTAAAATGATAATGTGTTAATTTTTTGAATATTAAAAAAAAAAAAAATTATTTAATTTATTAATAAATATGATATTACCATGTTCCAATTTAAAATTTTAGTGAAAATTATTAGTAAAAAATCTATGTTTTATTAAATCAATAGTAAATTTTTTTTTATTAAAATAAAATAACCAGTCAAGAATTTAAGTTTTTAGGAATCAATACCAAATAATAGTTTATGATCATAATTTTAGATAATAATAATTATTTAATATTAAAATACAACATAAAGTCAAGCTTAATGAGATCAAAAAAAACTCAATATTACTTTCTATTAAGCTTTTTAAGTGTAATTTAAGAAAATTTAATTTTTTTAGGAGTTTTGCTTAAAATTCTTTTATAATTATATTATATTTTATATGAAGTTTGACTTTTAACAATTTGATTTTTTTTCATCTTATGTTTTATTTTTTTCTTTGAAGATGAGAAATATGGTGTAGAATTTGATTCTTTCTCACTTGTATTTTATCTATTTCAAAAATAATTCTGATATAGTTATTGCTTAAAAACTGTTTATTACATTGAAGGTTAATGACAGGGAGCTCATATTAAATGTATTAGTAAAAAAGATTGAGTTTGATTTTAAAAATTTAATGATTTTTTAAAAGAAATTGGCCACAAAAGACTTATGAGATGATAGTCAAGTGATTTTATAGATTAATTTTAGATTTCCAAAAGGCTGATTTCAATAAAAAGAACCACGCCTATTAAATTTCTACTTAAATTCTCATCGATCCTATTTTCCCAAATCCATTTGATCATTTCTCCTTTGATCTTAGCCTTTATTTTTGTTTGCCATGAGTGGTGGTTGCTCCTCTTCTGATTATGTTGATGATCCAATCATGATTTTTCATTCAAAATTAATAATTTTAATTCAAATTCATCAAAGTTTACTTTTTAAAATTCAATTATTTCATTCTTAATTATTTTTGTGGAAAACTTTTAATAAAAAATCAATTTTAGTTTACTTTATTTGATTAATTCGTTCTTTAATCCTTCTTCAAGAGTTTCATTGATTTTGTTATTCTGTCCAGTCTCCCTCAGCTTTCGCTTGAGTACTCTCACTCGAAACCAAATCATTCAATCAAGATTTCATCAAGCCACACTCTCACTTTCTCACTTTCTCCCTTCTAGATCAAGATCAAGATCAAGATCAAGATGAGGCTCTGGGAAATATCTGGCGCGTCCTTAACGACCTTGCTTGTGCTCAAACAACACTTCACTTCCTTACTTATCGCTACCACCACCACCACAACATCCATCCAGTCATCCTTGGTCCTATCCATCAAGCACTCGTTAAATCAGCAGTCATGATAATTTGATAAACTCTTTTGAGCTCTTACCTAAAACTCTCCCTTAACGAAAAGCCTTCTCCTCCTTAACCCACCCTGAGAAATGACCATCGCTTCCAACAAGGCCTCCTAAATCTCTCACCTACTCACTCAATCAATACCCTTGACGGCATGTTTCATACCTCATCCAAACTTGGCCTTATACCCTTCCGTCCTTGGTTGACATCTCATACTCACAATCTTCTTACACCTGGCGCTCACAACCAAGCCTCGGTAGATCGACTGGCCTTCTTAGCCGTCCGTCCGTCATCAACAGCCTTAAATGTAGACACTCGTAGGCACTCTCATTCAACTTAATTAATGCGTTGCTATACAACTAATTCATCTTCTGGCGTTCCATCAAGGCTACAACAACCAAGCTTAACCTTCCTTGGTTTCTTCGTCCTGTTGATCCTGCTTCGGAAGCAATCTCTAAACCAAACCTCATACAAAGCTCAAATAACTATATTGCAACAGTTTCTCTATCAGTTCTTCCTTCGCTCATTCATCAAAAATAACACTCTCTTTCAATACAAACCCTATTGAAACAAGCCCTTGAAAATTGAATTGGATTTCGGCCTCCTAGCCACCCAAAGCTATCAACAACAGCTTTGCTTTATCCAACGAAAGCAAATATCTAAACACACACACACGTCATTCTTTTGGAAATAAATAAGCCATTTGCCAGTTCTTGTAGGACTCTTAGCAACTTATCTTGTCTTACACTCCTTTCAGTATTCTTATATTCAAGAAATTCCAAAAAATAAAATAAATAAAAAAAAGGGTCAAGAAGCCACAAAATACTGGCCAAAATATTTCAATCATCTTGAATTCTTTGGGTTACCTCTTAATTTCAGCTCTGTCGTTGATTAACTTTTAGTCAGCAAGGCAGTCAACTTTCCTCGAGTACTTGGCTTCTCATTCAACCTGGCTACTACATTTAAAGCCATCTCAGACTTTACTTTTTATGTCACTCCCCGAACCTCCACACTCTTCAGGTCTCACCTCCATCGACGTTTTAGGTATATCCTTGGGGGGTTTCTTAATCATCATATTCTCAGGCTCCGCCCTGGTATTTTTAAAAGCTCGCATGTCACCTTATTCTAGCCAGTCACAAACTCAAATTCACTCAACAAATAAACCTTCAATCAAGTCCTCAACTGACCTTGAGGTCGGTTTACCTACTCCTAATCGACCAGGATACACTAATGAACTTGCCTCACTCCATAAAAAAGAAATCCCTAATTTGGCTCATAACCAAAACGCAAGAGAAAACATAAAATCCAAAATCTCAAGACCAACTCGGCTTCTACCCCTAGATGCTAGCAGTATAGTCGTTCAAAATCCTTTAAGGCTAAGACGAAAGACTTTAATTGAGTCATACTTACCAAAACTAACACAATCAATTCCTTCGAGGCGCACACATTCTTTGCATTTATCCATCAATCTCCGACGAACGTCCAGAGAACCTCTTAGTATTTTGCGCAATAAACCTATTCCTGTCACCCAAGCTGGGATTAAGCCCGCTCCCTTAAACTCCACACCCACTATCAACCAATTTACTCATAAACAAGGAAAGCGTACGCTTGTCTGGTTTGATGAACCCAGCATGTAAGTCAAACTTACTAAGGTTCTAATTAATTGTTTATTTTTTTAAAAAAAAAACCAACTGTTTACAATTTATTTTTCTTAGCCAAATTCCAATATCTGAAGAGCTTCACAGTCCAAGAACTCTTAGATCAAATAGCTTTCCTATCTGTGCGAATTCCTCTGTGATTTCTTCATCAAGAAGTTTTCTTTCACGAGATCATTACTTGAGCTTTTCATTAAACCCAAGATCTCAAACAACTAGCTTGGGCTCGGTGGCTGAGTTATGGCTAAGATATCAAATTCAGCTTGAAAACGGATAAGGAAGCTTTAGCTACTATTTCTTCCCTAGAGGACAAATAGAAGCTTCCAGCCGAGTTGATTAGGTAGATAGAGAAGAACTTTGTAATGGCCAAGATATCAAACATTTTGGATAATAGGCATCTTGCTCTTTAAGTATGATTAGCAAAATCTCTTCAATTATACCTATCATACCTCTAGTCCGTTTTCGTTAAGAAACTTTTCATAAACAATAGCCCAAGAAACACAAATTCAAATACAAGAGCAAAGTTTCATGTCCTCATTCAATATTAAGAAGGATTGGTCCAAAATGGTAAATAGTTTACTTAACAAGTTTAAATCCGTTTTCTTTTTAAAATATATTAAACTAAAATCAATATCTTTTTAAACTTTTCTCTGCAGTAATCAATCACTCAGCTAAAAGTTATATAAACGACTTGGTTGAAACGAACCTAACAAAGTTCTTAACAAAATTCTCAGAAAAGAAATTGAAAATTAAAAACATTATTAATCCTGTAAAGCTTAATACTAACAAATCAAATAACAAACCAACTTGGAAATTAAAACCAATTTTTAATGTTTTTTTTTTTTTTTTAAATTTTATTAGAATTTAAATTTCAAAAATCTTTTCAAGTTTTTCAAGAGATTATTTTTTAATAATTATAAACAAAAAATTTAAAATTGTAATGTATACCTCACCCAACCCATTGCTGATGATAATAATAGTAATGAAATTAAATGAAAAAATTGAGTTAATTGAATCCATATTTCTTGATTATTATTATTACGTTTGTAATATTAAGATTATAATTAAAAGAAATTAATTAATTAATGTAAGTGCATTAAAATTAATTAAATTAGTGTTTTTTTTTTTAAATTCAAATACTATTTAATCAATTAAATTAAATTTCAAATATACATATATATTCATTTATTTATTTATTTAAAAACTGAATAAATAACATTAAAATTTTTATAGTGATATTATTATTGATTTTCAGAAACTTTCTGTTGATCACAGATCCTGTAGAGTGACTTTTGGCTAGAATTTTAAAGTCTTTCAGGTTCTGTCTATAATAACTAACAAATCCAAGAAAATACATCATTTCCTTCTTATTCTAAGGTGTATATAAGTTTAAATAACATTGTTACTACTTTGGTTTTTATCAATTACTTAAGTTTAATCTTGAAATAATTTATTAAAGTAATTTTGAAAGTTTTTTTAATTATTAAAAATTTAATTTTCTTTTTAAAGTAATTTTTTTTTTTAATTATTCAAGTACAAAAGTTCCACATGTTTAATAAAAAAGGAGATTGAGGTGGGATTTGAGCAATAAATATGAATGAGGAGGGGGTTAATTTGCATAAATTGTATATACAAAAATCAATCAATCAGAATAAACCTCCAAAATAGTGAGTTTTTTCTGAGAGGGGGGAGGAAGATTGAACAAATATAATATACTGTGTTTCTTAAATTTCTCAGCCCACCCCAGGGCTTGTGATTGGGCATGAATCTCCCAATTCACAGTAATTGGGGGGGGACTAGATAAACTTTAGAAATGATTATATCCAAAGGAACAAAATGAGAACAGCTATCTAAGAGGAAGATGAAAATCAGGGGATTATAATTTGAAGCACAGAAATAAGGGAAAAAAAAAAAGAAAAAGATTGGACTGTGGAATAAAAGGAAACTGATCTTTTATACTTATTTGCAATTGGATCCCCCATGTCAGGTATGGACATTCACTTGATTTTTGGAGCCTGGACAACATCTTCACATCATTCAATTAAGAGGATACTTAGGGAATTAAAGTGTTCATGGCTTCATAGAGGTCTTGGTTTTGTTGAATTTCTTCAGCCAAGTTGCGAGCCTTAGAGGTAATTTCATATACCCAAAAGACCACAACTACAAAATTAACATATAAATATAAATAAAATAAATTTATTTATATTATTAAAATAAAAAAAATCAAAATATAAATATAAAATTATATTCAAAATAAAAAAAAAAAAATGATTACAATTTAAAAATAAAATTACATTAAATTTTGGAATTATAAAATTACATTTATACTTGAAAAAATTAAGTAAAAATGAAATTTTAACAAAATTGTAAAAAAATAAACAAATTTGGAAAAAAAGTTAAATAAAAATTATTATAAATTTTTATTCAATAAATAAACATATAAAAATTATTTCACCATTGGATTCCTCATAAAAAATCAGGTGGGGTCACCTTCTGAGTGAAATTCTTGTAACTCAACTCTAAATAAGCTTAAATTAAGTTTTTAGTATTTTCAATACAAAAGTTGAAAGTCCTCAAAACCTTAATTTAATTCACACCACATGTGGTGTTAACCAACAATTTTTGTGTTAAAATTGAGGTGTTGTGTTTAGTTTAGAAGTTATGAGGAATTGAAGTATTTTCAGTTGAATTCAATTGAAATGTCAAAATGTGCGCATGTATTACATAAGTGAACTTTGATTTAAATATGAGGTATCAATTATTACTGTATTGTACTGTACAATTGAATTGAATTACATATGTAAATTATAAGTATAATACATGATGAGGAATTAAAGGAAAAATAAATTGGAAAGATTAAATTTGGGGGGGAAAAGGAACTCCAGCTCTAAGGGGGAGCTAGACCCCCCAAAATCCTTGCTGACAGGCATGGGATGTCAAAATTCACGCAAAAGTTAATCACTTTTGGCCTGGAATTGAGTTACAGGGTCTGTGGACTCAATTGAGGATGAGGTTTTGATACCAACTGGGGTAGTTTTAGCTGTTGCCAAGAGGGTAAAACTACCCTTAAGATAAAACAATCATAGTAAAAACAGTTTTAACTGGTTTCTACATCTCTTACACACATTCTGACGTGTTTTGAAGGCTCTAGGACTGGTATTTCTATAGTAATGGCTGATTTAAGGGTCTAAAATGGCTAAAAATGGCTTAAACCAGCCCTTTTTTGGTCTAAACCAGGGTTCAATGATGCCATAATTGGCTTTTCTGTTGTCAGACTGTTTTTCACGACTGAAAGGAGTAAATTTTACTTTTGGAGTAAGAGAATTGATGGCTATAAAAGAATGTCTTCTTTGCCCCACTTTTCTCTTCATGTTAGAATCTTTTCCTTTTATAATTAGTTTAAACATTGTTAAACCAATCAATAAGAGATTCCAGCCACCTTTATTAAGTCATTTTAAAACTTTTAACCACGTGAAAAAATCATTATAATCATTGTTTGTAACTCTTACAATCATTTTTACCCCTGAACCACCCCAAAAGTGAATTAAAGCATCTTTTATCACTGTAAGCTTTGTCACTTTGTTTCCAAATTCACTCTGGTCACTTTTAGGCGGGTTTTCTCTTTAATATTCTTTCTAAAGACTTTTTTCTTTAATTAATTGCTTGCAGTTCTTTGCTCAATTAATTCCAATTGAAATTGCTCTTAAAGAAATTTCTTTTGTAGCCTTAAATATCTCTTGTAGAGTATTTTTTGGATAAATTTTTATTGTTGGTAAAACAATAAATCTTTATAATATTATTGTTTTATACTAATAAAGTTATAAACAATAAATTTGGCGTGTTTTCTCTTAAAAATAATATCCCTTATCATTTTTAATTGAATTTTTACCTTATACAAATTTTGAGGACAGGAAAAGTACTTGATTTTTAATCAAAGTTTCATATCCACACCTTACATTTGGGGGCCCAGCTGTGATATTTCACCTGTGACATATTTTTTTACTCTTTTTAAATCTTTTTTCTTATATTGAAAAATTTAAAAACATATAAAAAATACTTATAATTCAAAAAAATCCATAAAAAATAATTTTTTTTCATATTATAAGTGAGGCTTATATTTTTATTTCTTTTTGAAATATCTTTTTTTTACTTAATTAATTGGTTTTTTCATTAATTTTAGTGTCTGACAATGTGGTAAGACAAGAAAACATTGAAACAGCCTCAACAGTCACCAGAATTATTCCTGACAGTACTATTAATTCAGACCATAATAGTACTGTTATTGTGACTCAAAATAACCAACCTGAACCAATATCTTCTGAATTGATTAACTTGGACATAAGTAATACCCTTCAGAAAGCTAAGAATTTGGCCAATAGTAAGTTTTTTGACGTAAAAATACTATTTTAAGCCTTTTTAACCATAATCATGCCTTCAACCAGGTCAGGAGCCAGCTATAACCCCTCAAGCAGCTCCCAGAAAGGTAATAGACGTGATTATGGCAGAGGCCAATCAGGTACAGAAGGAAAAGGGTCAGTTGATGACTTCCAAACAACTAAAATGGGTCATTCTGAAGCTGATAATACCATTTTACCTTCAAAAAGAGCTGACACTGCCACAACAAGCGTCTGTGGACATATACAAAGCCAGCCACAGTGCATACAACAATTCACTTCAATTCAAGGAGTACCAGATCCTTTCAGACCTACTGAAGAATTGCATGAATTCTTACCTAACTGTGAGAAAATTCCTGGGCCATCCCAACACTTGCAAATTGTTCAATGGATGGCATCCATTGATGGAGAAGAAAAACATGATGCTTTTGACACTATAATGGAGGAAAAGCAACCCTCCACCACCAAAGCAAGTTCCAAAAACAGCCCCAGTGGCCAGCAGCAGCAATTCCAACGTGAAAAAGCAGCCACAAGCTCCAAACAAGGGCAAAGGGAAGGCACCAGCCCCAAAGCCTTACAGCCAAGGATACAGAATTCCAAAGATTCAGCAGGATGCCATGGAAAATGTATTTCAGATGGCCAGAACCATGATGGAATTACAGAAGAAGAAGGAAGCCAGATTAAGATTCCAGAAATGATTTCTGATATATTTGATTCCATCCCAGAATTGTATGATGCTATAAATGACGTGAAAAAACATCTTTCTGATAAAAATGAAACCATTTGTAACAAAATTAAAACAAACAACCTGAGTCTGTGCCAAATCGATGAAACACTTATGTGTTTTGAAAAAGTTTTAAGAACAATTAAGATTTCCAATAATGATAATTATTTTGACAATAAAATAAATGAACAATCTGCTATTATTAAAGAATTAACATATAAATATTTTAAATTAAATATTGATGACATAATTGAAACAAGAATTAAACAAGCCATAAATATTATCAAAACAGATAACAAGAAAGTCCTTGATGACATTTCAAATTCATTTACTGAAGTAAAGACATATACCATTGCCTTGAAAAAGTGTTTTGATGCTTCACAAGAAGAAGTATCAAAATTATCAATGAAATTGAATCAAGTCACTGCTGATAATACAAGACAAACAGAGTTATGGCAAGAACTGACACATAAAGAAGATATGTATAAAATTGAAGTAATAAATTTAGTACAAAGCTTCCAACATGAATACAGAAATTCCCAAAGGTGTAGCAACAGTAAAATGAATGATATTGAACAAATACTGAACACCTTACCAAGAATGTCTACACCTCTGAATCAAAATGAGGGCACAAGAATTCCAAATCCACAAGTATTGGATCCTGATAATTCGCAGTTAAAAAATGAATTATCCACCTCTTTTCATAACTTGGAACCATCAATGGGCCAAGCACTCTTGAAAGAAGTTCCAAAACTTAAAGAATGGCCTCACTTCAGTGGTGAAGGAGAGTATGACCATATGGAATTCATTAGAGGTATTGACATGATCAAAGAGGATTTTGAATTACCAGACAGATTGGTAACAGCCAGATTTAACACCTTGTTTACCAGATCAGCTCACAGATGGTACATCAAAATAAGACAAGCACATGGACACCAGAGTTGGACTTGGTGGAAAACCCAAATCATCAACAAATGGGAAAATGATGCTTGGAGGTTTAAAGTTGAAACAGCCTTTGAATCTGCCAAATTTAATGCTGATAAAGACAAAGGTTTACCATGGTTTTGCCAACAAAAGGACAGATTAAAAGCATTATATCCAGACATGTCAGAATTTATGATCCATAGAAAAATTTTGAGACAATGTGGAGGAGACTTAGAGCATGCTGTAAAAAGCAGGACTACTGAACAATCTTCAGCAGAGGATATTATCAATATATTAGAAGAAGTAACCACCAGAACCAAGATTGGTTCTAGTAGGGTTAATCTTGAAACAAGGTTTAATACACCTTGTAAAGATTCTGTGGACAAAAACCCCAAAGAAAATTCTAATAATGTTAGGTATAAATCTGCAGATACAATCAGAAAGTGCCATATTTGCCAAAGCACCACCCATTTAGCCAATACATGTCCAAAAAGGGGGGAAATAAATGAAATTAATATTGAAAAGGGACCTGATGTTGAAAAAGATGACATAATTGAAGACAATTCAGATGATAAGTCATCCATATTTTCTGAATCTTCAAAAGATATAGAAAATATCAATGCCACTTTTGACATCATGGAATCTTATTCCCACTTGCCACAATTGAGCAATAGTCAACTTGATTTATCAAAAGCTCAAGGGGCACAACTTATGAAAACCAAATCCCAATAGAAGGAATAAGTGTTACAGACTTGAACACAACCTTCTTTGAAGAGGTCAGAAATAGTTACATTCAAGATAACAATTGTAGCATCTTATACCAATTAGTGAACAAAGACTGTAAAGACAACTCTCTAATACATGCCTTGGATGAAGTATGGAAAGGATCATATGATAAAGGAAGATTTAACCTACTTGATGGTATAAAATTCAACAGTGCAAGTAACCCAATGAAAGCATTAGGAATCTTTGAGACCAATGTCATATTCCCACACATGAATGGGAATTTGAGAATCACAGTTGAATTTGTTGTTATGGAAAATTGCTCTAGTACCCATTTTATATTGGGAAATGACTATTTAATCATGTATGGAATATATTTACATAAAAAGTTGAAAGACTCCTTTGCAGGACCTTTTGTGATTAAGGCCCTCCATAGAGAAAATGCTGTTGAAGTGGAGTTATCTAAAGAACTTAGCAATAAGCATCCTACATTTCCAGTGAGCTTGATAAAGCCATATAAATCTAGTAATGCTGAGAAATTTCCCTTGAATAAAATTCCCCAAGTTATACCTCCTATTGAGACATCTGGTACTAAGAAAATTACCAAAGTTCTTAAAGAAAGAAAGTTAAGAACCAAAAAAGTAAGGGAATACCTTGTTAGGTACAGTGACCCAACTTGTGAAGATGAATGGTTAGAAGAAAAAGATATACCAGAAGCTACCAAACTCCTCAGGAGATTCAGACACACTAGAAACACCAATATTACAAAGTAATATTCTTTTTTAGGGGGAGGGAATGTGAGCCTTAGAGGTAATTTCATATACCCAAAAGACCACAACTACAAAATTAACATATAAATATAAATAAAATAAATTTATTTATATTATGAAGATAAAAAAATCAAAATATAAATATAAAATTATATTCAAAATAAAAAAAAAGTTTAATTACAATTTGAAAATAAAATTACATTAAATTTTTGAACTATAAAATTACATTTATACTTGAAAAAATTAAGTAAAAATGAAATTTTAACAAAATTGTAAAAAATAAACAAATTTGGAAAAAAAGTTAAATAAAAATTATTATAACTTTTTATCCAATAAATAAAAATATAAAAATTATTTCACCATTGGATTCCTCATAAAAAATCAGGTGGGGTCACCTCTGAGTGAAATTCTTGTAACTCAACTCTAAATAAGCTTAAATTAAGTTTTTAGTATTTTAAATACAAAAGTTGAAAATCCTCAAAACTTTAATTTAATTCACACCACATGTGGTGTTAACCATCAATTTTTGTGTTAAAATTGAGGTGTTGTGTTTAGTTTGGAAGTTATGAGGAATTGAAGTATTTTCAGTTGAATTCAATTGAAATGTCAAAATGTGCGTGTGTATTACATAAGTGAACTTTGATTTACATATGAGGTATCAAGTATTACTGTATTGTACTGTACAATTCAATTGAATTAAATATGTAAATTATAAGTATAATACATGATGAGGAATTAAAGGAAAAATAAATTGGAAAGATTAAATTTGGGGGGGAAAAGGAACTCCAGCTCTAAGGGGGAGCTAGACCCCCAAAATCCTTTCTGACTGGCGTGGGATGTCAAAATTCACGCAAAAGTTCATCACTTTTGGCGTGGAATTGAGTTACAGGGTCTGTGGACTCAATTGATGATGAGGTTTTGATACCAACTGGGGTAGTTTTAGCTGTTGCCAAGAGGGTAAAACTACCCTTAAGATAAAACCATCATAGTAAAAACAGTTTTAACTGGTTTCTACGTCTCTTACACACATTATGACATGTTTTGAAGGCTCTAGACCAGGTATTACCATAGTAATGGCTGATTTAAGGGTCTAAAATGGCTAAAAATGGCTTAAACCAGCCCTTTTTGGTCTAAATCAGGGTTCAATGATGCCATAATTAGCTTTTCTGTTGTCAGACTGTTTCTCACGACTGAAAAGAGTAAATTTTGCTTTTGGAGTAAGAGAATTGATGGCTATAAAAGAATTTCTTCTTTGCCCCACTTTTCTCTTCATGTTAGAATCTTTTCCTTTTATAATTAGTTTAAACATTGTTAAACCAATCAATAAGAGATTCCAACCACATTTATTAAATAATTTTAAGCCTTTTAACCACGTGAAAAAATCATTATAATCATTGTTTGTAGCTCTTATAATCATTTTTACCCCTGAACCACCCCAAAAGTGAATTAAAGTATCTTTCATCACTGTAAACTTTGTCACTTTGTTTCCAAATTCACTCTGGTCACTTTTGGGAATGTTTTCTCTTTAATACTCTTTTTAAAGAATTTGTTCTTTAATTAATTGCTTGCAGCTCTTTGCTCAATTAATTCAAATTGAAATTTCTCTTGAAGAAATTTCTTTTGTAGCCTTATGGTAAAACAATAAATCTTTATAATATTATTGTTTCATACTAATAAAGTTATAAACAATAAATTTGGCGTGTTTTCTCTCAAAAATAATATCTCTTAATTTTTTTAATTGAATTTTTACCTTATACAAATTTTGAGGACAGGAAAAGTACTTGATTTTTAATCAAAGTTTCATATCCACACCTTACACAAGTCACCTCTGACATCAGCCCATTGATCTTGAGTGTTGTAAATGTAGTGGAATACTGTTCTGTAGCCACCGCTTCCATCACCCTGGAAATTGATGGCCTTGAAGGTGTATTTCAATATAAACTTGGGCAAGTTTTCCGAGCCAGGTATCTGATAAAATAAGGTCAAAAGATGAATAAATATAAAAATAAACAAGATAAATATACATTAAAAAGAATCAGAAACTCACAAAAAGCTTATACCATTCATTACTTGCATGATAATTGATTTGAAAATGCTCACAGGTCAAGTCAATTGCATCATATATCTTCAAACTGGTGGGAGGCTTGTGTGATTTTCTTTGTGAGGTTTTGATTCCAATTTCCAATCTTCTGGACCTTCTAAGGGTGACTTCTGATTTATTTAATTCAGTTACTGAGGGTAGTGAATCTGATAAACTAATTGATTTTGATAATGAGGCCTCAGACTCTTCAGAATCTTCAGATGAGTCCACTCCCATAATTGGAGAGGGGACATTTAACTGTGATCTTGATGTTGTTGTATTGGTCACTTTTGATTGGAGTTTTCTTATACTCTTGGATTAACTTTCAATAGTTTCCAATCTTTATGGTTCTCTTTTGTTTGTATTTTTTTTATTCTTGGCTCCTTGAGGTATTCCACGGATATTCTTGAATTCTAGTGGGTCTTCATAATATTGATTATCCTCTTGACTCTTGGTAATTTGATCAAATGGGAATTTTCCAGTCAAAACACCTTGAAAATGTTTGAGAATTGGGGTTATTTCTGCCATTGTTCTTTAAAAAAGGTTTTCCACAATATATTCAAATATGCTCTTGGCTTAATTCTTTATTTATTTTTCAACACTTTTATCATCAAATTTAAAATCAGTCTGAGAAAAAATATTACAAAGAAAATCAGTTAATAAGGAAAAAAAGGAAGAATTTTAAGTTAAAAAACCCTCACAGGAAAATTCAAATGCCACTGAGGATGGAAGCCTGATATCTAAAGAATTTGGTTCCTGGAAGATGCCTTTTGGGTCTTATGCTTGCAAGGAATTCATTAATAATTGTTGTATTTTTTGGTGCATTTTTCATTGGGAGGAAATTTGGTTTTGAAATTTTCAAAGGCAATCTGAAGAGCATAATGAGACACCTTGCCATTGAGAGAACAGATGTGTGGAGGAAAATTCTTGACATGGACAATCATTTCTTTGGAGATTATGTTGATTATTTCCATTAATTGTTTTCTGAATTCCATGCGGAGAGCCCTAACTACCTTCAGGAGAGTACCAGTGGAATTTTGGAGCCAAAGTTTAACCATGGCATGGGCACCTTCAACTCTGGAGGTGGAGCCCACACCCAGGTGGCAATGGTGGTTGGTCCAGGCTGTCACATAATACTCCTTTAGGGGAAGACAGGTATTTTCCAAATATTTCAAGACTTCAAGATTTTTGACTTGCTTTTGTAGCTTATTCCAGTTGTCTTTGAAAGACTTTTTAGTGGATAAATAAATAAACTGAGAAATGAACCCCAAAGTCATTAATAAAAACAATAATAAGAAAAAAAGTGAAAGATAAAAGTATATTACTTGATTCCAAAGGCTCATATAGTTTTCAAAATCAGTTCCATGATCAATTTTATTAATTTAATGAGAAGATAAATATTTATTTATGTTACAAATGCATAACATGACTTTGGAGTCTGGGAAGAGCTTCTTAAGAGAGTTTTTCAAGGCCATATCCCTGTCAATAACAATGACTGGAGGGGGAACAAGATTGGTATTGTTGAGGAAATTTTCTATGTATTGATTTAATTCCAAAGTATATGAGGGTTCATTTTCATTCTTCATCAAACAAAAAGCCCCAGAAAAGGTATTATTGGTTGAGCTGAATCCAACAATATGAAAAAGGGGCATTTTGTACTTATTGGTTTTATAAGTAAAATCCATAAGAATGACATGAAAAAATCCATGAAGAAGTTTTATAGCAAGGGGGTGAGTGAAAAACAAGGAGGTAATGTGTCCCTCAGCATCCCTTGAAGAGGACCAAACAAAATTTTCTTCTTTGAGGGTGTCAATAAGAGAATCAATGTGCCTTCTGCCTTGCAGTTTGTCTTTCTTGATTTTCTTGACTTGGTTTTTAAATGTCTTGAAGGATTACAGGCCTGTCAGACTCCCTCTGGATGCATAATTGGGCCTGAATTTGCCTTGGAATGAGCAGTGATTCAGACATTTGAGAAATTTGGGATTTTTCTTGCTCATTGAATTTCCTGAAAGCAGGATGTGCAATTATATTTTCAGTGGTATCATGGATAAGTTTAGGATTTTTGAATTTAAGAGACCAAGTGGTACTCTTGGAATATTTTCTGGCATAAAGTCTAAAAGGACAGTCAAGATTTCTTGAACTGACTGTTTTGGAGGGGTTTTTGTTGGCATTTGGGGTCCCAGACCTGTTACAACCTATTTCAATTTGGTTGTGGGTCATATTAGACCTCAAGGTGGACACAGCATACCCCTGAGCCCTGGCAACATTATGCACATTCTGAAAAAGAAGCTCAAGGGTCTGAAATTCACCTTCAGTGGGGGGTTGCAGCATTTTTGAGTGAAAAATATATATAAATTTGAAAAAAAGGGGAATTTGTGGATATGGAATGGGGTAAGAACCTTTCCAAAGGTGAAAAAGAAGTGAAAAAAGGTATGAAAAATGAAAAGATGTGGTTAAGAGTGAAAAAAAGTGGTTTAATTGTGGGATTAATGGATGAGGGAAGGTAAAAGATTGGAAATTAAAAGGCTTGAAAGAAGTTTGTTGTGGTGGAAAATGCAGTCTTTGGGGGAAAAAAAGAAAGAAAAGTGTGAAAAGCTTTGCAAAATTGCTTTGATAATGCTGTTTTTTAAAAGAAAAATTGTTTGGGGTGGGGATAATGTGGATTATTTGGGATTTTTGGTCTTTTTTTGAGGGGGGGAGGCAGGGAAAAAAAATCTGAGACAATTGGGAGTTAGAGGGGTTTTGGGACATTTTTTGGCCCAATACAGGAATGTCATGTTTCATTTTTAATCAAAAATGTGCCCAGGGAGCCCCTTACATGTTTTTACCAATTTGCTTACGTGTTTTTACCAATACCCCAATTTTATTACAAAAATAAATTACAAATAAATAAATTAAAAGATAATTATAATGATTAAAATCATTATTATTATTATTATAATAAAAAATAGAAATTTCAAAATTTAAATCATTATTATTATTATTTTTTCAGAAAAAATATAATTTTAATTTTTAATTATAATTAAATGAATTTGAATTATTTTTTTTTTCATTTTTTTTTTTTTTGACTTTATAATTAATTAATTAATTAATAATAATAATTATTCTTCTTTAAGTTTTAAAATTTAATAAATAAATAAATAAATATATATATATATAAATGGTATTAATAAAATAATATTAAAAAAAAATTGGTAAAAAAAAATAACTACCCCCTTTGAGCCACTTTAAATTAAAATTAAACAAAAAAAAAAAAAGAAAAAGAAACTTTCACCCATTTACTTCACACATTTTTCTAATTCACCCCCCAAATAATCCAAATTATTCCCCCCCCAAAACAAGTTTTTTTTTTTTTTTTTTTTGAAAAGCAGTATTACAAACCAAATTTTTAAAGGATTTTAAAACCTCATTTTCTTTTTTTCCCTTGAAGACTTAATTTTTCTCAAAAAAAAAAACTTTTCACAAAGCCTCTAAAATTCAATTTTTTTTACCTTCCTTAATCTATTAAATATTAAAATTTTAATAAATTTGTTTTTTTTTAATTTTACCCAATTTTTTTTAATTTTAAAACCTTTTATCCCTTCTTTTTACATTTCAGAAAGTTCTTTCCTCATTCCAAATCTCCAAAATCCCCAAATCACCTATTTTTTTATGAATTTATACATCTTTTTCACTATATAATACTTCTGTAAGGTTTGACTATGTAAGAATAAGTAAAAATTACTAACATCTTACTTATTTTAATCTGAATTTACTTATAAATTTCAAAGAATAAGATAAGAGATAATTATAATAATAAAAAATTATTATAATTATGGTGTAAAATATTTATATTATTAAATGAATATAATAATATAAATTATATATTAAAAAGTTTAATATAATAAAATAAATATATTAATATATTTATGGAACTTTATTATTGTTACAAAAAAATGATAAAGGTGTGACAAATTCTTTTTAATAATAAAAAACAATTATAACAATAATATTACTAATATTAAAGTTATGAATTAATATGAGTACTATTTATATTAATTCAAGAATTATTAAAAAATAATAATAAAAAGAGAAACTAACCTAATTTTATAGCTTAATATAATAATTTTGAGTAATTTTATTCCACAAAATATAAATAAAACTTGATTAAATTGTATTTAAAGTTAAATTTTAAAGAAATTACAAATATTCTTGATTTTATGTGGAATTAGAGATTTTTAAAGAAAATTAACAAAAAAAAATAATTGAAAAACTATCAAATATAATAAAAATTGATTATTATAATGAATATGAACGATGATTCTTTGAACATATAATAGTTTTATAATAAAAGAAAAAAGCTTTTACCTTTGGTTTCAATAATTTAATGTTTTTGTTACATGTGAGGGGGAAATAAAGTAAAAAGAGCTCTATTTATAGTAAAATCCTCCCTCCT